>CM043702.1:64135382-64675319 GCA_023935145.1 Bretschneidera sinensis | reverse complement strand
GGTGAAATCCTTGGGAGAAAATAGGCCGAGTGTATGCAACGTAGCTCATACACTGGACTTTTTGGCGAATCCGATCAAGCATTGACAAGGCTCAGATTTTGGAGAAATCCTTAGAGAAAATATGGCCGAGCGTATGCAACGCTGCTCATACGCTCGAACATTTTAGAGAATACGACCGAGCGTTGATAAGGCTCAGATTTTAGAGAAATCCTTGGAGAAAATATGGTCGAGTGTATGCAACGCAGCTCATACGCTCAGACTTTTTGTGGAATCCGACCGAGCATTCATAAGGCTCGGATTTTGGAGAAATTCTTGGAGAAAATATGGCCGAGCATATGAAACGCAGCTCATACACTCGGACTTTTTGGCTAATACGACCGAGCGTTGACTAGGCTCGAATCCTGGAGAAATTCTAGGAGAAAATATGGGCGAGCGTATGCAACGCAGCTTATACGCCCGGACTTTCTTGTGAATTCGATCGGGCATTGACAAGACTCGAATTTTGGAGAAATCCTTGGAATAATACGGCCGAGCATATGCAATGCAGCTCATACGCTCGGACTTTTTATTGAATCCGACCAGGCATTGACAAGGCTCGGATTTTTGAGAAATCCTTGAATAAAAATTGGCTAGGCGTTTGCAACGCAGCTCATACGATCAGACTTTTTGGCGAATCCGACCGAGGGGTTGACCAGCCTCGGATTCTAGAGAAATCCTTGGAGAAAATATGGCTGAGCGTATGCAACGCCGCTCATACGCTCAGACTTTTTGGTGAATCCGACCTGAGCGTTGACAAGGCTCGAATTTTGGGGAAATCAATGGAGAAAATAGGGCTGAGCGTAGGCAACGCAGCTCATATCTTTGGACTTTTTGGCGAATCCGACCGAGCTTTGACAAGACTCGGATGTTGGAGAAATCGTTTGAGAAAATAGGCCGAGTGTATGTAATGTAGCTCATACACTGGACTTTTTGGCGAATCCGACCAAGCATTGACAAGGCTCAGATTTTTGAGAAATCCTTGGAGAAAATATGGCCGAGCGTATGCAACGCTGCTCATACGCTCGAACGTTTTAGAGAATACGACCGAGCGTTAACGAGGCTCAGATTTTGGAGATATCCTTGGAGAAAATATGGTCGAGCGTACGCAACGCAGCTCATACGCTCGGACTTTTTGGTTAATCCGACCGAGCATTGACAAAGCTCAGATTTTGGAGAAATCCTTGAAGAAAATATGGCCGAGCATATGCAACGCAGCTTATACGCTCGAACTTTTTGGCGAATCTGACCAAGTTTTGGCAAGGATCGGATTTTAGAGAAATCCTTGGAGAAAATATGGCCGAGCATATGCAACGCAGCTCATAAGCTCAGACTTTTTAGCGAATCCGACGGAGCATTGACAAGGGCTCGGATTTTGGAGAAATCATTGGAGAAAATATAGCCGAGCATATGCAACGCAGCTCATACGCTCGGATTTTTTGGTGAATACGATCGAGCGTCGACCAGGCTCGGATCCTGGAGAAATCCTAAGAGAAAATATGGGCGAGTGTATGCAACGCAACTCATACGCCCAAACTTTCTTGTGAATCCGACCGAGCATTGACGAGGCTCGAATTTTAGAGAAATCATTCGAAAAATATGGCCGAGCATATGCAATGCAGCTCATACGCTCAGACTTTTGGTTGAATCCGACCGAGCATTGAGAAGGTTCAGATTTTGGAGAAATCCTTGGAGAAAATTTGGCTAAGCGTATGCAACGCAGCTCATACGTTCGGACTTTTTGGTGAATCCTTCGAGCGTTGACAAGGCTCAAATTTTGGAGAAATCCTTGGAGAAAATATGGCCGAGCATATGAAACGTAGCTCATACGCTCAGAATTTTTGGCGAATCCGACCGAACGTTAACAAGTATTTGATTTTAGAGAATTCCTTGGAGAAAATATGGTCGAGCATATGCAACGCAGCTCATACGCTCGGACTTTTTAGCAAATCCCACAGAGCATTGACAAGGCTCGGATTTTGGAGAAATTCTTGGAGAAAATATGGCCGAGCATATGAAACGAAGCTCATACGCTCAGAATTTTTGGCGAATACGACTGAGCATTGACCAAGCTCGTATCCTGGAGAAATTCTAGGAGAAAATATGGACGAGCGTATGCAACACAGCTCATACGCCCGAAATTTCTTGTGAATCGACCGAGCATTGACGAGGCTCGAATTTTGGAGAAATCATTCGAAAAATATGGCCGAGCATATGCAATGCAGCTCATACGCTCAGACATTTTGTTGAATCTGACCGAGCATTGAGAAGGCTCAGATTTTGGAGAAATCCTTGGAGAAAATTTGGCTAAGCGTATGCAACGCAGCTCATACGTTCGGACTTTTTGGTGAATCCTCCGAGCGTTGACAAGGCTCAGATTTTGGAGAAATCCTTGGAGAAAATATGGCCGACTGTATGCAACGCTGCTCATCACGCTCGGAATTTTTGGCGAATCCGACCGAGCGTTAACAAGTATTTGATTTTAGAGAAATACTTGGAGAAAATATGGTCGAGCATATGCAACGCAGCTCATACGCTCGGACTTTTTAGCAAATCCCACCGAGCGTTGATAAGGCTCAGATTTTGGAGAAATCCTTGGAGAAAATATGGCCGACTGTATGCAACGCTGCTCATACGCTCGGAATTTTTGGCGAATCCGACCGAGCGTTAACAAGTATTTGATTTTAGAGAAATCCTTAGAGAAAATATGGTCGAGCATATGCAACGCAGCTCATACGCTCGAACTTTTTAGCAAATCCCACCGAGCATTGACAAGGCTCGGATTTTGGAGAAATTCTTGGAGAAAATATGGCCGAGCATATGAAACGTAGCTCATACGCTCAGAATTTTTGGCGAATATGACTGAGCATTGACCAGGCTCGTATCCTGGAGAAATTCTAAGAGAAAATATGGGCGAGCGTATGCAACGCAGCTCATACGCCCGAAATTTCTTGTGAATCCGACCGAGCATTGACAAGGCTCGAATTTTGGAGAAATCCTTGGAATAATATGGCCGAGCATATCCAATGCAGCTCATACACTCGGACTTTTCGGTGAATCCGACTGAGCGTTGACAAGGCTTGGATTTTGGAGAAATCCATGGAGAAAATAGGGCTGAGCATATGCAACGCAGCTCATATCTTCGAACTTTTTGGCGAATCTGACCGAGCGTTGACAAGGCTTGGATTTTGGAGGAAATCCTTGGAGAAAATATGGCCGAGCATATGAAACGTAGCTCATACGCTCAGAATTTTTGGCGAATCCGACCGAGCGTTAACAAGTATTTGATTTTAGAGAATTCCTTGGAGAAAATATGGTCGAGCATATGCAACGCAGCTCATACGCTCGGACTTTTTAGCAAATCCCACCGAGCATTGACAAGGCTCGGATTTTGGAGAAATTCTTGGAGAAAATATGGCCGAGCATATGAAACGTAGCTCATACGCTCAGAATTTTTGGCGAATACGACTGAGCATTGACCAGGCTCGTATCCTGGAGAAATTCTAGGAGAAAATATGGACGAGCGTATGCAACACGGCTCATACGCCCGAAATTTCTTGTAAATCCGACCGAGTATTTATGAGGCTCGAATTTGGAGAAATCATTCGAAAAATATGGCCGAGCATATGCAATGCAGCTCATACGCTCAGACATTTTGTTGAATCTGACCGAGCATTGAGAAGGCTCAGATTTTGGAGAAATCCTTGGAGAAAATTTGGCTAAGCGTATGCAACGCAGCTCATACGTTCGGACTTTTTGATGAATCCTCCGAGCGTTGATAAGGCTCAGATTTTGGAGAAATCCTTGGAGAAAATATGGCCGACTGTATGCAACGCAGCTCATACGCTCGGAATTTTTGGCGAATCCGACCGAGCGTTAACAAGTATTTGATTTTAGAGAAATCCTTGGAGAAAATATGGTCGAGCATATGCAACGCAGCTCATACGCTCGGACTTTTTAGCAAATCCCATCGAGCGTTGATAAGGCTCAGATTTTGGAGAAATCCTTGGAGAAAATATGGCCGACTGTTATGCAACGCTGCTCATACGCTCGGAATTTTTGGCGAATCCGACCGAGCGTTAACAAGTATTTGATTTTAGAGAAATCCTTAGAGAAAATATGGTCGAGCATATGCAACGCAGCTCATACGCTCGGACTTTTTAGCAAATCCCACCGAGCATTGACAAGGCTCGGATTTTGGAGAAATTCTTGGAGAAAATATGGCCGAGCATATGAAACGTAGCTCATACGCTCAGAATTTTTGGCGAATATGACTGAGCATTGACCAGGCTCGTATCCTGGAGAAATTCTAGGAGAAAATATAGGCGAGCGTATGCAACGCAGCTCATACGCCCGAAATTTCTTGTGAATCCGACCGAGCATTGACAAGGCTCGAATTTTGGAGAAATCCTTGGAATAATATGGCCGAGCATATGCAATGCAGCTCATACGCTCGGACTTTTCGGCGAATCCGACTGAGCGTTGACAAGGCTCGGATTTTGGAGAAATCCATGGAGAAAATAGGGCTGGGCATATGCAACGCAGCTCATATCTTCGAACTTTTTGGCGAATCTGACCGAGCGTTGACAAGGCTTGGATTTTGGAGAAATCCTTGGAGAAAATAGGCCGAGTGTATGCAACGTAGCTCATACATTGGACTTTTTGGCGAATCCGACCAAGTATTGACAAGGCTCTGGATTTTGGAGAAATCGTTGGAGAAAATATGGCCGAGTGTATGCAATGCTGCTCATACGCTCGAACGTTTAGAGAATACGACCGAGTGTTGACAAGGCTCAGATTTTGGAGAAATCCTTGGAGAAAATATGGTCGAGCTTATGCAACGCAGCTCATACGCTCGAACTTTTTGGTGAATCCGACCGAGCGTTGACAAAGCTCGGATTTTGGAAAAATCCTTAGAGAAAATATGGCCGAGCATATACAACGCAGCTTATACGCTCGAACTTTTTGGCGAATCTGACCGAGTGATGACAAGGATCGGATTTTCGAGAAATCCTTCGAGAAACCATGGCCGAGCGTATCGCAACGCAGCTCATATGCTCGGACTTTTTGCTTAATCCGCCAGAGCGTTGACCAGCCTCAGATCCCGGAGAAATCCTTGGATAAAATATGGCCGAGTGTATGCAACATAGCTCATACGCGCGGACTTTTTGGCGAATCCGATCGAGCGTTGGTAAGGCTCAGATTTTAGAGAAATCCTTTGAGAAAATAAGGCCGAGTGTATGCAACGTAGCTCATATGCTCGGACTTTTTGGGAAATACAACCGAGCGATGACAAGGCTCGAATTTTGGAGAAATCTTTGGAGAAAATATGGCTGAGCATATGCAACGCAGCTCATACGTTCGGACTTTTTGGTGAATCCTCCGAGCGTTGACAAGGCTCAGATTTTGGAGAAATCCTTGGAGAAAATATGGCCGACTGTATGCAACGCTGCTCATACGCTCGGAATTTTTGGCGAATCCGATCGAGCGTTAACAAGTATTTGATTTTAGAGAAATCCTTAGAGAAAATATGGTCGAGCATATACAACGCAGCTCATACGCTCGGACTTTTTAGCAAATCCCACCGAGCATTGACAAGGCTCGGATTTTGGAGAAATTCTTGGAGAAAATATGGCCGAGCATATGAAACGTAGCTCATACGCTCAGAATTTTTGGCGAATCCGACCGAGCGTTAACAGGTATTTGATTTTAGAGAAATCCTTGGAGAAAATATGGTCGAGCATATGCAACGCAGCTCATACTCTCGGACTTTTTAGCAAATCCCACCGAGCATTGACAAGGCTCGGATTTTGGAGAAATTCTTGGAGAAAATATGGCCGAGCATATGAAACGTAGCTCATACGCTCAGAATTTTTGGCGAATACGACTGAGCATTGACCAGGCTCGTATCCTGGAGAAATTCTAGGAGAAAATATGGGCGAGCGTATGCAACACAGCTCATACGCCCGAAATTTCTTGTGAATCCGACCGAGCATTGACGAGGCTCGAATTTTGAAGAAATCATTCGAAAAATATGGCCGAGCATATGCAATGCAGCTCATACGCTCAGAAATTTTGTTGAATCTGACCGAGCATTGAGAAGGCTCAGATTTTGGAGAAATCCTTAGAGAAAATTTGGCTAAGCGTATGCAAAGCAGCTCATACGTTCGGACTTTTTGGTGAATCCTCCGAGCGTTGACAAGGCTCAGATTTTGGAGAAATTCTTGGAGAAAATATGGCCGACTGTATGCAACGCTGCTCATACGCTCGGACTTTTTAGCAAATCCCACCGGGCGTTGATAAGGCTCAGATTTTGGAGAAATCTTTGGAGAAAATATGGCCGACTGTATGCAACGCTGCTCATACGCTCGGAATTTTTGGCGAATCCGACCGAGCGTTAACAAGTATTTGATTTTAGAGAAATCCTTAGAGAAAATATGGTCGAGCATATGCAACGCAGCTCATACGCTCGGACTTTTTAGCAAATCCCACCGAGCATTGACAAGGCTCGGATTTTGGAGAAATTCTTGGAGAAAATATGGCTGAGCATATGAAACGTAGCTCATACGCTCAGAATTTTTGGCGAATATGACTGAGCATTGACCAGGCTCGTATCTTGGAGAAATTCTAAGAGAAAATATGGGCGAGCGTATGCAACGCAGCTCATACGCCCGAAATTTCTTGTGAATCCGACCGAGCATTGACAAGGCTCGAATTTTGGAGAAATCCTTGGAATAATATGGCCGAGCATATCCAATGCAGCTCATACACTCGGACATTTCGGTGAATCCGACTGAGCGTTGACAAGGCTCGGATTTTGGAGAAATCCATGGAGAAAATAGGGCTGAGCATATGCAACGCAGCTCATATCTTCGAACTTTTTGGCGAATCTGACCGAGCGTTGACAAGGCTTGGATTTTGGAGAAATCCTTGGAGAAAATAGGCCGAGTGTATGCAACGTAGCTCATACATTGGACTTTTTGGCGAATCCGACCAAGTATTGACAAGGCTCGGATTTTGGAGAAATCGTTGGAGAAAATATGGCCGAGTGTATGCAATGCTGCTCATACGCTCGAATGTTTTAGAGAATACGACCGAGCGTTGACAAGGATCAGATTTTGGAGAAATCTTTGGAGAAAATATGGTCGAGCTTATGCAACGCAGCTCATACGCTCGAACTTTTTGGTGAATCCGACCGAGCGTTGACAAAGCTCGGATTTTGGAAAAATCCTTAGAGAAAATATGGCCGAGCATATGCAACGCAGCTTATACGCTCGAACTTTTTGGCGAATCTGACCGAGTGTTGACAAGGATCGGATTTTCGAGAAATCCTTGGAGAAACCATGGCCGAGCGTATGCAACGCAGCTCATATGCTCGGACTTTTTGCTTAATCCGACAGAGTGTTGACCAGCCTCAGATCCCGGAGAAATCCTTGGATAAAATATGGCCAAGTGTATGCAACATAGCTCATACACTCGGACTTTTTGGCGAATCCGATCGAGCGTTGGTAAGGCTCGGATTTTAGAGAAATCCTTTGAGAAAATAAGGCCGAGTGTATGCAACGTAGCTCATATGCTCAGACTTTTTGGGAAATACAACCGAGCGATGACAAGGCTCGAATTTTGGAGAAATCCTTGGAGAAAATATGGCCGAGCGTATGCAACGCAGCTCTTACGCTCGGACTTTTGGCGAATACGACCGAGCATTGACAAGGCTCGGATATTGGAGAAATCATTGGAGAAAATATGGCCAAGTGTATGCAACACAGCTCATACGCTTGGACTTTTTGGCGAATACGACCGAGCGTTGACCAGGCTCGGATCCTGGAGAAATCCAAGGAGAAAATATGGACCAGCGTATGCAACGCAGTTCATACACTCGAAATTTTTGGCGAATTCGACTGAGTGTTGACAAAGCTCGGATTTTGGAGAATTCCTTGGAGAAAATATGGCCGAGTGTATGCAACGCAGCTCATACACTCGGACTTTTGGCGAATACGACCGAGTGTTGATAAGGCTCGGATTTTGGAGAAATTCTTAAAGAAAATATGGTCGAGCGTATGCAACGCAGCTTATGCGCTCGGACGTTTAGCGAATACGACTGAGCATTGACAAGGCTCTGATTTTGGAGAAATTCTTGGAGAAAATATGGTCGAGTGTATGCAACGCAGCTTACACACTCATATTTTTTGGCGAATACGGCCGAGTGTTGACAAGGCTCGGATTTTTGAGAAATCCTTGGAGAAAATATGGCAGAGCATATGCAACGCAGCTCATACGCTCGGATTTTTTGGTGAATCCGACCAAGTGTTGACAAGGCTCGGATTTGGAGAAATCCTTGGAGAAAATATGGCCGAGAGTATACAATGCTGCTCATACACTCAGACTTTTTGGCAAATCCGACCGAACATTGGCAAGGCTCGGATTTTGGAGAAATCCTTGAAGAAAATATGGCCGAGTATCTGCAACGCAGCTCATACGCTCAGACTTTTTAGTGAATCTGACTGAGCGTTGACAAGGCTCGGATTTTGGAGAAATCTTTGGAGAAAATATGGCCGAGTATATGCAACGCAGCTCATACGCTTGGACTTTTTGGTGAATCAGACTGAGCGTTGACAAGACTCGGATTTTGGAGAAATCCTTAGAGAAAATATGGCCAAGTGTATGCAATGCTTCTCATACACTCGGACTTTTTGGTGAATCCGATCGAGCGTTGACAAGGCTCGGATTTTGGAGAAATCTTTGGAGAAAATATGGCCGAACGTATGCAATGCAGCTCATACGCTCGGACTTTTTGGTGAATCTGACCGAGCGTTGACAAGGCTCGGATTTTAGAGAAATCCTTGGAGAAAATATGGCCGAGTGTTGATGAGAGTCATAAAATGCATCTAAACAATACTTAATTGTTAACACTTTAGGGTTAATCTCGGTCGTAATCGCACTTTTACATGTTGATAACTCTAAAGTGTTATTCATAAATCATTGACTTAATTCGATCCATTTTCAGGTGCGTTGAGTACAAAAGAGATGATAAAGCGATCCATGTTTAAAGCACCAAAAGATCTTGGGTGTCGGTGCTCGTTTTTGTCCAAGGTTTAGACATTTCCAAAAATGATTTAAAGATGATTAAAAGTCTAAACCAAGGTTGGAGCAATAAAGTACATTGAGTTAAAGACTGCACACAAGTGTGTGCATCACTTTGGAACAAGTTAAGGGTAGGCACACTAGTGTGTGCACTTCTGCATACAAGCTGAAGGAGTTTCACTAAATTGCCAGAATTTCCCGTACAGATCAATCATCTTTGCAGATTAAACTGTATTGATGTAGGAAGAACCAGGAGATGAGCCATATATGCTTAGAAAGATCCGGAAGTCTATTTTCTGGAGAATTTTACGGTTCGAAAAAAGGATTTTTCTTGTGAAAGTTATGGCAGTTTTAGCGGAAACAGTTCAGGCCTCCAGAACAAAGCCCAGCGCCTCACCTCTCACTGTCCAGCGCCTAGGCGCCCAGGAAAACAAGAGTGAGCGCCTAGGCGCCCATGAACCAGCGCCCCAGCGCCCAGGCAAACAAGAGAGCGCCTAGGCGCCCATGAACCAGCGCCCCAGCGCCCAGGCAAACAAGAGTGAGCGCCTAGGCGCCCATGAACCAGCGCCCCAGCGCCCAGGCAAACAAGAGAGCGCCTAGGCGCCCATGAACCAGCGCTGCGCCCCTCAGCCATCAGCGCCGCACCCCTCGCCAACTAACGCTGCACCTTTACTTTCCAGCGCCCAGGCGCACGCTTGGACACGCGCACATGCTGCTGGACCCACCTTCACGTTCCAGCTTTCACTTTCCAGCGCCCAGGCGCACGCTCAGACAAAGCCAGCGGCGCGCACATGCTGCTGGACCACCTTCACGTTCCAGCCTTCACTTTCCAGAAGTGCGCACATGGACTCCAATTCATACTCAAATTAAGAAAAGCAAAGACAGCTCTCCCTCGTGGGCTATAAATATATGCTTAAGGTTTGCAGCCGGGAGGGAGAGCTCGAGGAGAAAAACAAAGACAGTTTTTGATAGATAAAAATTGAAGAAGTTTTTATCATTTCGTTTAAGTTTTCGTAAGTTGGAAATCAAGGAGAGAACATCCACATTGTTCTTCCACCTTGAGCTTCATGGCCAAGAAATCAAGGGGAGAACATCTATATTGTTTTTCCACCTTGAGTTTCATGGCTAACTAATCATCAAACAAGGGAAAGGGATGAATCTTTAGGGTTTTATTGTTCCTTATTTCCTGTTCTTGATTCATTTGTATGGACTTTTTGTTAAAACATTGTCTATGATTTACTCTTTGATTAATTAAGAAGGATTTGAATTCATGTGATAGCTGTATTCTATATTCTTCTTCTTTTAGTTTCTTTCAATCCGGTGATTGCATCCTTCTACTCCACATAAGTCTAGTCAAGCTTTTCTTATGTCAAGTTGTTTGGATGTAATTGATTTCGGTATATTTATCTTATAGATCGGCCATTACTGTGATATCATTATTGCAATATATTGTCGTTTCTTGCTAATCTATAAGATAAATCATGTGTGCTTGAATTGAAATCAAAGAGTAATTTGTAGCAATTATATTAGAGATATAAATGTGCTTGATTGAATAATTTCCGATTGCCGGTTTAGGATGTGAAACTTGCAATCGAGATAAAAATTTGAATCAAGAGTGGAAATAGGGAACGAACCT
Source organism: Bretschneidera sinensis (assembly GCA_023935145.1). Classification (NCBI taxonomy): domain Eukaryota; kingdom Viridiplantae; phylum Streptophyta; class Magnoliopsida; order Brassicales; family Akaniaceae; genus Bretschneidera; species Bretschneidera sinensis. The sequence goes on along the minus strand of CM043702.1, from coordinate 64,664,563 downwards.
AAGGAGGATTCCCGCAACCTTGTTATTTCTTATTTATATTCTTCGTTATATTCGCACAACTCTTTTACACAATATTGCATTATCAAAACTCATATTCTCTCACTTAATCATTGTCGTTAGTGGTAAAGTTTATAACTTCTTTCGTAATTAACTTGTTTCCCTGTGGAATCGACACCCCAAAACTATACTACAATAACCGCGTTATGTTTTGGGCGTAATCAAATTTTGGCGCCGTTGCCGGGGAAACGCGCTTAAGTACAAAGGAAGCTTGTCAACTTTAAGTAAAAATAAAAAAAAAAATATTAAGAAAAAAAATCGTAAATATTTTTCTTTTCAGCACTTTGTAAATACCGTAATATTGTTCCTTTACTTTTATTTTTTTTAATTTTCTTTTATTATTCTGTTTTATTTATTTGTTTATTATTCTATTTTATTTATCTGTTTATTATTCTGTTTTATTTATCTGTTTATTATTCTGTTTTATTTATTTGTTTATTATTCTGCTTTATTTATTTATTTATTTAATTATTTATTATTCTGTTTTACATTTTTTATTTCCCCTCTAAATTAATTAGTGCATGCTTAAACCGAGAGATTCGCGAGGCAGATTCATTAGAGGACCCGAATTAGAGTCACTCTCTCCTTCCACGTCCGTTAGTGAAACCTCGCCTAGATCATACCATAGTGCACCCCCATCCGAGAATTTAGAGGATTTCGATAACATGGCCGGCAATCACAATGAAAATGTTGCTAGGACACTTAAAGACTATTTGCACCCTAGCCGAACGGCCACACCCTCTTGTATCATGTTCCCCCCTAATGCCCCACAAGCTGAGTTTAAGCCGGGCATGATACAATTGCTACCAACTTTCCATGGGTTTGAGAATGAAAGCCCCTACATCCACATTAGGGAATTCGAGGAAGTAGTAGCAACCTTCCAAAATAGGGCTGATATGGTGGACACTGTCAGACTCCGGTTTTTCCCTTTTTCACTTAAGGAAAAAGCCAAGACTTGGTTGTACTCATTAAGGCCTAGGTCTATTGGTAGTTGGGATGAGATGACCCGAGTTTTCTTCCAAAAACACTTCCCAACCCATAAGACCAACAACCTTAAGAGACAAATCTCAAACTTTGCACAAAAGGAGAGTGAAACCTTATATCAAGTTTGGGAACGTTTCAAGGACCTTTTAAATTCTTGTCCACACCATGGGTATGAAAGTTGGCGGGTAGTCAGCTATTTCTATGATGGACTCCTAAGTAGGGAGAGGCAATTCATAGAAATGATGTGTAATGGGGATTTTCTTCAAAAAGATCCCGATCAAGCCATAGATTTCCTAGATGACCTATCAGAAAAAGCCCACACTTGGACAGGACCGAGTGCCATTGAAAGTACTAGGAGAAATCAACCCGCTGGAATCTACCAACTTAAGGAAGAGGACAGCCTTAAAGCCCGTTTAGAGGCCCTAACTAAGGAAATTGAAGTTTTAAGAGCCAAAGATGCTAGAGCCCCCGAACCAGTTGCTAGGGTAGAGTCCCGTGAGCCTTGTTTCATGTGTAATGGGGTAGATCATGTGCCTAGGGATTGTCCAACCTATTTTGAGATGAAAGGAGAGTGTAATGCTTTAGGTATATCCTCTAGCAAACCATACTCACCCTATTCTAACACCTATAATCCCGGTTGGAAGAATCACCCAAATTTTAATTGGAGACCTGATACACAACCCCCAGCCCAAACTAGCACCCGTTGGAGATCCGATATACAACCTCATCCCCACTCTAGTACCCAATGGCAACCGGAAGCAACCTCATCTAATGAACCACAACAATCTTTACCTTTGGAAGATATGTTTAAGTCATTTCTGCAAGTACATGCCAAAAGTGTGGAAGAACAAGGCAAGATAAATCAACGGGTGCTAGAAGAGCAAAAAGGGATCAAAGATGAGCAAAAGGAGATAAAAAGTCAACTCACCAAGTTGACTAGTTTCTTGACAATTCAAGAGCAAGGTCGGTTCCCTTCACAGCCGCAACAAAATCCAAGGGGACAACATATGGCACAAACCTCTGATCCGAAAAATCAAAATATTAAAGAGGTTAACGCTATAATCACCCGCAGCGGTAAGAAAATTGATGGACCCACACTACCACCACACTTGATTCCTAATACTGTGGACAACAAGGATAAAGCGTCCAAGGAACAAGAGGCCCATGATGATTATTCTCCACCGGTGCCTTTCCCTCAAGCTCTCCTTAAACCTAAGGAGAGAAATTCAGCACTAAAAGGCGAGATTCTTGAACAACTTCAGCATGTTAAGATTAACCTCCCTCTTCTTCATGTTATAAAACAGATTCCCAATTATGCTAAAGTCATCAAGGATCTATGCACACTCAAGAGGAGGCACAATGTTAAGAAGACTGCATTCTTAACGGAGCAAGCAAGTGCGGTAATTGATAGCACGACACCGCCCAAATATAAAGATCCGGGCTGTCCAACAGTGGCTTGCCAAATTGGAAACAAATCTTGTGGCCAAGCATTGCTAGATTTGGGAGCTAGTGTGAACCTCATGCCATACTCCATGTACTTGCAACTCGGTTTAGGTGAGATTAAACCAACCTCTGTGGTACTTCAACTAGCGGATAGATCGGTAAGAAAACCAAGAGGTATTGTAGAAGATATTTTGTTACAAATTGATAATTTCTATTATCCTGTTGACTTCTTGGTTTTAGATACTATTTCTATGGTAAATACAGAGTCCAAAATTCTTTTGATACTTGGAAGACCATTCCTTGCCACTGCTAATGCCCTCATTAATTGTAGGAATGGCCTAATGACATTATCATTTGGAAATAGGACTTTAGAGGTAAATGTTTTCCGAATCTCAAGGCAGCCAATTGAAGAGGATGAGTGTTTCAACACTTATATGATTGATAAGCTTAATTTAGAGGATGAGAACATTGAAGATAATTCTAACTCTTTGGAATTCCCTCCTAATAATTTAGAGTTCAATGATTCTTCAATTTATCCCCATGCCGTTAACATTATTGATATTTGTGATAAGTCACAGGGATTTATTAAGAAATATGGGAAACCATGCTTTGAGGAGTTGCTTGAGAGAAGTCACATGGATGCGGGAATCAAATACCCTACTGCTGATTGTAAATGGGCAACACCAAGAACACTTGAGCCATATGTGGTGGACTTTAAGTATTCCTTGCCAAAAGATTAACACTGAGGCCATTGAACCAGGGGCCTCATTTTCAGCACCACAATGAGGCCATCAGTGACAGTGGTGCATCGTCTGGCTAAAGACGTAAAACTTAGCGCTCATGGGAGGCACCCCAAAGCATATCATTTTTATTTGTTTTTTTTTTTCTTCTTCTTTTCTGTTCATAATTCTTTTTCGTGTTTATTATTAGTATTTTGCTGTTTTCCAGTTTTACTTTCGTGTTTCTTTTTCAGGGACAAATATGCAAAGCAATTCAAATGGTGGTGCACAATTTTTAGCTTCTGTGCACTTTTGGCCAACAAAGGGAGTTTCTTTTCCTTTTTCTTTCACATTGAGGTCAATGCAATGTTTAGGTTGGGGGTGGAGGAAACACATTTCTTTCCTTTTTCCATTGAACTACTTGGTGTCACTTTCCTACTTTTTGTTTGTTAGGATAATTAAAAAAAAAAAGTTTGTTTTTAGCATGCTTTGTGTTAGCCTTGGAGTTATTCACATGTCAATGATATGACCTTAATTGAGATAGCATATAGCACTTAGAAGAAATTAAATCTTGCTTCGGTTTGAAATTAATTTAAGTATCAATCTTGATTTGGTTAGAGACTCTAGCTTGTGGTAAGATTGTATGATTAATCGTAAGCATTTAGAAAAGTTTTATGTGTGATTATTTTGTGAATATTTTTGCGGTCTCGGCAAGCTCTAGAACTTACTTGATAACCACTTGAGGCGAATTCCTAGAATGCACATTACTTAGGATATGATATAGGCCATTTTTGAACCGTTTGAGCTTTTCAAACCTATCCTTGCGATATATATCACTAGTCACCTATTTGAGCCTTTTTCTTGAAAACGAAGTTGAGTCTGGTTTCTTTCAAAAACCCATTCACTTACCCTTATAAGCCTAAAGAGAATATTTTATCCTTACGTCTCTCTTAAAAAGAATTTAACTATACACTTGTTGTGAGAAGCACTTAAAATGAGTAAGGGTGGAAACATAAAAAAAAAATATATCACTACCACAACCCAAGTACATTAAAGGAGATAAGTTGGGGGTTGTGGAAAAGAAAGAAATGAAAAAGGAGGTGAATGGTCTTTTATGCCAAAATACAAAAAATAAAAAAAATAAAAATGGTTGGAAGAGTTGAGTATTGAAGTAAGGTTATCCAGTGCTTAAAGAGCTATGTTCAAAACTAAGAGATTAAGTTCTTTTACTTGTGAATTCTTCCCATTCTTTCTTAGCCTTTACCTTAACCGAACGTTACAAGCTTATTAAAGACCTATTGATCCAATGTAATGTGATTTTTCTACAATAGTGGAGAGTGGTTTGAAATGTAAGCTTATGGAGCTTGTTTTTATGATTGATGTCACGCGATTTATTTTTAGAGGCCAAGACTTGTATTCATGAATATTGTGCATAAAATCATCCGGATGTTCAGATTAATGGATTGTGGTAAGATGGATGTTAAGAGTCAATAACGATTTTAAGATTGATGTTTGAATTATTTTTGGATTTGAGTGAAATTTAATGATTCTATATGCTATATGTTACGCATGATTTTTGAGACAAAGATTTTTGAATCACTCTTGGTTAACACTAGCATTGTTGTATTTTGCATTAATTTCTAAATAAAGAACTCATTTCATGTCTTTCGCTTGAATTGCTAGGGACTAGCAATAAGCTAGTTGGGGGTTGTGATGAGAGTCATAAAATGCATCTAAACAATACTTAATTGTTAACACTTTAGGGTTAATCTCGGTCGTAATCGCACTTTTACATGTTGATAACTCTAAAGTGTTATTTATAAATCATTGACTTAATTCGATCCATTTTCAGGTGCGTTGAGTACAAAAGAGATGATAAAGCGATCCATGTTTAAAGCACCAAAAGATCTTGGGTGTCGGTGCTCGTTTTTGTCCAAGGTTTAGACATTTCCAAAAATGATTTAAAGATGATTAAAAGTCTAAACCAAGGTTGGAGCAATAAATTAAATTGAGTTAAAAGACTGCACACAAGTGTGTGCATCACTTTGGAATAAGTTAAGGGTAGGCACACTAGTGTGTGCACTTCTGCATACAAGCTGAAGGAGTTTCACTAAATTGCCAGAATTTCCCGTACAGATCAATCATCTTTGCAGATTAAACTGTATTGATGTAGGAAGAACCAGGAGATGAGCCATATATGCTTAGAAAGATCCGGAAGTCTATTTTCCGGAGAATTTTACGGTTCGAAAAAAGGATTTTGTTTGTGAAAGTTATGGCAGTTTTAGCGGAAACAGTTCAGGCCTCCAGAACAAAGCCCAGCGCCTCACCTCTCACTGTCCAGCGCCTAGGCGCCCAGGAAAACAAGAGTGAGCGCCTAGGCGCCCATGAACCAGCGCCCCAGCACCCAGGCAAACAAGAGTGAGCGCCTAGGCGCCCATGAACCAGCGCCCCAGCGCCCAGGCAAACAAGAGAGCGCCTAGGCGCCCATGAACCAGCGCCGCGCCCCTCAGCCATCAGCGCCGCACCCCTCGCCAACTAACGCTGCACCTTTACTTTCCAGCGCCCAGGCGCACGCTTGGATACGCGCACATGCTGCTGGACCCACCTTCACGTTCCAGCTTTCACTTTCCAGCGCCCAGGCGCACGCTCAGACAAAGCCAGCGGCGCGCACATGCTGCTGGACCACCTTCACGTTCCAGCCTTCACTTTCCAGAAGTGCGCACATGGACTCCAATTCATACTCAAATTAAGAAAAGCAAAGACAGCTCTCCCTCGTGGGCTATAAATATATGCTTAAGGTTTGCAGCCGGGAGGGAGAGCTCGAGGAGAAAAACAAAGACAGTTTTTGATAGATAAAAATTGAAGAAGTTTTTATCATTTCGTTTAAGTTTTCGTAAGTTGGAAATCAAGGAGAGAACATCCACATTGTTCTTCCACCTTGAGCTTCATGGCCAAGAAATCAAGGGGAGAACATCTATATTGTTTTTCCACCTTGAGTTTCATGGCTAACTAATCATCAAACAAGGGAAAGGGATGAATCTTTAGGGTTTTATTGTTCCTTATTTCCTGTTCTTGATTCATTTGTATGGACTTTTTGTTAAAACATTGTCTATGATTTACACTTTGATTAATTAAGAAGGATTTGAATTCATGTGATAGCTGTATTCTATATTCTTCTTCTTTTAGTTTCTTTCAATCCAGTGATTGCATCCTTCTACTCCACATAAGTCTAGTCAAGCTTTTCTTATGTCAAGTTGTTTGGATGTAATTGATTTCGGTATATTTATCTTATAGATCGGCCATTACTGTGATATCATTATTGCAATATATTGTTGTTTCTTGCTAATCTATAAGATAAATCATGTGTGCTTGAATTGAAATCAAAGAGTAATTTGTAGCAATTATATTAGAGATATAAATGTGCTTGATTGAATAATTTCCGATTGCCGGTTTAGGATGTGAAACTTGCAATCGAGATAAAAATTTGAATCAAGAATGGAAATAGGGAACGAACCTAAGGAGGATTCCCGCAACCTTGTTATTTCTTATTTATATTCTTCGTTATATTCGCACAACTCTTTTACACAATATTGCATTATCAAAACTCATATTCTCTCACTTAATCATTGTCGTTAGTGGTAAAGTTTATAACTTCTTTCGTAATTAACTTGTTTCCCTGTGGAATCGACACCCCAAAACTATACTACAATAACCGCGTTATGTTTTGGGCGTAATCAAGTGTATGCAACGCAGCTCATACGCTCGAACTTTTTGCCGAATATGAATGAGCGTGGCTCGGATTTTGGAGAAATCCTTGGAGAAAATATGGCCGAGTGTATGCAACTCAGCTCATACCCTTTAAGTTTTTGGCGAATATGACCGAGCATTGACCAGGCTCGGATCCTGGAGAAATCCTTAGAGAAAATATGGGCGAGCGTATGCAGCGCAGCTCATACACTAGGACTTTTTGTTGAATCCGACCGAGCATTGACAAGGCTCGGATTTTAGAGAAATCCTTGGAGAAAATATGGCCGAGCATATGCAACGCAGCTCATACGCTCGGACTTTTTGGTGAATCCGACCGTGCGTTGACAAGTCTCGGATTTGGAGAAATCTTTGGAGAAAATATGGCCAAGTGTATGCAATGCTGTTCATACACTCGGACTTTTTGGCGAATCCGACTGAGCATTGACAAGGCTCGGATTTTGGAGAAAATATGACCGAGTGTATGCAACGCAGCTCATACGCTCGGAATTTTTTAGTGAATCCGACCAAACATTGACAAGGCTCGGATTTTGGAGAAATCCTTGGAGAAAATATGGCCGAGCATATGCAACGCAGCTCATACGCTCGAAATTTTTGCTGAATACGAATGAGCATTGACCAGGCTCGGATCCTAGAGAAATCCTTAGACAAAATATGGCCGAGCATATGTAACTCAGCTTATACGCTTTAAGTTTTTGGCGAATACGACCGAGCATTGACCAGGCTCGGATCCTGGAGAAATCCTTAGAGAAAATATGGGCGAGCGTATGCAGTGCAGCTCATACGCCAGGACTTTTTGGTGAATCCGATCGAGCATTGACAAGGCTCAGATTTTAGAGAAATCCTTGGAGAAAATATGGTCGAGCGTTTGCAAAGCAGCTCATACGTTCGGACTTTTTGGCAAATCCGACCGTGCATTGACAAGGATAGGATTTTGGAGAAATCCTTGGAGAAAATATAGCCGATCGTATACAAGGCAAGTCATACACTCGGACTTTTTGGCGAATACGGCCGAGCATTGACAAGGCTCAGATTTTGGAGAAATCCTTACAGAAAATATGGCCGAGTGTATGCAATGCTGCTCATACGCTCGGACTTTTTGGCGAATCCGACTGAGCGTAAACAAGGCTCGGATTTTAGAGAAATCCTTGGAGAAAATATGGTCAAGCATATGCAACGTAGCTCATACGATCGGACTTTTTGGCGAATACGACTGAACGTTGACCAGGCTCAGATCCTGGAGAAATCCTAGGAGAAAATATGGTCGAGTATATACAACGCAGCTTATACGCATGGACTTTTTGGTGAATCCAACCGAGCATTGATAAGGCTCTGATTTTGGAGGAATTCTTGGAGAAAATATGGCCGAGCATATGCAAAGCTGCTCATAAGCTCGAACTTTTTAGAGAATACGACCGAGCGTTGACAAGGCTCGGATTTTGGAGAAATCCTTGGAGAAAATATTGCCGAGCGTATGCAACGCAACTCATACACTCGGACTTTTTGGTGAATCCGATCGAGCATTAAGGAGGCTTAGATTTTGGAGAAATACTTAGAGAAAATATGGTCGAGCATATGCAACACAGCTCATACGCTCGAACTTTTTGGCGAATCTGACCGAGTGTTGACAAGGCTCAGATTTTCGAGAAATCCTTGGAGAAACCAAGACCGAGTGTATGCAACGCAGCTCATATGCTCGGACTTTTTGGCGAATCCGACCGAGAGTTGACCAGCCTCAGATCCTGGAGAAATTGATAGACGCTTAAATATACATATTTAAGCCCCCTTATTTACACTTGTTAGGTCCTTTATTACGTTAATTTGGTCTCTTTTACTCCATTTGTGTGTTTTACATGTTTTTATAGGGTCTTGGAGAAAAAGAAGCAGTTTTGGCACTTTAAGGAAGAAATCTAGAAGCCCTAGAGCACTCTCTGGACAAAGTGCGATCGAGCGCACCATGCAAGGCAATCGAGCGCACATGCGATCGTGCGCACACTTGAAGGATCGAGCGCACACTGTGATCAAGCGCAAGGACACATGCGATCGAGCGCACATGTTCGGGTGTGAACAGTAAACTGCAGAATCCTATTTTGGAAAGTATAGGATTTTCGTTTTAGGAAGGTTTAGGACTCATGGGTCTCTCAGGACTTCTCAAAGACCTATAAATACACTTGTAACTCACACACAAAAACACCTTAGATAGAAAACACTTTTCTCTTTTCTTTTACTTGGAGTGGAGAGCTTGGGAGAGAATTGACGCCTCTTCTCTCGGGTTTATTCTTCTCCCTTATGTTTTGTTTAATTATGTTTACTTCAGTTAGTATGTGTAACTAACTCTCTTATAGGGCTCGATTGAAGCCCTAGTTATGCATTCCCATATTTTTATTCATTGATATAATCTTTGCCAATAGCTTATTATGTTACTTTACTTGATTAACACCTGTACTTATTTAAATTCCTCATATGTATATGTAAGGCTAACATATGCATGTGGTATGGATGTGTTAGTTAGATCAATTTGGAAGACTGAGTCCTGGGTCTAACATTAGTAACAAGGAATCATCTTATCCAGATACCCGAGTTAATCAACATGGGAAACCGTGAGTAGATACCATGCCCTAGGTCTCATGTGGTTGTCGATTTCCACAGTACCTATGTTTTCTTAAGGAACAACTCAAGCAGATACCATGCTGAATCCCTTAAGGAAGAAAAAAGTTAGAGTAGATACCATGCCTAACTCGTTGCTTAGGGAAATCAATAGCTTAAAGAGTAGATACCATGCCCTTAGGTTGGCAACCAGTAGGTATACATAATAAAGCTAGCGCAATGATACCTTATACAAAATCGGGAATGTATGACTAGTGGTGGATATCAAAGCCCTATGTCTTTATTATTATCAAATCACCCTTCAGTGTTATTTACATCTTTTTACTTTAGAGAAATTAATTCTAAAAGTAACTTTACCAATCCCTGTGGAGATGACCTTGCTTTAGCACACTAGACTACACTGATGACCTTGTGCACTTGCAAGTATAACTAGTACGATTATTTACTCATTAAATTAGGTAGATAAACGTACAACAAGTTTTTGGCGCCGTTGCCGGGGATTGCGCTAAAAGTTCCTTTTAGGATTACTTTCATTTTATCATTATTATTATTTTATTTTTTACCATCTTTTATCAAAACTTAATCATTTCAGGCACTTCAAAAACCCTACTTGCACTTTCTGTGGTATTTGCGATCGATCGCAAGCTCCTGTGCGATCGAGTGCATTTAGGGCAGAGAGCACCCAAGCAGCAGAGTTGCACTGCTGCACTGAAACTGGTTGTTCTGCTTTATGCACGGACTTCGATCCCGACATCCGGAATTCTTTTCCCTCAATCCCGAGCTTGAACGGACCATCCGACAAAGGCTTAGGGACAACTTAGAGGAGAACGAAGAAGAAGTCAAGAACGAAACACAAATGGCGGAACAGCTCGAAAACCAGCAACCACTTGCACGAGTTCCAATGAAGCAATCCTTCATCCCTCGAAACATAGATCAACCATCATGCATCGCATATCAACCTGAGGCGGCGGGAAATTATTACATATCTCCGCAAATCTTGAATGCCTTGATGCATTTTAGGGGAACTCCTAATGAAGATCCACACTTACACCTTCGAGAATTTTTCAATCTTTGCAAGTTCCAGCACATACAAGGCCTAGACCAAGAAGGAATAAGGTTAATTCTATTCCCTTTTTCCTTGAAAGATAATGCTAAACTTTGGTATAATTCTTTGCCTGCAGTTTCCATCCACACTTGGGAGGAGTTGGCAAGCAAGTTCTTGAGGAAGTTCTTCCCAGCCCAAAAGACAAGACAAATGAGAAAGGAGATCCAGTCCTTCCAACAAAAGGATGGGAACCTCTTCTTCGAAGCATGGGGACACTTCAATGAATTGTTACTCAAATGCCCACATCACAACCTACCTCAAGATGAACTGGTACAAGCATTCTATGAAGGTTTAAATGATACTAATAAATGTATTGTTGATTCAGGTTGTGGAGGAGTCCTTATGGAGAAAAGCAACGAAGAGGCAATGGAACTGTTTGAAACCCTCAACGAGCACACCCAGCAATTCTCCTCTCGAGGTAGGCATGTAACCAAAGGTAAAGGAGTGTATGAGGTAAATATGAATGGAGGATCTTCCCCTCAAATGGCAGCAATGGAAAGGAAACTAGATTTATTGGTAAAAGCCATGGCTGCTCAGACTACCTCAGCTACACCACTACAGGTATGTGCAATATGCTCTCAATATGATCACAATACTAATGCTTGTCCTTTATCTGCAAATCCGGAGCAAGCGAATTATGTGGGACCCAATAACTATCCGCCAAAGAATAACCCATATGCAAACACCTACAACCCTGGATGGTGGAATCACCCGAATTTCTCATGGAGCAAAAATCAAAACAACCAAGGACAGCAACGAAATCAGCAGCCCACTACTCATGCTAATTCCAAACCAAAAAGGAACGACCTTGAAAGTCTAGTAAGACAACTGGTGACATCACAAGAACAATTCATGACTCAGCAAAAACAAACCAATGCAGCACGTGAGCAAGCAATTCAAAGACCAGAGGAACAAGTGGGACAATTAGCTAAAGAGCTCAGTAGCAGAAAGCAAGGAGAGCTCCCAGCTCAAACACTACCTAACCCTGGGGGGCATCAACAATTAAACGCTGTGATATCCCTGAGAAATGGCAAGGTGATAGGGTCCGATAAGCTTACAGCACCGTCCAAAGAGACGCCATCAGCATCAAGGGTAAGTGAGACGGAGAAGGTGAATGCTCCACCCTTCCCGCAAAGGTTAGTAAAACAGAAGAAAGTCAATAAACTAATTGATATTTTTGAAACCTTGCGGAAAGTAGAGATTAATATTCCTTTGTTAGATGCCATTAAACAAATCCCTGCATATGCTAAATTTTAAAAAGAATATTGCACTAACAAAAGGAAGTTTCAGGAGCATGAGATGGTAGCTTTAACTGAAGAGGTAAATGCTGTGCTTTTAAGAAAATTACCACCTAAACTAAAAGATCTGGGTAGTTTTACTATTCCTTGCAGGCTAGGTGACCAGTTGTTCGAACATGCACTATTGGATCTAGGAGCAAGTGTCAACCTGCTACCATACAGTGTATACGAGACACTAGGTTTGGGGGAGCTTCAACCAACCTCCGTCACTTTGCAACTAGCTGACCGAAGCATCAAAAGACCAAGAGGTATCCTTGAGGACGTGTTGGTAAGAGTAGGAAAATTCATTATACCTGCTGATTTTATAGTATTAGATATGGAAGAATGTACTTTGCCATTGCCTCTCCCCATCATTCTAGGACGCCCCTTTATGATAACTGCTGACACTAATATTAGTGTAAAACGGGGCATTATCACAATGAGAGTAAATGATGAGGAAATACAATTTCAAATATTTAATACATTAAAATCGACCAGTAATGATGATAAATATTCTAATATGAATTTCATGCAAACTGTTGTTGAGAAAGCTTCACAGGTCCATCGCACTACTACATTGGAGACTATCCCCAACCATGAGAACACAAGAGTAGACATTAGGCTAGAGGAGGATAATGTGATTAAAGACGTACAGCTTTTCAAGGACACATCAAAACCTTCAAGTAAGTGTGCTTTTCAAATTGAACCTCCTGCACTTACTCATACTACTTTTCCTTATTATATTGACCAGATGTCAAGATGGGAGATGAAGAAACTATCAACAGCACCTGAATCAGTACAGTATATAGCTGAAACACAAGCACTAGATCTCCAAGAGGTGGACTCTACGTGCCTCCTTCCAAACAACTAGCACGGTAGCAAGAGAGTGCTTGAGCAAAGTAAAAATTTGATCACCTATTAAGCTCAAGCACCTCTGGTAAGGTTAGTGGTACTGAGGCCACTAACAATTGGTAAGGTTGTATTGTTTCAATAAATCATTTTCTTTCAGCTAAGGTAAGTTTCTTTTTACTTGTGTCTATGTGCCATGCTTGCGATCGATCGCACGCTCTAGTGCGATCGAGTGCAAGTATGCGATCGAGCGTGTCCTTAAAAAAAATGATCGAGCGCACCCCACGTGCGATCGAGCGCACTTGAGGCAGAGACATTTATAAGTTTGAAAACAATCACTTACGCACACACCTCTTCAACTCTCTGCACACGTATTCATTCACCCCTGCACATTCCCTCTCACTCTCACTCGCACACAAACCTACCCACATCTCCCTACCTCGCACCCAGCCACCACAACACCTCACCACCACTTTCCCCTCACCACCGTACTCCGTCATCACCACCGTCTACCCCCCTCCTTGTTCACATTCCATCAAACATTGCACAGGGTACTCTACACACACACAAATTTTAAATAGAAACTGTGAAATTCATTTTACATACATATTATTTTGTGTTTGAGTGTGTGGTTATTTGGTTGCAGGAGGGTTAGGAACGAGTTCTACATTGGAAAACCATAGCTTGTCTGTTTGGTGCACATAAGCTGTTCGACGTAAATCCTGATCGGGTGCGATCGAGCGCACAATACTTGCGATCGAGCGCATAGACAGTGTGCGATCGAGTGCACAGCAGTGAGATCGATCGCAAATCAGCCAGAAGCTAAGCACCAGCATGTCTCGACCGTCTGTTTCCACGTCTGACGCATCTAGCAGTCGTGCCTCCTTATCTCGGCCCAGCATCGAGCAACGAGAGTTGTTGTTCGAGACCGCTTTCGCCATCGATGACATATTCTGGCACATGGACGCCACGCAATGGGCCGTCCAAGCATTCCGAATCCGAGGGTTGAAGAAGTTGTTTAAGCCGGTGTGCTCCACTGCCTACTCCCAGCTCGTAGTCCAGTTTTATGAGTATTTATCTTTCGACTGCAGCAGACCGAGAGTCCTCACCTCTTCAGTTAGGGGAACGCCCATCGAGGTAACTAGTGCTGATATTGCCGCTGCTCTTCATTGCACCAATGAGTCCCCTCCTAAGGACACTGATATAGAGGAACAACCGGAGTCCTTTGCCCTGGCCGAGATCATCACAGACATGTGCAATGGATAGTATACCGACAGGCATAACAATGCGGCCGGTCGGTCTAAGCTGCCTCCCAGACTGTGGCTCATCGATACGATCTTTCATCGTAATGTGTGTCCATTGGGGCACAAGACACAGCGGCGAGACCAGTTTCTCCAGACTTTATACGCCTTCCATAGAGGCTACTGGTACTCCATCCCATCTGTCATTTGGAGCCAGCTACACAAGTTCTGGGATCACGTACATAGCCGTCAGACTACCACGGCCAATGCTTGGGGCCTCCCTTTCCCATTCCTACTCACCTCCATCCTCAAGAAGAAGGGGATTAAGGGGACCCACAATGACGGGCCAGTACGAGAGCATCCTGTCTTTGGGAGGGCTTAGTGGACACAGAGTATATCACACATGCCACAAGGCCCCCCAGTTCCTGCTCCAGCAGCTGAGCGAGTAGAAGAGGATCACATGGAGACCGAGGCCCCGGTCATGAGCTTGGTACGGGAGGAGAACCATTTGGATATGGGACCCACCGAGTCCCAACACTTCTTAACTGAGCTATCCTCCTTCCGAGGCGAGGTCGCTACCGCCACCACTCTTGTACATCAGCGCATCGACAGTTTGGAGGCACGATTTACACGCCAGGAGGCCATGCTGCAGGCCATACTTGATCTCCTACCTCCAACACCCGGTACCTCTCCGACTGCACCACCTGATGATCAGCAGTGAGAGAGTACCACGTCTGGCTGAAGACGTAAAACTTAGTGCTCATGGGAGGCACCCCACTGCATATCCTTTTTATAGTTATTAGTATTTTATAGTTTACTTGTTTATTATTTTGTTATTATTACTTGTTTTCCATTTTATGTTTACTTTTCTTTCTTTTTCAAGGACAGTGTTAATGCATCCAGTTGAAGTTTGGGGGCGTGCTACAAGCCATGCCAGCCATATAGCTCTCCGTCTCCCAGGTCAGATCTTTCCATGCTATTTACACATTGGGGACAATATGCATTTTAAGTTTGGGGGTATGGGGACACATTCACACACTACACTATGTCCTATATTTTTTTTTTTATTTTTGTTGCTATTTTCATAGATAAATGCATGTTCATTCTGTCCAATAAACTTTTTTTTTGTGATTTAAACAAAACGTTATGATTCAACTTCATCAGTGAGCTTAACACTTTGAACATATAGGTCAATAAACAAGTTTTGAACCTAGATCACTGCCCTTTTGGCATTTAAAAATTCACAAGTTTAACACGAGCACATTAGCAAATAGCTGTGTGGGGTATGACATGTTATTTGGATTGGTATGTTTCTTTTGCTTGACTGTGAACTAGGTGACCTATTAGATTGACATTTTGGCATATAAAAATAGAAAAAGATTAATTAAGTGCTCAAAAAAAGAAAAATGCTCCTAATGATCAATAAAAACAAATCTTCCGCTGAGTAACTGGCCCTCTTGCCTCAGTAAGCATTGAGTGTCACGTCAAAAGGTGGAAAATTCTAAATAGTAGCATAAAAACCAGTTAGTTTCGTAGCCTTGTTGACTTGAGCTAGTAAGTCCTTAGGGGTGTCTCTACACCTAATACCCTAAAACCATCTGGTTTAGGAGTCATTGGCTAAACACTCGTTACACGAGTCATCAAGAAAGCTTAAGGGAACTAACTTGGCAAAAATCTCGCAAATAAAATTCTATGCCATATGTGTTGACTCTAATAGGAAGCTTGGTAAATCTTGAGTCATCGAAATAATACATGTTTGAATTTCTTGGAAACCCAATCTTTTGTGTGCTAGTCACCACACACCAAAGTCAAACTTGTGATATCTTTAAATACCTCGTGAATATGATTTACGTTCAAAACTCCTATTCATTGCAGATATATGTTTACAATTGTTAAGCTTGCTCATGAATACACATCATAGTTTTGTGAAAAATCTAGATTTTTGATTGACACTATGAACATTGGATTTATCTATGTTTTCATTTTAGTTTTTAAATTCCGTATTGCTAAGGGACTAGCAATATGTAAGTTTGGGGGCGTGATAGACGCTTAAATATTCATATTTAAGCCCCCTTATTTACACTTGTTAGGTCATTTATTACGTTAATTTGGTCTCTTTTACTCCATTTGTGTGTTTTACATGTTTTTATAGGGTCTTGGAGAAAAAGAAGCAGTTTTGGCACTTTAAGGAAGAAATCTAGAAGCCCTGAAGCACTCTCTGAACAAAGTGCGATCGAGCGCACCATGCAAGGTGATCGAGCACACATGTACGGGTGTGAACAGTAAACTGCAGAACCCTATTTTGGAAAGTATAGGATTTTTATTTTAGGAAGGTTTAGGACTCATGGGTCTCTTAGGACTTCTCAAAGACCTATAAATACACTTGTAACTCACACACGAAAACACCTTAGATAGAAAACACTTTTCTCTTTTCTTTTACTTGGAGTGGTGATTACGCCCAAAACATAACGCGGTTATTGTAGTACAGTTTTGGGGTGTCGATTCCACAGGGAAACAAGTTAAGTACAACAGAAGGTGTAAACCTCAACACAAACGATAAAAGATTAAAACAATAAAATCTGAGTTGTTTTGAGGAAAGGGTAATTTTGTAAATAAGTTTAAAATAAAAATGACAACAAGGTTCCGAGAATCCTCCCTAGGTTCGTTGCTCTAATCCTAACTTGATTCAGTTGTTTTTATCTCGATTGAAGGTTTCACATCCCAAATAGACAATCGAAAAATACTCAATTAAAGCGCATTTATAAATCCTAATGTAATCGCTATGAATTATTCTTTACTTTCTAACACACATGACCTAACTTATAAATTATCAAGAGACGATGATATATCTAAAATGACGATACCGCAGCAATGGACAAATCTATAAAAGAGATCTACCGGACTCAATCACACCCAAACAGGTACACATAAGAAAAGCCTGACTGAACTTATATGGAAAAGAAGCATGCAACCACCGGAGTTATAATAAATCTACTAATTAAATTAAGAATAAAACATAACAATATTTAATGAAAATAATTCCAACTACAACCGAATCAAATAAAGGAAAATAAGAACAACTACACCTAGGGATTCATCCCTTCGCCTTGCTTGGAGACTAGCCAGCTATAGGGCTTATGCGTCCTCGAGTTGCCTCCGGCCCCTCGACGATCATCTCTCCCGACCTTCAAACTTTAAACTTCGGGTTCCTCCTAAAGGCCCTCTGGATTGCTCCTAAAGGCCCTCTGGATTCATCCCTGATTCCTTTCCAAAGCTAAAGTGGAGTGGGTCTTATATAGGCAAATACTAAGAGTGCAATGTGTTTCCCATCCGATGTGGGATCTGGGATATAGAAATGTGTTTTCCAACAGATGTGGGATGTGGGATTTAAGCCCAAAATCACGTTGAAATCCCGCACAGCCCGCACAGCATAACCTTTGTCTACTAAAACTGCCATAACTTTCTCTAGAAAAATCCTTTTGATGAACCGTAAAATTCTACATAAAATAGACTTCTGGATCTTTCTAAGAATATATGGCTCATCTCCTGGTTCTTCTTGTATCAATACAGTTTAATTTTCAAAGATGATTGACTTGTACGGGTAATTCTCGCAATTTAGTGAAACTCTTTCCAGTGCGGGCAGCAGCTGTTGCTCTTATAAGCCCTCCATCTTGTTCTTTCGGAAGCATTCCTTCACTCCAGTATGCCTCGAGTCTTTGTGCTTCAAGCGATGATAACTTTTCCTCCTCTTTTGAGCTTAAAGTACCTGAAAATGCACCGAAATAGATCAATGATCCAAGAATGATACTTTAGAGTTGTTAACGTATAAAAGTGCAATTAAAACCTAGATCAATCCTAAAGTGGTAACAGTTAAGTACTGTTAAGATGCATTTTACAACTCTCATCACAACCCCCAACTAGCTTATTGCTAGTCCCTAGCAATTAAAGCGAAAATAAGAGATTAATTCTATGGTAGGAGTTAAAAACAAAGTAAAGCAATGCTAGCGTTGAACCAAGAGTAATTCACTTTTTGCCTCAAAAATTGCACATAACATACGACACATAGAATCATTAAATTTCACCTAATTCAAAAAGTAATCCAAACATCAATCTTAAAATCGTTATTGACTCTTAACATCCATCTTACCACAAACCATTAATCTAAACACCCGGATGATTTTATACATAATATTCATGAATACAAGTCTTGGCCTCTAAAAACATAATAAATTACGTGACATCAATCACAAAAACAAGCTCCATAAGCTCACTTTTCAAATCACTCTCCACTATTGTAGAAAAATCACACTACATTGGATAAATAGGTCTTTAATAAGCTTGTAACGTTCGGCTAAGTTAAAGGCTAAGAAAGAATAGGAAGAATTCACAAGTAAAAGAACTTAATCTCGTAGTTTTGAACACAGCTCTTTAAGCACTGGATAACCTTACTTCAACACCCAACTCTTTTAACCATTTTTCGAGCATTTCTTTCAACAAATCACCATTTTTTTCTTTTCTTTCTTTCTTCTTTCTTTGCCATAATTCATTTTTTTTTTATTTTGGCACATAACCATTCACCTTCTTTTTCATTTTTTTTTCTTTTCTTTTCCACAACCCTCAACTTATCTCCTTTAATGTACTTGGGTTGCGGTAGTGATATTTTTTTCATATTTCCACCCTTACTCCTTTTAAGTGCTTCTCACAACATGTGTATAACTAAGTTCTTTTAAAAGAAAGGTAAGGATAAAAATATTTTTAGGCTCATAAAGGTAAGTAAATGGTTTATCGAAAGAAACAAGGCTCAAATTTTCTTTTCAAGAAAAAGGCTCAAATAGGTGACTAGTGATAAATATAGCAATGGTAGGTTTGAAAGGCTCAAACAGTTCAAAAATGGCCTATATCATATCCTAAGTAGTGTGCATTCTAGGAATTCGCCTCAAGTGATTATCAAGTAAGTTCTAGAGCTTGTTAAGACCGTAAAAATATTCACAAAATAATCACACACAAAATTTCTCTAGATGCTATAGACTAATCATACAATCTTACCACAAACTAGAGTCTCTAACCAGATGAAGATTGATGCTTAAATTAATTTCAAACTGAAGCAAGATTTAACTTCTTCTAAATGCTATATGTTATCTCAATTAAGTTTATATCATTGACATGTAAATTAACTCTAAGGCAAACACCAAGCATGCTAAAAACAAATAAAAATGACACCAAGCAGTTCAATGATATGCAATAAGAAATGTTTATCTTCCACCCCCAACTTAAGATAAGCATTGTCCTCAATGAAAAAAAATGAAAGTTAAGGAAACTCTCTTTTTAACCAACGGTGCGTGGAGTTGAAAGTTGTGCACGATCATTTGAACTGCTTCGTTTATTTGTCCCTGAAAAATAAAAACTAAAGTAAAACTGGAAAACAGCAAAAGAATAATAATAAACAAGAAAAAGAAATATGAAAACAGTAAAAGTAAAAGGATACGTTGTGGGCTGCCTCCCATGAGCGCTAAGTTTTACGTCTTCAGCCAGACGCTCTTATTCCCTCCTTGAAAAGCATAGGTTGAATGCATCCGCCGCTGCTGCACTGCCAAATTCGGTGCCTTTATGCTTTTGGGGGGCCTTAAGGATGTCATCAGTAACATCCGTAAATGCTGGCTCGATATATGATTAAGGTGCTGGACCTTTTCCATGAACGAGTCCATCATGTATGCTTGTACTTGATAGCTTTCAGCCACATCCTCTGATTTTTTCGTTGTTGGGATGTGTACTGATTTACCACCAAGTGTCTCAATGGCATTCACCTCCTCCAAATTCTTTTGTGTTAGGTGTTGACCATGGGGTGTGGACTGAGCTTGAGAAGGGAACTTACCTTGCTCAGTCACACTCAAGTAGCTCATCAACTTGGACACTTGGCTCCTAGTTTCTTTACCTTCTTCCATCACCTGCGTAATTAGTGCCTCAAACCTTTGGTTTGTTCTGCCTTGTGCCTCTATAAAAGCCTGTAAGGTGTCTTCTAAAGAGTTCCTAGAGGCTGAAGGTGCGTGATAAGGTGCAGGGGATGATCGAGGGGGCTGTGCATGCTGGCTTTCAGATTTTCAGCTAAAGTTGGGGTGATTTCGCCACCCCGGGTTATAAGTGTTAGAGAAAGGTGCAGAAGGCCTCTTGTACATACCTAAGGCATTACATTGTTCCTCATACACCCCTTTCATATCAAAAAATGTGGGGAACTTTTTGGCGAGATTATCTACCCCGCCACACACAAAGCACGGCTCTAAAGACTCGGCATGATTAGCCACATGTGTTTGCTTTGAGCCCTTAGTTTTAAATGCATCAAACTCTCTAGTGAGCATATCGACCTTGGCTCTAAGGTTATCCTCTTCCCTAAGATGGTAAATTCCACCACCATTTGGGTGACCTATAAGTCGTGACCTATTTGTGCTTTCAGTAGCACTAGGTCCAATCCAAGTGTGAGCTTTTTCAGCAAACTCATTGAGGTACTCTATGGCCTCATCAGGATCTTTCTCTAAAAACTCACCATTACACATCATCTCTACAAATTGGCGCTCTCTATATGTAAGTCCCTCATAAAAATAGCTCACTAAGCGCCAACTCTCATACCCATGGTGAGGGCACATACTCAATAATTCTTTAAATCTCTCCCAAGACTGATACAAAGTCTCGCTGTCCTTTTGTGCAAAGGTGGAGATTTGCCTTTTTAAAGCATTGGTCTTATGTTGGGGAAAGTATTTATTAAAAAAAATTCAAGTCATCTCAGTCCATGACCCAATAGATCGTGGTCTAAGTGAGTATAGCCAACTCTTAGCTCTATCCTTCAAAGCGAAAGGAAAGAACTTAAGCCTCACAATGTTATCGATTTCGTCTTGACTATGAAAAGTCGCGACTACTTCCTCAAACTCTCTAATGTGCACATATGGGTTTTCATTATCCAAGCCATGAAATGTAGGGAGTAAATATATCATCCTTGTTTTAAACTCTAATGGGTGAGTATTGGCTGGAAATATGATGCATGATGGTGTGATTGTGCGTGTAGGGTTGAAGTAATCCTGAAGTGTCCTAGCAACATTCTCATTATGGTTATCGGCCATGTTAACAAAATCCTCTAGATTCTCACTTGGGTTTTCTCTATGGGTTTATCGAGGCGAGGTTTCACTTTCAGACTCGGAAGGAGAGAGTAATTCTAGCTCAGGTCCTCTAATGAATCTACCTCACAGATCTCTTGTCTAAGCATGCACCAAATGAATCAGAGAGGAAATAAAATAAATAAAACAAGAATTTTTTTTTTTTTTTTTTTACCGCCACACTCAAAGTTGACAAGCTTCCTTGTACTTAAGCGCATTTCCCCGGCAACGGCGCCAAAATTTGATTATGTCCAAAACATAACACGGTTATTGTAGTACAGTTTTGGGGTGTCGATTCCACAGGGAAACAAGTTAAGTACAACAGAAGGTGTAAACCTCAACACAAACGATAAAAAATTAAAACGATAAAATCTGAGTTGTTTTGAGGAAAGGGTAATTTTGTAAATAAGTTTAAAATAAAAATGACAACAAGGTTCCAAGAATCCTCCCTAGGTTCGTTGCTCTAATCCTAACTTGATTCAGTTGTTTTTATCTCAATTGCAAGTTTCATATCCCAAACAGGCAATCGAAAAATACTCAATTAAAGCGCATTTATAAATCCTAATGTAATCGCTATGAATTATTCTTTACTTTCTAACACACATGACCTAACTTATAAATTATCAAGAGACGATGATATATCTAAAATGATGATACCGCAGCAATGGACAAATCTATAAAAGAGATCTACCGGACTCAATCACACCCAAACAGGTACACATAAGAAAAGCCTGACCGAACTTATATGGAAAAGAAGCATGCAACCACCGGAGTTATAATAAATCTACTAATTAAATTAAGAATAAAACATAACAATATTTAATGAAAATTATTCCAACTACAACCGAATCAAATAAAGGAAAATAAGAACAACTACACCTAGGGATTCATCCCTTCGCCTTGCTTGGAGACTAGCCGGCCATAGGGCTCATGCGTCCTCGAGTTGCCTCCGGCCTCTCGACGATCATCTCTCCCAACCTTCAAACTTTAAACTTCGGGTTCCTCCTAAAGGCCCTCTGGATTCATCCCCGATTCCTTTCCAAAGCTAAAGTGGAGTGGGTCTTATATAGGCATATACCAAGAGTGCAATGTGTTTCCCATCCGATGTGGGATGTGGGATATAGAAATGTGTTTTCCAATAGATGTGGGATGTGGGATTTAAGCCCAAAATCACGCTGAAATCCCGCACAGCCCGCACAGCCTAACCTTTGTCTACTAAAGCTGCCATAACTTTCTCTAGAAAAATTCTTTTGATGAACCGTAAAATTCTACAGAAAATAGACTTCTGGATCTTTCTAAGCATATATGGCTCATCTCTTGGTTCTTCTTGTATCAATATAGTTTAATTTTTAAAGATGATTGACCTGTACAGGCAATTCTCGCAATTTAGTGAAACTCTTTCCAGTGCAGGCAGCAGCTGTTGCTCTTATAAGCCCTCCATCTTGTCCTTTCAGAAGCATTCCTTCACTCCAGTATGCCTCGAGTCTTTGTGCTTCAAGCAATGATAACTTTTCTTCCTCTTTTGAGCTTAAAGTACCTGAAAATGCATCGAAATAGATCAATGATCCAAGAATGATACTTTAGAGTTATTAACGTATAAAAGTGCAATTAAAACCTAGATCAACCCTAAAGTTATAACAATTAAGTACTGTTAAGATGCATTTTACGACTCTCATCAAGTGGAGAGCTTGGGAGAGAATTGACGCCTCTTCTCTCGGGTTTATTCTTCTCCCTTATGTTTTGTTTAATTATGTTTACTTCAGTTAGTATGTGTAACTAACTCTCTTATAGGGCTCGATTGAAGCCCTAGTTATGCATTCCCATATTTTTATTCATTGATATAATCTTTGCCAATAGCTTATTATGTTACTTTACTTGATTAGCACCTGTGCTTATTTAAATTCCTCATATGTATGTGTAAGGCCAACATATGCATGTGGTATGGATGTGTTAGTTAGATCAATTTGGATGACCGAGTCCTGGGTCTAACATTAGTAACAAGGGACCATCTTATCCGGATACTCGGGTTAATCAACATGGGAAACCAGGAGTAGATACCATGCCCTAGGTCTCATGTGGTTGTTGATTTCCACAGTACCTATGTTTTCTTAAGGAACAACTCAAGCAGATACTATGCCGAATCCCTTAAGAAAGAAAAGAGTTAAAGTAGATACCATGCCTAACTCATTGCTTAGGGAAATCAATAGCTTAAGGAGTAGATACCATGCCCTTAGGTTGGCAATCAGTAGGTATACATAATAAAGCTAGTGCAATGATACCTTATACAAAATCGAGAATGTATGACTAGTGGTGGATATCAAAGCCCTATTTCTTTATTATTATCAAATCACCCTTCAGTGTTATTTACATCTTTTTACATTAGAGAAAATAATTCTAAAAGCAACTTTACCAATCCCTGTGGAGATGACCTTGCTTTCGCACACTAGACTACGCTGATGACCTTGTGCACTTGCAAGTATAAATAGTACGATTATTTACTCATTAAATTAGGTAGATAAACACACAACAGAAATCATTGGATAAAATATAGCCGAGCGTATGCAACGCAGCTCATACGCTCGAACTTTTTGGCGAATCCGATCAAGCGTTGGTAAGGCTTGGATTTTAGAGAAATCCATAGAGAAAATATGGCCGAGCGTATGCAACGCAGCTCATACGCTCAAACTTTTTGGTGAATCCGACCGAGCTTTGACAAGGCTCGGATTTTGGAGAAATCCTTGGAGAAAATATGGTCAAGTGTATGCAACGCAGCTCATACGCTCGGACTTTTTGACGAATCCGACCGAGTGTTGACAAGGCTCGGATTTTGGAGAAATCCTTAGAGAAAATATAGCCGATCGTATGCAACGCAGCTCATACGTTCGGACTTTTTGGTGAATCCGACCGAGTGTTGACAAGGCTATGATTTTGGAGAAATCCTTGCAGAAAATATGGCCGAGTGTATGCCACGCAGCTCATACACTCGGACTTTTGGCGAATAAGACCGAACGTTGAAAAGGCTTAGATTTTGGAGAAATCCTTGGAGAAAAAATGGCCGAGCTTATGCAACGCAGCTCATACGCCCGGACTTTTGGCGAATACGACCGAGCATTGACAAGGCTCAGATTTTGGAGAAAACCTTGGAGAAAATATGGCCGAGTGTCTGCAATGCAACTCACACACTCGAACTTTTTGGCGAATACGGCCGAGCGTTTACAAGGCTAATATTTAGGAGAAATCCTTGGAGAAAATATAGTCGAGTGTATGCAACGCTGCTCGTACGCTTAGACTTTTTGGTGAATCTGACTGAGCGTTAACAAGGCTCGGATTTTAGAGAAATCCTTGGAGAAAATATGGCCTAGCATATGCAACGTAGGTCATACGATCGAACTTTTTGGCGAATACGACCGAGCGTTGACCAGGCTCGGATCCTGGAGAAATCCTAGGAGAAAATATGGGCGAGCGTATGCAACGTAGCTCATACGCCTGGACTTTTTGGTGAATCCGACCGAGCATTGACAAGGCCCGGATTTTGGAGAAATCATTTGAGAAAATATAGCCGAGCGTATAAAACGCAGCTCATATGCCCGAACTTTTTTGCGAATACGACCGACCATTGACAAGGCTCTGATTTTGAAGAAATCATTGGAGAAAATATGGTCGAGTGTATGCAACGCAGCTCACACACTCATACTTTTTGGCGAATACGGCCGAGTGTTGACAAGGCTCGGATTTTGGAGAAATCCTTGGAGAAAATATGGCCGAGCATATGCAAAGCAGCTCATACGCTCGGACTTTTTGGTGAATCCGACCGAGCATTGACGAGGCTCGGATTTGGAGAAATCCTTGGAGAAAATATGGCCGAGTGTATGCAATGCTGCTTATACACCTGGAATTTTTGGCGAATCCGACCGAGCTTTGTCAAGGCTCGGATTTTGGAGAAATCCTTGGAGAAAATATGGCCGAGCATATACAACGAAGGTCATACGCACGGACTTTTAGGCGAATCCGACCGAGCGTTGACAATACTTGGATTTTGGAGAAATCCTTAGATAAAATATGGTCGAGTACATGCAACGCAGCAAATACGCTCGGACTTTTTGGCGAATCCGACCGAGCGTTGACAAGGCTTGGATTTTGGAAAAATCTTTGGAGAAAATATGGCCGAGTGTATGCAACGCAGCTCATACGCTCGGACTTTTTGGTGAATCCGACCGAGCGTTGACAAGGCTCGGATTTTGGAGAAATCCTTGGAGAAAATATGGCCGAGCATATGCAACGCAGCTCTACGCTCGGACTTTTTACCGAATACGAACGAGCGTTGACCAAGCTCGGATCCTAGAGAAATCCTTGGAGAAAATATGGCCGAGCGTATGCAACTCAGCTTATACGCTTGAAGTTTTTGGCGAATATGACCGAGCACTAACCAGGCTCGGATCCTGGAGAAATCCTTGGAGAAAATATGGGCGAGCGGATGCAGCGCAGCTCATACGCCCGAAATTTTTGGTGTATCCGACCGAGCATTGACAAGGCTCGGATTTTAGTGAAATCCTTGGAGAAAATATGGCCGAGCATATGCAACGCAGCTCATACGCTCGGATTTTTTAGTGAATCCGACCTAGCATTGACAAGGCTCTGATTTTGGAGAAATTCTTGGAGGAAATATGGTCGAGTATATGCAACGCAGCAAATACGCTCGGACTTTTTGGCGAATCCGACCGAGCGTTGACAAGGCTCGGATTTTGGAGAAATCCTTGGAGAAAATATGGCCGAGTGTATGCAACGCAGCTCATACGCTCGGACTTTTTGGCGAATCCGACCGAGCGTTGACAAGGCTCGGATTTTAGAGAAATCCTTGGAGAAAATATGGCCAAGGGTAGGCAACGCAGGTCATACGCTTGGACTTTTTGGTGAATCCAACCGAGCGTTGACAAGGCTCGGATTTTGGAGAAATCCTTGGAGAAAATATGGCCAAGTGTATGCAACACAGCTCATATGCTTGGATTTTTTGGAAAATACGACTGAGCTTTGACAAGGCTCGGATCCTGGAGAAATTCTAGGAGAAAATATGGGCCAGTGTATGCAACGCAGCTCACGCACTCGAACTTTTTGGCGAATCTGACTGAGCATTGACATAGCTCAGATTTTGGAGAATTCCTTGGAGAAAATATGGCCGAGTGTATGCAACGCAGCTCATACACTCGGACTTTTGGCGAATACAACCTTGTGTTGACAAAGCTCAGATTTTGGAGAAACCCTTAAAGAAAATATGGTCGAGTGTATGCAACGCAGCTTATGCGATCGGACTTTTGGCGAATATGACCGACCAATGACAAGGCTCTGATTTGGGAGAAATCCTTGGAGAAAATATTGTCAAGTGTATGCAACGCAGCTCAGACACTCATACTTTTTGGCGAATACGGTCGAGTGTTGACAAGGCTCAGATTTTGGAGAAATCCTTGGAGAAAATATGGCTGAGCATATGCAAAGCAGCTCATACGCTCAAACTTTTTGGTGAATCCGACCGAGCATTGAGGAGGCTTAGATTTGGAGAAATCCTTGGAGAAAATATGGCCGAGTGTATGCAATGCTGCTTATACACCTGGAATTTTTGGCGAATCCGACCGAGCGTTGACAAGGCTCGGATTTTGGAGAAATCCTTGAAGAAAATATGGCCGAGCATATGTAACGAAGCTCATACGCTCAGACTTTTTGGTGAATCCGACTGAGCGTTAACAAGCCTCGAATTTTGGAGAAATTCTTGGAGAAATAATGGTCGAGCGTTGCACGCTCAGACTTTTTGCTGAATATGAACGAGCGTTGACCAGGCTCGGATCCTAGAGAAATCCTGGGAGAAAATATGGTCGAGCGTATGCAACTCAGCTCATACACTCGAAGTTTTTGGCGAATACGACCGAGCATTGACCAGGCTCGGATCCTGGAGAAATCCTTAGAGAAAATATGGGCGAGCGTATGCAGCGCGGCTCATACGCCGGGAATTTTTGGTGAATCCGACCGAGCATTAACAAGGCTCGGATTTTAGTGAAATCCTTGGAGAAAATATGGCCGAGCATATGAAACGCAGCTCATACGCTCATACTTTTTGGTGAATCCGACTGAGCTTTGACAAGGCTCGGATTTTGGAGAAAATATGGCCGAGCGTTTGGAACGCAGCTAATACACTCGGACTTTTTGGCGAATCCGACCGAGTGTTGACAAGGTTTGGATCTTGGAGAAATCCTTGGGGAAAATATGGCCAAGCGTATGCAACGCAGCTCATACGCTCGGACTTTTTGGCGAATCCGATCGAGTGTTGACAAGGCTTGGATTTTGGAGAAATCCTTGGAGAAAATATGGCCGAGCGTATGTAATGCAGCACATATGGTCGGACTTTTTGGCGAATCCGACCAAGCGTTTACCAGCCTCAGATCCTGGAGAAATCCTTGGATATAATATAGCCGAGCGTATGAAATGCAGCTCATACGCTCGGACTTTTTGGCGAATCCGATCAAGCATTGGTAATGCTTGATTTTTGGAGAAATTCTTGGAGAAAATATGGCCGAGCGTATGCAACGCAGTTCATACGCTCAGACTTTTTGGTGAATCCGACCAAGCTTTGACAAGGCTCGGATTTTGGAGAAATCCTTGGAGAAAATATGGCCGAGCGTATGCAACACAGCTCATACACTCAGACTTTTTGGCGAATCCGACTGAGCCTTAACAAGGCTCGGATTTTAGAGAAATCCTCGGAGAAAATATGGCTGAGCAGATGTAACGTAGCTCATACGATCGTATTTTTTGGCGAATACGACCGAGCGTTGACCAAGCTCGGATCCTGGAGAAATTTTAGGAGAAAATATGGGCGAGTGTATGCAACGCAGCTCATACGCCCAGACTTTTTGGTGAATCCGACCGAGCATTGACAAGGCCCGAATTTCGGAGAAATCCATTGAGAAAATATAGACGAGTGTATGAAACGCAACTCATATGCTCGAACTTTTTTGCGAGTCCGACCGAGTGTTGACAGGGTTTGGATCTTGGAGAAATCCTTGGGGAAAATATGGCCAAGCATATGCAACGCAGCTCATACACTCAGACTTTTTGGCGAATCCGACCGAGCATTGACAAGGCTTAGATTTTGGAGAAATCCTTGGAGAAAATATGGCCGAGTGTATGCAATGCAGCTCATATGCTCAGACTTTTTGGTGAATCCGACCGAGCATTGACAATGCTCGAATTTTGGAGATATCCTTGGAGAAAATATGGCCAAGCGTATGCAACGCTGCTCATAAGCTCGAACTTTTTAGAGAATACAACCGAGCATTGACAAGGCTCGGATTTTGGAGAAATTCTTGGAGAAAATATGGCCGAGCATATGCAACGCAGCTCATACGCTCGAGCTTTTTGAAGAATCCGACCGAGTGTTGACAAGGCTCAGATTTTCGAGAAATCCTTAGAGAAACCCTGGCCGAGCGTATGCAACGCAGCTCATATGGTTGGACTTTTTGGCGAATCCGACCGAGTGTTGACCAGCCTCAGATCCAGGAGATATCCTTGGATAAAATATGGCCGAGCGTATGCAACGCAACTCATACGCTCGAATTTTTTGGCGAATCCGATCAAGTGTTGGTAAGGATCAGATTTTTGAGAAATCCTTGGAGAAAATAAGGCCGAGTGTGTGCAACGTAGTTCATATGCTCGGAATTTTTGGGGAATACAACCGAGCGTTGACAAGGCTCTGATTTTGGAGAAATCCTTGGAGAAAATATGGCCGAGCGTATGCAACGCAGCTCATGCACTCGGACTTTTGGCGAATACGACCGAGCCTTGATAAGGCTCGGATATTGGAGAAATCCTTGGAGAAAATATGGCCGAGTGTACGCAACGCAGTTCATATGCTTATACTTTTTGGCGAATACGACCAAGCGTTGACCAGGCTCGGATCCTGGAGAAATCCTAGGAGAAAATATTGGCCAGCGTAGGCAACGCAGCTCATACACTCGAACTTTTTAGCGAATCCGACTGAGCGTTGATAAAGCTCGGATTTTGGAAAATTCCTTGGAGAAAATATGGCCAAGTGTATGCAACACAGCTCATACACTCGGACTTTTGGAGAATACGACCGAGCGTTGACAAGGCTCGGATTTTGGAGAAATCCTTAGAGAAAAGATGACCGAGCGTATGCAACGCAGCTTATGCGCTCGGACTTTTGGCGAATACGACCGAGCATTGACAAGGCTAAGATTTTGGAGAAATCCTTGGAGAAAATATGGCTGAGTGTATGCGACGCAGCTCACACACTCAGACTTTTTGACGAATACGGCCGAGTGTTGATAAGGGTCGGATTTTGGAGAAATCTTTGGAGAAAATATGGCCGAGCGTATGCAACGCAGCTCATACGCTCGGACTTTTTGGTGAATCTGGCCGAGCGTTGACAAGGCTCGGATTTGGAGAAGTCCTTGGAGAAAATATGGCCGAGTGTATGCAATGCTGCTCATACACTCAGACTTTTTTACGAATCCGACCGAGCGTTGATAAGGCTCGGATTTTGGAGAAATCATTGGAGAAAATATGGCCGAGCATATGTGTTGTGCGATAATATACCTAAATAAATAGGTGAATAATTGTACTTTGTTTTACTTGCAAGTGCACAAGGTTAATAGTGTAGCGTAGTGTGTGAATGCAAGATCATCTCCACAGGGATTGGTAAAGTTCGATTTAGAATTATATTTGCAATGTAAAAAGATAGAAATAATAAACTGAAGGGTGATTCGATAATAATAAAGACATAGGGCTTTGATATCCACCACTAGTCATACATTCCCGATTTTGTATAAGGTATCAGTGCTCTAGCCTTATTATGTGTACCTACTGGTTGCCAACCTAAGGGCATGGTATCTACTCCTTAAGCTATTGATTTCCCTAAGCAACGAGTTAGGCATGGTATCTACTCTAACTCTTTTCTTCCTTAAGGGATTCAGCATGGTATCTGCTTGAGTTGTTCCTTAAGAAAACATAGGTACTGTGGAAATCGACAACCACATGAGACCTAGGGCATGGTATCTACTCCTGGTTTCCCATGTTGATTAACCCGGGTATCCGGATAAGATGGTCCCTTGTTACTGATGTTAGACCCAGGACTCGGTCATCCAAATTGATCTAACTAACCCATCCATACCACATGCATACGTTGGCCTTACACATACATATGAGGAATTTAAATAAGCACAGTTGTTAATCAAGTTAAGTAACATAATAAGCTATGCAAAGAATTAATCAATGAATAAAAATATGGGAATGCATAACTAGGGCTTCAATCGAGCCCTATAAGAGAGTTAGTTACACATACTAACTGAAGTAAACATAATTAAACAAAACATAAGGGAGAAGAATAAACCCGAGAGAAGAGGCGTCAATTCTCTCCCAAGCTCTCCACTCCAAGTAAAAGAAAAGAGAAAAGTGTTTACTATCTAAGGTGTGTTTTTGTGTGTGAGTTACAAGTGTATTTATAGGTCTTTGAGAAGTCCTAATAGACCCATGAGTCCTAAACTTTCCTAAAACAAAAATCTTGTATTTTCCAAAATAAGGTTCTGCAGTTTACTGTTCACGCCCGGATATGTGCGCTCGATCGCATGTGTCCTTGCGCTCGATCGCAATGTGCGCTCGATCCTACAAGTGTGCGCATGATCGTATTTGCACTCGATCGCACTGCATGTGCGCTCGATCGCACTTTGTCCAGAAAGTGCTCCAGGGCTTCTAGATTTCTTCCTTAAAGTGCCAAAACTGCTTCTTTTTCTCCAAGACCCTATAAAAACATGTAAAACACACAAATGGAGTAAAAGATACCAAATTAACGTAATAAAGGATCTAACAAGTGTAAATAAAGGGGCTTAAATATGTATATTTAAGCGTCTATCAATATGCAACGCAGCTCATTCGCGCGGACTTTTTGCTGAATCCGATCGAGGGTTGACAAGGCTCGTATTTTGGAGAAATCCTTGGAGAAAATATGACCGAGTATATACAACGCAGCTCATACGCTCGGACTTTTTGGCGAATACGACCGAGCGTTGACCTGGCTCGGATCCTGGAAAAATCCTAGGAGAAAATATAGGCGAGCGTATGCAACGCAGCTCATACGCCCGGACTTTTTGGTGAATCCGACCGAGCATTGACAAGGCTCGAATTTTGGAGAAACCATTGGAGAAATATTTGGAGAAAATATGGCCGAGTGTATGCAACGCAACTCATACGCTCGGACTTTTTGGTGAATCCGACCAAGCGTTGACAAAGATAAGATTTTGGAGAAATCTTTGGAGATAATATGGCCGAGTGTATGCAATGCAGCTCATACGCTTGGACTTTTTGGTGAATCCGAAAGAGCGTTGACAAGGCTCAGATTTTGGAGAAATCCTTGGAGGAAATATGGCCGAGCGTATGAAATGCAGCTCATACGCTCAGACTTTTTGCCGAATACAAACGAGCGTTGACCAGGCTTGGATTTTTGAGAAATCCTTAGAGAAAATATGGCCGAGTGTATGCCACTTAGCTCATACGCTCGAACTGTTTTTGCGAATACGACCGAGCATTGACCAGGCTCATATTTTTGAGAAATCTTTGGAGAAAATATTGCCGAGCGTATGCAACGCAGCTCATACGCTCAGATTTTTTGGTGAATCCGACCGTGCTTTGACAAGGCTCGGATTTTGGAGAAATCCTTGGAGAAAATATGGTCGAGTGTATACAACGCAGCTCATACGCTCGGACTTTTTGGCGAATTCGACCGAGCGTTGATAAGGCTAGGATTTTGGAGAAATCCTTTGAGAAAATATAGCCGATCGTATGCAACACAGCTCATACACTCAGACTTTTTGGCGAATCCGACCGAGTGTTGACAAGGCTCTGATTTTGGAAAAGTCCTTGGAGAAAATATGGCCGAGTGTATGCAACGCAGCTCATACACTCGGACTTTTGGCGAATACGACCGAGCGTTGACAAAGCTCGAATTTTGGAGAAATCTTTGGAGAGAAAATGGCCGAGCGTATGCAGCGCAGCTCATACGCTCGGACTTTTGGCCAATACGACCGAGCATTGACAAGGCTCAGATTTTGGAGAAATCCTTGCAGAAAATATGGCCGAGTGTCTGCAACGCAGCTAACACACTCGGACTTTATGGCGAATACGGTCGAGCGTTGACAAGGCTCAGATTTTGGAGAAATCCTTGGAGAAAATATGGCCGAGTGTATGCAACGCTGCTCATAAGCTCAGAATTTTTGGTGAATCCGACAGAGTGTTCACAAGGCTCGGATATTGGAGAAATCATTGGAGAAAATATGGCCGAGCGTATGCAACGCAGCTCATACACTCAGACTTTTTGTCGAATACGAACGAGCGTTGACCAGGCTCGGATTTTGGAGAAATTCGTGGAGAAAATATGGTCGAGCGTATGCAACTCAGCTCATACGCTCAAATGTTTTGGTGAATACGACCGAGCATTGACCAGGCTCGGATCCTGGTGAAATCCTTAGAGAAAATATGGGCGAGTGGGTGCAACGCAGCTCATACACTCGGACTTTTTGGCGAATACGACCGAGAATTGACTAGGCTCGGATCCTGGAGAAATCCTAGGAGAAAATATGGGCAAGTGTATGCAACGCAGCTCATACGCCCGGACTTTTTGGTGAATCCGACCGACCATTGACAAGGCTCGGATTTTGGAAAAATCCTTTGAGAAAATATGACCAAGCGTATGAAATGCAGCTCATACGCTCGAACTTTTTGGCGAATCCGACCGAGTGTTGACAAGGTTCGGATCTTGGAGAAATCCTTGGGGAAAATGTGGCCGAGCGTATGCAACACAGCTCATACCTTCAGATTTTTTGGCGAATCCGACCGAGCGTTGACAAGGCTCGGATTTTGGAGAAATCCTTGGAGAAAATATGACCGAGTGTATGCAACGCAGCTCATACGCTCGGACTTTTTGGCGAATCCGACCGAGCGTTGACAAGGCTCGGATTTTGGAAAAATCCTTGGAGAAAATATGGCCGAGCGTATGCAACGCAGCTCATACGCTCGAACTTTTTGGCGAATCCGACCGAGCGTTGACCTGGCTCGGATCCTGGAGAAATCCTAGGAGAAAATATGGGCGAGTGTATGAAACTTGGCTCATACGCCCGGACTTTTTGGTGAATCCGACCGAGCACTGACAAGGCTCAGATTTTGGAGAAAATATGGCCGAGCATATGCATCGCAGCTCATAAACTCGGACTTTTTGGCCAATACGACCGAGCGTTGACAAGGCTCGGATTTTGGAGAAATCCTTGGAGAAAATATGGTCGAGCTTATGCAACGCAGCTCATATGCTCTAACTTTTTGGCGAATCCGACCAAGTGTTGACAAGGCTCGGATTTTGGAGAAATCCTTGGAGAAAATATGGCGGAGCGTATGCAACGCAGCTCATATGCTCGGACTTTTTGGTGAATACGACCGAGCGTTGAAAAGGCTCGGATTTTGGAGAAATCCTTGGAGAAAATATGGTCGAGCATATGCAACGCAGCTCACACACTCAAACTTTTTGGCGAATACGGCCGAGCATTGACAAGACTCGAATTTTGGAGAAAATATGGCCGAGCATCGATAAGGCTCAGATTTTGGATAAATCCTTGGTGAAAATATGGCCGAGCATATGCTACGCAGCTCATACGCTCGAACTTTTTGGCGAATCCGACCAAGTGTTGACAAGGCTCGGATTTTGGAGAAATCTTTGGAGAAAGTATGGCCGAGTGTATGCAACGCAGCTCATACACTCGAACTTTTGGGGAATACGACCGAGCGTTGACAAAGCTCAGATTTTGAAGAAATCCTTGGAGAAAATATGGCCGAGTGTATGCAACGCTGCTCATACGCTCAGAATTTTTGGTGAATCCGACAGAGTGTTCACAAGGCTCGGATTTTGGAGAAATCCTTGGAGAAAATATGGCTGAGCGTATGCAACGCAGCTCATACACTCGGACTTTTTGCCGAATACGAATGAGCGTTGACCAGGCTCGGATTTTGGAGAAATTCGTGGAGAAAATATGGTCGAGCGTATGCAACTCAGCTCATATGCCCGGACTTTTTGGTGTATCCGACCGAGCATTGATAAGGCTCAGATTTTAGAGAAATCATTGGAGAAAATATGGCCGAGCGTCTACAACGCAGCTCATACGCTCAAACATTTTGCCGAATACGAACGAGCGTTGACCAGGCTCGGATCCTAGAGAAATCCTTGGAGAAAATAAGGCCGAGCGTATGCAACGTAGCTCATACACTCGGACTTTTTGGTGAAATCGACCGAGCATTGACAAGGCTCGGATTTTAGAGAAATCTTTGGAGAAAATATGGGCGAGTGTATGCAATGCTGCTCATACACTCAGGTTTTTTGGCGAATCCGACCGAGTGTTTACAAGGCTCGAATTTTGGAGAAATCCTTGGAGAAAATACGACAGAGCGTATGCAACGCAGCTCATACGATTGGACTTTTTATGAATCCGGCCGAGCGTTGACAAGGCTCGGATTTTGGAGAAATCCTTGGAGAAAATATGGCCGAGCATAAGCAACGCAGCATATACGCTCGAACTTTTTGGCGAATCCGATCGAGTGTTTACAAGGCTCTGATTTTGGAGAAATCCTTGAAGAAAATATGACTGAGTACATGCAACGCAGCTTATATGCTCGAACTTTTTGGCGAATGCGACCAAGCATTGACCAGGCTCGGATCCTGGAGAAATCCTTAGAAAAAATATGGGCGAGTGTATGCAACGCAGCTCATACGCTCGGACTTTTTGGCGAATCCGACTGAGCATTGACAAGGCTCAGATTTTGGAGAAATCTTTGGAGAAAATATGGCCGAGTGTATGCAACGCAGCTCTTACACTCGGAGTTTTGGGGAATACAACTGAGCATTGAAAAACCTCAGATTTTGGAGAAATCCTTAGAGAAAATATGGCTGAGCGTATGCAACGCAGCTCATACGCTCGGACTTTTTGGTGAATCTGACCGAGCGTTGATAAGGCTCGGATTTTGGAGAAATCCTTGGAGAAAATATGACCGAGTGTACGCAACGCAGCTCATACGCTCGGACTTTTTGGCGAATCCGACCGAGTGTTGACAAGGCTCGGATTTTGGAGAAATCCTTGGAGAAAATACGACAGAGCGTATACAACACAGCTCATACGCTTGGACTTTTTGGTGAATCCGACCGAGCTTTGACAAGGCTCGAATTTTGGAGAAATTCTTGGAGAAAATATGGCCGAGCATATGCAACGCAGCTCATACGCTCGAACTTTTTGGCGAATCCGACCGAGTGTTTACAAGGGTCGGATTTTGGAAAAATCCTTGGAGAAAATATGACCGAGTGTATGAAACGCAGCTTATACGCTTGAAATTTTTGGCGAATGCGACCAAGCATTGACCAGGCTCGGATCCTGGAGAAATCCTTAGAGAAAATATGGGCGAGTGTATGCAACGCAGCTCATACGCTCGGACTTTTTGGCGAATCCGACTGAGCATTGACAAGGCTCAGATTTTGGAGAAATCTTTGGAGAAAATATGGCCGAGTGTATGCAACGCAGCTCTTACACTCGGAGTTTTGGGGAATACAACTGAGCATTGAAAAACCTCAGATTTTGGAGAAATCCTTAGAGAAAATA
This sequence comes from Bretschneidera sinensis, assembly GCA_023935145.1. Classification (NCBI taxonomy): domain Eukaryota; kingdom Viridiplantae; phylum Streptophyta; class Magnoliopsida; order Brassicales; family Akaniaceae; genus Bretschneidera; species Bretschneidera sinensis. Next base: position 64,628,684 of record CM043702.1, on the reverse strand, counting down.
TGGCTGAGCGTATGCAACGCAGCTCATACGCTCGGACTTTTTGGTGAATCTGACCGAGCGTTGATAAGGCTCGGATTTTGGAGAAATCCTTGGAGAAAATATGACCGAGTGTACGCAACGCAGCTCATACGCTCGGACTTTTTGGCGAATCCGACCGAGTGTTGACAAGGCTCGGATTTTGGAGAAATCCTTGGAGAAAATACGACAGAGCGTATACAACACAGCTCATACGCTTGGACTTTTTGGTGAATCCGACCGAGCTTTGACAAGGCTCGAATTTTGGAGAAATTCTTGGAGAAAATATGGCCGAGCATATGCAACGCAGCTCATACGCTCGAACTTTTTGGCGAATCCGACCGAGTGTTTACAAGGGTCGGATTTTGGAAAAATCCTTGGAGAAAATATGACCGAGTGTATGAAACGCAGCTTATACGCTTGAAATTTTTGGCGAATGCGACCAAGCATTGACCAGGCTCGGATCCTGGAGAAATCCTTAGAGAAAATATGGGCGAGTGTATGCAACGCAGCTCATACGCTCGGACTTTTTGGCGAATCCGACCGAGCATTGACAACGCTCAGATTTTGGAGAAATCTTTGGAGAAAATATGGTCGAGCATATGCAACGCACCTCATACGCTCAGACTTTTTGGTGAATCCGACCGAGCATTGACCAGGCTCGGATCTTGGAGAACTTCTTGGAGAAAATATGGCCGAACGTATGCAAAGCAGCTCATACGCTCAGACTTTTTGGCGAATCCGACCGAGCGTTGACACGGCTCGGATTTTGAAGAAATTCTTAGAGAAAATATGGCCGAGCGTATGCAACGCAGCTCATACGCTCGTACTTTTTCGTGAATCCGACCAAGTGTTGACAAGGCTCGGATTTTGGAGAAATCTTTGGAGAAAATATGGCCGAGTGTATGCAACGTAGCTCATACACTCGGAGTTTTGGGGAATACAACTGCGCGTTGAAAAAGCTCGGATTTTGGAGAAATCCTTGGAGAAAATACGACAGAGCGTATGCAACACAGCTCATACGCTTGGACTTTTTGGTGAATCCGACCGAGCTTTGACAAGGCTCGGATTTTGGAGAAATCCTTGGAGAAAATGTGGGCGAGCATATGCAACGCAGCACATACGCTCGAACTTTTTGGCGAATCCGACCGAGTGTTTACAAGGGTCGGATTTTGGAAAAATCCTTGGAGAAAATATGACCGAGTGTATGAAACGCAGCTTATACGCTTGAAATTTTTGGCGAATGCGACCAAGCATTGACCAGGCTCGGATCCTGGAGAAATCCTTAGAGAAAATATGGGCGAGCTTATGCAACGCAGCTCATACGCTTGGACTTTTTGGCGAATCCGACTGGGCATTGACAAGGCTCAGATTTTGGAGAAATCTTTGGAGAAAATATGGTCGAGCATAAGCAACACACCTCATACGCTAAGACTTTTTGGTGAATCCGACCGAGCATTGACCAGGGTCGGATCTTGGAAAACTTCTTGGAGAAAATATGGCCGAACATATGCAAAGCAGCTCATACGCTCAAACTTTTTGGCGAATCCGATCGAAAGTTGACACGGCTCGGATTTTAAAGAAATCCTTGGAGAAAATATGGTCGAGCGTATGCAATGCAGCTCAAACGCTCGTACTTTTTCGTGAATCCGACCAAGCGTTGACAAGGCTCGAATTTTGGAGAAATCCTTGGAGAAAATATGGCCGAGTGTATGCAACGCAGCTCATACGCTCGAACTTTTTAGCGATTCCGACCAAGTGTTGACAAGGCTCGGATTTTGGAGAAATCCTTGGAGAAAATATGGCCGAGCGTATGCAACGCAGCTCATACGCTCAGACTTTTGGCAAATACGACCGAGCAATGCCAAGGCTATGATTTTGGAGAGATCCTTAGAGAAAATATGGCCGAGTGTATGCAACGCAGCTCACACACTCAGACTTTTTGGCGAATAAAGCCGAGTGTTGACAAGGCTCGGATTTTGGAGAAATCCTTAGAGTAAATTTGGCCGAGCGTATGCAGCGTAGCTCATACGCTCAGACTTTTTGCTGAATACAAATGAGCGTTGATCGGGCTCGGATCCTGGAGAAATCCTTGGAGAAAATATGGCCGAGCATATGCAACGCAGCTTATACGCTCGGACTTTTTGGCGAATCCGACCGAGCGTTGACAAGGCTCAGATTTTTGAGAAATCCTTGGAGAAAATATGACCGAGTGTATGCAACGTAGCTCATACACTCGGAGTTTTGGGGAATACAACTGAGCGTTGACAAAGCTCGGATTTTAGAAAAATCCTTGGAGAAAATATGGCCGAGCGTATGCAACGCCGCTCATACGCTCGGACTTTTGGCAAATACGATCGAGCAATTCCAAGGCTATGATTTTGGAGAGATCCTTAGAGAAAATATGGCTGAGTGTATGCAACGCAGCTCACACACTCGGACTTCTTGGCGAATAAGGCCGAGCGTTGACAAGGCTAGGATTTTGGAGAAATCCTTGGAGAAAATATGGCCGAGCATAAGCAATGGCCGAGTGTATGCAACGCAGCTCTTACACTCGTAGTTTTGGGGAATACAACTGAGCATTGAAAAACCTCGGATTTTGGAGAAATCCTTGGAGAAAATATGGCCGAACATATGCAACGCAGCTCATACGCTCGGACTTTTTGGTGAATCTGACCGAGCGTTGACAAGGCTCGGATTTTGGAGAAATCCTTGGAGAAAATATGGCCGAGTGTATGCAACGCAGCTCATACACTCGGAGTTTTGGGGAATACAACAGAGCGTTGACAAAGCTCGGATTTTGGAGAAATCCTTGGAGAAAATATGGCCGAACGTATGCAACGCAGCTCATACGCTCGAACTTTTGGCGAATACGACCGAGCAATGCCAAGGCTATGATTTTGGAGAAATCCTTGGAGAAAATATGGCTGAGTGTATGCAACGCAGCTCACACACTCTGACTTTTTGTCGAATAAGGCCGAACGTTGACAGGGCTCAGATTTTGGAGAAATCCTTGGAGAAAATATGGCCAAGCGTATACAGCGCACCTCATACGCTCAGACTTTTTGTCGAATACGAACGAGCGTTGACTAGGCTGGGATCCTGGAGAAATCCTTGGAGAAAATATGGCCGAGCGTATGCAATGCAGCTCATACGCTCAGACTTTTTGGCGAATCCAACCGAGCGTTGACAAGGCTCGGATTTTTGAGAAATCCTTGTAGAAAATATGGCCGAGCATATGCAACGCAGCTCATACGCTCGAACTTTTTGATGAATACGACTGAGCATTAACCAGGCTCAGATCCTGGAAAAATCTTAGAGAAAATATGGGCGAGCGTATGCAACACAGCTCACACGCTCAGACTTTTTGGTGAATCCGACCGAGTATTGACAAGGCTCGAATTTTGGAGAAATCCTTGGAGAAAATATGGCCAAGCATATGCAACGCAGCTCATACGTTCGAACTTTTTGGTGAATCCGACCGAGTGTTGACAAGGCTCAGATTTTGGGGAAATCCTTGGAGAAAATAAGGCCGAGTATATGCATCGCAGCTCATACGCTTGGACTTTTTGGCGAATACGACTGAGCGTTGACCTGGCTCGGATCCTGGAAAAATCCTAGGAGAAAATATAGGCGAGCGTATGCAACGCAGCTCATACGCCCGGACTTTTTGGTGAATTCGACCGAGCATTGACAAGGCTCGGATTTTGGAGAATTCCTTGGAGAAAATATGGCCGAGTGTATGCAACGCAGCTCATACACTCGGACTTTTGGTGAATACAACCGAGCGTTGACAAGGTTCGGATTTTGAAGAAATTCTTGGAGAAAATAAGGCCGAGTGTATGCAACGCAGCTTATGTGCTTGAACTTTTTGATGAATCCAACCGAGCATTTACAAGGCTCGGATTTTGGAGAAATCCTTGGAGAAAATATTGCCGAGTGTATGCAACGCAGCTCATACGCTCAGACTTTTTGGTGAATCCGACCGAGCATTGACCTGGATCGGATCCTGGAGAAATCCTTGGAGAAAATATGGCCGAGTGTATGCAACGCAGCTCATACAGTCGGACTTTTGCCGAATACGACCGAGCATTGACAAAGCTCGGATTTTGAAGAATTACTTGGACAAAATATTGCCGAGTGTATGCGACACAGCTCATACACTCAGACTTTTGGCGAATACGACCGAGTGTTGACAATCCTCGGATTTTGGAGAAATTCTTGGAGAAAATATGGCTGAGCGTATGCAACGCAGCTTATACGCTCGGACTTTTGGCGAATACGATCGAGCATTGACAATGCTCGAATTTTGGACAAATCCTTGGAGAAAATATGGCCGAATATATGCAACAGGGCTCATACACTCGGATTTTTTGGCGAATACGACCGAGTGTTGACCCGGCTCGAATCCTGGAGAAATCCTTGGAGAAAATTTGGTCGAGTGTATGCAACGCAGCTCATACGCTCGGAATTTTTGGCGAATACGGCCGAGCGTTGACAAGGCTCGGATTTTGAAGAAATCTTTGGAGAAAATATTGCCGAGCATATGCAACGCAGCTCATACGCTCGGACTTTTTACCGAATACGAACGAGCGTTGACCAGGCTCGGATCCAAGAGAAATCCTTGGAGAAAATATGGACGAGCATATGCAACACAGCTCATACGCTCGGACTTTTTGTCGAATCCGACCGAGCGTTGACAAGGCTCAGATTTTAGAGAAATCCTTGGAGAAAATATGGCCGAGTGTATGCAACTCAGCTCATACGCTAGAACTTTTTGGCGAATACGACCGAGCATTGACCAGGCTCGGATCCTGGATAAATCCTTAGAGAAAATATGGGCGAGTGTATGCAACGCAGCTCATACGCTCGGAATTTTTGGCGAATCCGACTGAGTGTTAACAAGGCTCGAATTTTAGAGAAATCCTTGGAGAAAATATGGCCTAGCATATGTAACGCAGCTCATACGCGCGGACTTTTTGGCGAATTCGACCGAGCATTAACAAGGCTCGAATTTTGGACAAATCCTTGGAGAAAATATGGCCGAATATATGCAACAGGGCTCATACACTCGGACTTTTTTGGCGAATACGACCGAATGTTGACCCGGCTCGAATCCTGGAGAAATCCTAGGAGAAAATATGGGCGAGTGTATGCAACGCAGCTCATACACCTGGACTCTTTGGTGAATTCGACCGAGCATTGACAAGGCTCGGATTTTGGAGAATTTCTTGGAGAAAATATGGCCGAGTGTATGCAACGAAGCTCATACACTCGGACTTTTGGTGAATACAACCGAGCATTGATAAGGTTTGAATTTTGGAGAAATCCTTGGAGAAAATAAGGTCGAGCGTATGCAACGCAGCTTATCCGCTCGGACTTTTGACGAATACGACCGAGCATTGACAAGGCTATGATTTTGGAGAAATCCTTAGAGAAAATATGGGCGAGTGTATGCAACGCAGCTCACACAATCAAACTTCTTGGCGAATATGGCCGAGCGTTGACAAGACTCAGATTTTGGAAAAAATATGGCCGAACCTATGCAACGCAGCTCATACGCTCGGACTTTTTGGTGAATCCGACCGAGCGTCGACAAGGCTCGAATTTTGGAGAAATCTTTGGAGAAAATATGGCCGAGTGTATGCAACGCAGCTCATACGCTCAGACTTTTTGGTGAATCCGACCGAGCGTTGACAAGGCTCGGATTTTGGAGAAATCCTTAGAGAAAATATGGCTGAGCATATGCAACGCAGCTCATACACTCGGACTTTTTGCCGAATACGAACGAGCGTTGAGTAGGCTCGGATCCTAGAGAAATCCTTAGAGAAAATATGGCCGAGTGTATGCAACGCAGCTCATACGCTCGAACTTTTTGGCGAATCCGACCGAGCATTGACAAGGCTCGGATTTTAGAGAAATCCTTGGAGAAAATATGGCCGAGTGTATGCAACGTAGCTCATACACTCGGAGTTTTGGAGAATACAACAGAGCGTTGACAAAGCTCGGATTTTGGAGAAATCCTTGGAGAAAATATGGCCGAGCGTATGCAGCGCAGCTGATAGACGCTTAAATATACATATTTAAGCCCCCTTATTTACACTTGTTATATCATTTATTACGTTAATTTGGTATCTTTTACTCCATTTATGTGTTTTACATGTTTTTATAGAGTCTTGGAGAAAAAGAAGCAGTTTTGGCACTTTAAGGAAGAAATCTAGAGGCCCTGGAGCACTTTCTGGACAAAGTGCAATCGAGCGCACAAGCAGTGCGATCGAGCGCACATACGATCATGCGCACACTTGTAGGATCGAGCGCACCTTGCAATCAAGCACAAGGACACATGCGATCGAGCGCACATATCCGGGCGTGAACAGTAAACTGCAGAACCTTATTTTGGAAAATACAAGATTTTTGTTTTAGGAAAGTTTTGGACTCATGGGTCTATTAGGACTTCTCAAAGACCTATAAATACACTTGTAACTCACACACAAAAAGACACCTTAGATAGTAAACACTTTTCTCTTTTCTTTTACTTGGAGTGGAGAGTTTGGGAGAGAATTGACACCTCTTCTCTCGGGTTTATTCTTCTCCCTTATGTTTTGTTTAATTATGTTTACTTCAGTTAGTATGCGTAACTAACTCTCTTATAGGGCTCGATTGAAGCCCTAGTTATGCATTCCCATATTTTTATTCATTGATTAAATCTTTGCATAGCTTTTTATGTTACTTAACTTGATTAACACCTGTGCTTATTTAAATTCCTCATATGTATGTGTAAGGCCAACGTATGCATGTGGTATGGATGGGTTAGTTAGATCAATTTGGATGACCAAGTCCTGGGTCTAACATTAGTCACAAGGGACCATCTTATCCGGATACCCGGGTTAATCAACATGGGAAACCAAGAGTGGATACCATGCCCTAGGTCTCATGTGGTTGTCGATTTCCATAGTACCTATGTTTTCTTAAGGAACAACTCAAGCAGATACCATGCTGAATCCCTTAAGGAAGAAAAGAGTTAGAGTAGATACCATGCCTAACTCGTTGCTTAGGGAAATCAATAGCTTAAGGAGTAGATACCATGCCCTTAGGTTGGCAACCAGTAGGTACACATAATAAGGCTAGAGCACTGATACCTTATACAAAATCGGGAATGTATGACTAGTGGTGGATATCAAAGCCCTATGTCTTTATTATTATCAAATCACCCTTCAGTTTATTATTTCTATCTTTTTACATTGCAAATATAATTCTAAATCGAACTTTACCAATCCCTGTGGAGATGATCTTGCATTCGGACACTATGCTACACTATTGACCTTGTGCACTTGCAAGTAAGACAAAGTACAATTATTCACCTATTTATTTAGGTATATTATCGCACAACAAGTTTTTGGCGCCGTTGCCGGGGATTGCGCTAAAAGTTCCTTTTAGGATTACTTTTCATTTTATCATTGTTATTATTTTATTTTTACCATCTTTTATCAAAACTTAATCAAAATTATTTTATCTTTCAGGTACTTCATGAAACCCTACTTGCACTTTCTGTGGAATTTGCGATCAATTGCAAGCTCCTGTGCGATCGATCGCATTTAGGGCAGACAGTACCCGAACAGCAGAGTTGCACTGCTGCACTAAAACTGGTTTTTTTTGCTTTATGCACGGACTTTGATCCCGACATCCGAAATTCTTTTCCCTCGATCCCGAGCTTGAACGGACCATCCGACAAAGGCTTAGGGACAACTTTGAGGAGAACAAAGGAGAAATCGAGAACGAAACACAAATGGCGGAACAGCTCGAAAACCAGCAACCACCTGCACGAGTTCCAATGAAGCAATCCTTCATCCCTCGGAACATCGATCAACCATCATGCATAGCATATCAACCTGAGGCAGCGGGAAATTATTACATATCTCCGCAAATCTTGAATGCCTTGACGCATTTTAGGGGAACTCCTAATGAAGATCCACACTTACATCTCCGAGAATTTTTTGATCTTTGCAAGTTCCAGCACATACAAGGACTAGACCAAGAAGGAATAAGGTTAATTCTATTCCCTTTTTCCTTGAAAAATAATGCTAAACTTTGGTATAATTCCTTGCCTGCAGTTTCCATCCACACTTGGGAGGAGTTAGCAAGCAAATTCTTGAGGAAATTCTTCCCAGCCCAAAAGACAAGACAAATGAGGAAGGAGATCCAATCCTTCCAACAAAAGGATGGGGACCTTTTCTTCGAAGCATGGGGACACTTCAATGAATTGCTACTCAAATGCCCACATCACAACCTACCTCAAGATGAACTGGTACAAGCATTCTACGAAGGTTTAAATGATACTAATAAATGTATTGTTGATTCAGGTTGTGGAGGAGTCCTTATGGAGAAAAGCAGCGAAGAGGCAATGGAACTGTTTGAAACCCTCAGCGAACACACTCAGCAATTCTCCTCTCGAGGTAGACATATGACCAAAGGTAAAGGTGTGTATGAGGTAAATACGAATGGAGGATCTTCCCCTCAAATGGCTGCAATGGAAAGAAAACTAGATTTATTGGTAAAAGCCATGGCTGCTCAAACTACCTCAGCTACACCACTACAGGTATATGCGATATGCTCTCAATATGATCACAATACTAATGCATGTCCGTTATCTGCAGATCCGGAGCAAGCAAATTATGTGGGACCCAACAACTATCCGCCAAAGAATAACCCATATGCAAACACCTACAACCCTGGATGGCGGAATCACCCAAATTTCTCATGGAGCAACAATCAAAACAACCAAGGACAGCAACGAAATCAGTAGCCCACTGCCCATGCTAATTCTGAACCAAAAAGAAACGACCTCGAAAGTCTAGTAAGACAACTGGTGACGTCGCAAGAACAGTTCATGACTCAGCAAAAACAAACCAATGCGGCACATGAGCAAGCAATTCAAAGACTAGAGGTACAAATGGGACAGTTAGCTAAAGAGCTCAGTAGCAGAAAGCAAGGAGAGCTCCCAGCTCAAACACTACCCAATCCTGGTGGGCATCAACAACTAAACGCTGTGATATCCATGAGAAATGGCAAGGTGATAGGGTCCGATGAGCTTACAGCACCGTCCAAAGAAACACCATCAGCATCAAGGGTAAGTGATACGGAGAAGGTGAATGCTCCACCCTTCCCGCAAAGGTTAGTAAAACAGAAGAAAGTCAATAAACTAATAGATATTTTTGAAACCTTACGGAAAGTAGAGATTAATATTCCTTTGTTAGATGCCATTAAACAAATCCCTGCATATGCTAAATTTTTAAAAGAATATTGCACTAACAAAAGGAAGTTCCAGGAGCATGAGATGGTAGCCTTAACTGAAGAGGTAAGTGCTGTGCTTTTAAGAAAATTACCACCTAAACTAAAAGATCCGGGTAGTTTTACTATTCCTTGCAGGCTAGGTGACCAGCTATTCGAACATGCACTATTGGATCTAGGAGCAAGTGTCAACCTGCTACCATACAGTGTATACGAGACACTAGGTTTGGGGGAGCTTCAACCAACCTCCGTCACTTTGCAACTAGCTGACCGAAGCATCAAACGACCAAGAGGTATCCTTGAGGACGTGTTGGTAAGAGTAAGAAAATTCATTATACCTGCTGATTTTATAGTATTAGATATGGAAGAATGTACTTTGCCATTACCTCTCCCCATCATCCTAAGACGCCCCTTTATGATAACTGCTGACACTAATATTAGTGTAAAACGGGGCATTATCACAATGAGAGTAAATGATGAGGAAATACAATTTCAAATGCTTAATACATTAAAATCGACCAGTAATGATGATGAAAATTCTAATATAAATTTCATGCAAAGTGTTGTTGAGAAAGCTTCTCAGGTCCATCGCACCACTACATTGGAGACTCTCCCCTACCATGAAAATACAAGAGTAGACATTAGGCCGGAGGAGGATAATGTGATTAAAGATGTGCACCTTTTCAAGGACACACCAAAACCTTCAAGTAAGTGTGCTCTACAAATTAAACCTCCTACACTTACTCATACTACTTTTCCTTATTATGTTGACCAGATGTCAAGATGGGAGATGAAGACACTATCAACAGCACTTGAATCAGTCCAGGATACAGCTGAAACACAGGCACTAGAGCTCCACGAGATGGGCTCTAGGTGCTTCCTTCCGAAAAACTAGCACGGTCGCAAGAGAGTGCTTGAGCAAAGTAAAAATTTGATCATCTATTAAGCTCAAGCACCTCTAGTAAGGTTAGTGGTACTGAAGCCACTAACAACTGGTAAGGTTGTGTTGTTTCAATTAGTCATTCTTTTTAAGGTAAGTATTTAATTATACTGATATGCCACACTTGCGATCGATCGCACCCTTCGGTGCGATCGAGCGCAAGAGTGCGATCGAATGTGTCCTAAAAACATAATCGAGCGCACAAGTGCGATCGAGCGCACTCGAGGCAGAGACATTTATAAAAAAAACTCACTCACTCACTCACCCATTCACTTTCTTCACTCGCTCCCTGCACATTTGCTCTCACTCTCACTCTAACTCGCCCCCTACACATTTGCTCTCACTCTCATTCTCACTCTCACTCGCACACAACACCCAACCACCACAACACATCATCATCACCTTACCCTCACCACTGTCCTCCACCAGCACCGCCGTCAACCCCCCTCCCTATTCACATTCCGTCATCCATTGCACAAGGTATTGTACACATACACAAATTTCAAATAGAAACTGTGATTTCATTTTACATATACATTACTGTGTATTTGATTGAATGATTGTTTGGTTGCAGGAGGGGTAGGAACGAGTTCCACATTGACAAGACCATAGCTTGCCTGTTTGGTGCACATAAGCTGTTCGACGTAAATACTGACCGGGTACGATCGAGCGCACGGTAGGTGCGATCGAGCGCATAGACAGTGTGCGATCGAGCGCACACCACTGAGATCAATCGCAAATCAGCCAGAAGCCACGCACCAGCATGTCTCGACCATCTGTTTCCACGTCTGGCACCTCCAGCAGTCGTGCCTCCTCATCCCGGCCCAGCATCGAGCAACGGGAGTTGTTGTTCGAGACCGCTTTTGCCATCGACGACATATTCCGGCACATGGATGCCACTCAATGGGCCGTCCAAGCACTCCGACTTCGAGGGTTGAAGAGGCTGTTTAAACCGGTGTGCTCCACTGCCTACTCCCAGCTCGTAGTGCAGTTTTATGAGCATTTATCTTTCGATTGCAGCAGACCGGGGGTCCTCACCTCTTCAGTTAGGGGCACGCCCATCGAGGTGACCAGTACCGATATTACCACTGCTCTTCATTGCACGGATGAGTCCCCTCCTGATGGCACTGATATCGAGGAGCAGCCGGAGTCCTTTGCCCTGGCCGAGATCATCATGGATATGTGCGCTGGCCAGTATGCCGATAGGCATAACAATGCGGCCGGCCGATCCAAGCTGCCCCCTAGACTATGGCTCATCGATACGATCCTCCAGCGTAATGTGTGTCCGTTGGGGCACAAGACACAGTGGCGAGACCAGTTTCTTCAGACATTATACGCCTTCCATAGAGGCCACTGGTACTCCATCCCATCTGTCATTTGGAGCCAGCTACACAAGTTCTGGGATCACGTACATGGCCGTCAGACTACCACGGCTAATGCTTAGGGACTCCCTTTCCCGTTCCTACTCACCTCCATCCTCAAGAAGAAGGGGATTAAGGGGACCCATAGTGACGGGCCAGTACGAGAGCATCCTATCTTTGGGCGGGCTCAATGGACACAGAGCATATCACACATGCCACGAGGTCCCCCAGTTCCTGCTCCAGTAGCGGAGCAAGTAGAGGAGGATCACATGGAGACCGAGGCCCCTGTCATGAGCCCGGTACGGGAGGAGGACCATTCGGATATGGGACCCACCAAGTCCCAGCACTTCTTAGCTGAGCTATCCTCCTTCCGAGGCGAGGTCGCTGCCACCACCACTCTTGTACATCAGCGCATCGACAGTTTGGAGGCACGATTTACGCGCCAGGAGGCCATGCTGCAGGCCATACTTGATCGCCTACCTCCAGCACCCGGTACCTCTCCGACTGCACCACCTGCTGATCAGCAGTGAGAGCGTACCACGTCTGGCTGAAGACGTAAAACTTAGCGCTCATGGGAGGCACCCCACAGCATATCCTTTTCATAGTTTATCATTAGTATTTCATAGTTTACTTTTCTATTATTGTTTATTACTTGTTTTCCATTTTGTGTCTGTTTTTTTCTTTCTTTTTCGAGGACAACGTGAGTGCATTAAGTTGAAGTTTGGGGGTGCGTTACGAGCCATGTCAGCCATCAGTTCTCCATCTCCCAGGTCAGCTCCTTCTATGCTATTCACACATTGGGGACAATGTGCAATCTAAGTTTGGGGGTATGAGGACACATTCACACACTCACTATGTCCCACATTTTGTTTGTTTGTTGTTGTTGTTGTTTTGTTATTATTTTCATAGATAAATGCTTGTTCATTATGTCCAATAAACTTTTTATGATCTAAACAAAATGTTATGATTTGTCTTCATCAGTGAGCTTAACACTTTGAACATATAGGTCAATAACAAGTTTTGAACCTAGATCACTGCCCTTTTGGCATTTAAGAATTCACAAGTTTAACTTGAACTATCACGAGCACATTAGCACATAGCTGTGTGGGGTATGACATGATATTTGGATTGGTATGTTTCTTTTGCTTGACTGTGAACTAGATGACCTATTAGATTGACATTTTGGCATATAAAAATAGAAAAGATTGATTCGTGCTCAGAAAGAAAAAAATGCTCCTAATGATCAATAAAAACAAATCTTCCGCTGAGTAACTGGCCCTCTTGCCTCAGTAAGCATTGAGTGTCACGTCAAAAGGTGGAAAATCTTAAGTGATCATTAAAAAGGAATTTTTCGCTGAGTAACTGGCCCTCTTGCCTCAGTAAGCATTGAGTGTCACGTCAAAATGTGGAAAATTCTAAATGGTAGCATAAAAATCAGTTAGTTTCGTAGCCTTGTTGACTCGAGCCAGTAAGTCCTTAGGGGTGTCTTTACACCTAATGCCCTAAAACCATCTGGTTTGGGAGTCATTGGCCAAATGCTCGTTACACGAGTCATCAAGAAAGCTTAAGGGAACTAACTTGGCAAAAATCTCGCAAATAAAAGTCTATGCCATATTTGTTGACTCTAATAGGAAGTTTGGTGAATCTTGAGTCATCGAAACACTACCAATTTGAATTTCTTGGAAACTCAATCTTTTATGTGCTAATCACCACACACCAAAGTCAAACTTGTGATATCTTAAGATACCTAGTGAATATGATTTACGTTCAAAACTCTTATTCATTGCAGATATATGTTTACACTTGTTAAGCTTGCTCATGAATGCGCATCATTGTTTTGTGTAAAATCTAGATTTTTTATTGACACTATGAACATTGGATTTATCTATATTTCTGTTTTAGTTTTTAATTTAGTATTGCTAAAGGACTAGCAATATGTAAGTTTGGGGGTGTGATAGACGCTTAAATATACATATTTAAGCCCCCTTATTTACACTTGTTAGATCATTTATTACGTTAATTTGGTATCTTTTACTCCATTTGTGTGTTTTACATGTTTTTATAGGGTCTTGGAGAAAAAGAATCAGTTTTGGCACTTTAAGGAAGAAAAATCTAGAAGCCCTGGAGCACTTTCTGGACAAAGTGCGATCGAGCGCACATACGATCATGCGCACACTTGTAGGATCGAGTGCACCTTGCGATCAAGCGCAAGGACACATGCGATCGAGCGCACATGAGCGCGCATTGCGATCGAGCGCAAGGACACATGCGATCGAGCGCACATATCCGGGCGTGAACAGTAAACTGCAGAACCTTATTTTGGAAAATACAAGATTTTTGTTTTAGGAAAGTTTAGGACTCATGGGTCTATTAGGACTTCTCAAAGACCTATAAATACACTTGTAACTCACACACAAAAAGACACCTTAGATAGTAAACACTTTTCTCTTTTCTTTTACTTGGAGTGGAGAGTTTGGGAGAGAATTGATGCCTCTTCTCTCAGGTTTATTCTTCTCCCTTATGTTTTGTTTAATTATGTTTACTTCAGTTAGTATGTGTAACTAACTCTCTTATAGGGCTCGATTGAAGCCCTAGTTATGCATTCCCATATTTTTATTCATTGATTAAATCTTTGCATAGCTTTTTATGTTACTTAACTTGATTAACACCTGTGCTTATTTAAATTCCTCATATGTATATGTAAGGCCAACGTATGCATGTGGTATGGATGGGTTAGTTAGATCAATTTGGATGACCGAGTCCTGGGTCTAACATTAGTAACAAGGGACCATCTTATCCGGATACCCGGGTTAATCAACATGGGAAACCGGGAGTAGATACCATGCCCTAGGTCTCATGTGGTTGTCGATTTCCACAGTACCTATGTTTTCTTAAGGAACAACTCAAGCAGATACCATGCTGAATCCCTTAAGGAAGAAAAGAGTTAGAGTAGATACCATGCCTAACTCATTGCTTAGGGAAATCAATAGCTTAAGGATTAGATACCATGCCCTTAGGTTGGCAACCAGTAGGTACACATAATAAGGCTAGAGCACTGATATCTTATACAAAATCGGGAATGTATGACTAGTGGTGGATATCAAAGCCCTATGTCTTTATTATTATCAAATCACCCTTCAGTTTATTATTTCTATCTTTTTACATTGCAAATATAATTCTAAATCGAACTTTACCAATCCCTGTGGAGATGATCTTGCATTCGCACACTATGCTACACTATTGACCTTGTGCACTTCCAAGTATGACTAGTGGTGGATATCAAAGCCCTATGTCTTTATTATTATCAAATCACCATTCAGTTTATTATTTCTATCTTTTTACATTGCAAATATAATTCTAAATCGAACTTTACCAATCCCTGTGGAGATGATCTTGCATTCGCACACTATGCTACACTATTGACCTTGTGCACTTCCAAGTAAAACAAAGTACGATTATTCACCTATTTATTTAGGTATATTATCGCACAACAGCAGCTTATACGCTCGGAATTTTGGCGAATACGACCAAGTAATGCCAAGGCTATGATTTTGGAGTAATCCTTGGAGAAAATATGGCTGAGTTTATGCAACGCAGCTCACACACTCGGACTTTTGGCGAATATGGCCGAGCGTTGACAAGGCTCGGATTTTGGAGAAATCCTTGGAGAAAATATGGCCGAGCGTATGCAGTGCAGCTCATACGCTCAGACTTTTTGCTGAATACAAACGAGCATTGACCAGGCTCGGATCCTGGAGAAATCCTTGGAGAAAATATGGCCGAGCGTATGCAACGCAGCTCATACGCTCGGACTTTTTGGCGAATCCAACCGAGCGTTGACAACGCTCGGATTTTTGAGAAATCCTTGGAGAAAATATGGCCGAGCATATGCGACGCAGCTCATACGCTCAAACTTTTTGATGAATACGACTGAGCATTAACCAGGCTCGGATCCTGGAGAAATCTTTGAGAAAAGATGGGCGAGCGTATGCAACACAGCTCTTACGCTCGGACTTTTTGGTGAATCCGACCAAGCATTGACAATGCCCGAATTTTGGAGAAATCCTTGGAGAAAATATGGCCGAGCATATGCAACGTAGCTCATACGTTCGAACTTTTTGGCGAATCCAACCGAGTGTTGACAATGCTCAGATTTTAGGGAAATCCTTGGTGAAAATAAGGCAGAGCATATCCATCGCAGCTCATACGCTCGGACTTTTTGGCCAATACGACTGAGCGTTGACCTGGCTCGGATCCTGGAAAAATCCTAGGAGAAAATATGGGCGAGTGTATGCAACGCAGCTCATACGCCCGGACTTTTTGGTGAATTCGACCGAGCATTGACAAGGCTCAGATTTTAGAGAATTCCTTGGAGAAAATATGGCCGAGTGTATGCAATGCAGCTCATACACTCGGATTTTTGGTGAATACAACCGAGCGTTGACAAGGTTCGGATTTTGGAGAAATCCTTGGAGAAAATAAGGTCGAGTTTATACAACGCAGCATATGTGCTCGAACTTTTGGATGAATCCGACCGAGCATTTACAAGGCTCGGATTTTGGAGAAATCCTTGGAGAAAATATGGCCGAGTGTATGCAACGCAGCTCATACGCTTAGACTTTTTGGTGAATCCGACCGAGTATTGACCAGGCTCGGATCCTAGAGAAATCCTTGGAGAAAATATGGCCGAGTGTATGCAACGCAGCTCATACAGTCGGACTTTTGCCGAATACGACTGAGCGTTGACAAAGCTTAGATTTTGGAGAATTCCTTGGAGAAAATATGGCCGAGTGTATTCGACACAAGCTCATACACTCAGACTTTTGGTGAATACGACCGAGCGTTGACAATCCTCGGATTTTTGGAGAAATTCTTGGAGAAAATATGGCCGAGCGTATGCAACGCAGCTTATACGCTCGAACTTTTGGCGAATACGACCGAGCATTGATAAGGCTATGATTTTGGAGAAAATCCTTAGAGAAAATATGGTCGAGTGTATGCAACGCAGCTCACACACTTGGACTTTTTGGCGAATACGGCCGAGCGTTGACAAGGCTCGGATTTTGAAGAAAATATTGCCGAGCGTATGTAACGCAGCTCATACGCTCGGATTTTTTGCCGAATACGAACGAGCGTTGACCAGGCTCGGATCCTGGAGAAATCCTTGGAGAAAATATGGACGAGTGTATGCAACACAACTCATACGCTTGGACTTTTTGTCGAATCCGACCGAGCGTTGACAAGGCTCGGATTTTAGAGAAATCCTTGGAGAAAATATGGACGAGTGTATGCAACTCAGCTCATACGCTAGAACTTTTTGGCGAATACGACCGAGCATTGACCAGACTCGGATCCTGGAGAAATCATTAGAGAAAATATAGGCGAGTGTATGCAACGCAGCTCATACGCTCGGACTTTTTGGTGAATTCGACCGAGCATTGAGAAGGCTCGGAATTTGGTCAAATCCTTGTAGAAAAATATGGCCTAGTATATGCAACGCTGCTCATACGCTCGGACTTTTTGGCGAATACGATCGAGCGTTGACCGGGCTCGAATGTTGGAGAAATCCTAGGAGAAAATATGGGCGAGCATATGCAACACAACTCATACGCCTGGACTTTATGGTTAATTCGACCGAGCATTGACTAGGCTCGGATTTTGGAGAATTTTTTGGAGAAAATATGGTCGAGTGTATGCAACGCAGCTCATACACTCGGACTTTTGGTGAATACAACCGAGCGTTGACAAGGTTCAGATTTTGGAGAAATCCTTGGAGAAAATAAGGCCGAGCTTATGCAATGCAGCTTATGCGCTCGGACTTTTAACGAATACGACCGAGCATTGACAAGGCTCTGATTTTGGAGAAATCCTTAGAGAAAATATGGCCGAGTGTATGCAACTCAACTTACACAATCAAACTTCTTAGCGAATATGGTCGAGCGTTGACAAGACTCAGATTTTGGGAAAAATATGGCCGAGCGTATGCAACGCAGCTCATACGCTCGGACTTTTTGGTGAATCCGACCGAGCATTGACAAGGCTCGGATTTTGGAGAAATCCTTAGAGAAAATATAGCTGAGCATATGCAACGCAGCTCATACGCTCAGACTTTTTGCCGAATACGAACAAGCGTTGACCAGGCTCCGATCCTAGAGAAATCCTTGGAGAAAATATGGCCGAGTGTATGCAACGCAGCTCATACACTCGGACTTTTTGGCGAATCCGACTGAGCATTGACAAGGCTCAGATTTTAGAGAAATCCTTGGAGAAAATATGGCGAGTGTATGCAATGCTGCTTATTACGTTCGGATTTTTTGGCGAATCCGACTGAGAGTTGACAAGGCTCGGATCCTGGAGAAATCCTAGGAGAAAATATGGCGAGTGTATGCAACGCAGCTCATATGCCCAGACTTTTTGGTGAATCTGACCGATCATTGACAAGGCTCGGATTTTGGAGAAATCTTTGGAGAAATCCTTGTAGAAAATATGGCCGAGCGTATGCAACGCAGCTTATACACTCGGACTTTTGGTGAATCCGACCGAGCATTGACAAGGCTCGGATTTTGGAGAAATCCTTGGAGAAAATATGGCCGAGCGTATGCAACGCAACTCATACGCTCGAACTTTTGGCGAATCCGACTGAGTGTAGACAAGGCTCGGATCTTGGAGAAATCATTGGGGAAAATATGGCCCAGCGTATGCAACGCAGCTCATGTGCTCGGACTTTTTGGCGAATCCGACCGAGCGTTGAGAAGGCTCAGATTTTGGAGAAAATCCTTAGAGAAAATATGGCCGAGCATATGCAACGTAGCTCATACGCTCAGATTTTTTGGCGAATCTGACCGAGCGTTGACAAGGCTCGGATTTTGGAGAAATTCTTGGAGAAAATATGGCCGAGCGTATGCAACGCAGCTCATACACTCGGAGTTTTTGGTGAATCCGACCGAGCATTGACAAGGCTCAGATTTTGGAGAAATCCTTGGAGAAAATATGGCCGAGTATATGAAACGCTGCTCATACACTCGAACTTTTTGGCGAATCCGACCGAGTGTTGACAAGGCTCGGATCTTGGAGAAATCCTTGGGGAAAATATGGCCCAGTGTAGGCAACACAACTCATATGTTCGGACTTTTTGGTGAATCCGACCGAGTGTTGAGAAGGCTCGGATTTTGGAGAAATCCTTGGAGAAAATATGGCCGAGCATTGATAGACGCTTAAATATACATATTTAAGCCCCTTTATTTACACTTGTTAGATCCTTTATTATGTTAATTTGGTATCTTTTACTCCATTTGTGTGTTTTACATGTTTTTATAGGGTCTTGGAGAAAAAGAAGCAGTTTTGGCACTTTAAGGAAGAAATCTAGAAGCCCTGGAGCACTTTCTGGACAAAGTGCGATCGAGTGCACATGCAATGCGATCGAGCGCACAAACGATCATGCGCACACTTGTAGGATCGAGTGCAAGGGCACATGCGATCGAGCGCAAGGGCACATGCGATCGAGCGCACATGTACGGGCGTGAACAGTAAACTGTAGAACCTTATTTTGGAAAGTATAAGATTTTCGTTTTAGGAAGGTTTAGGATTGTCGTTTTAGGAAGGTTTAGGACTCATGGGTCTATTAGGACTTCTCAAAGACCTATAAATACACTTGTAACTCACACACAAAAATAGACCTTAGATAGAAAACCCTTTCTCTTTTCTTTTACTTAGAGTGGAGAGCTTGGGAGAGAATTGACGCCTCTTCTCTCGGGTTTATTCTTCTCCCTTATGTTTAGTTTAATTATGTTTACTTCAGTTAGTATGTGTAACTAACTCTCTTATAGGGCTCGATTGAAGCCCTAGTTATGCATTCCCATATTTTTATTCATTGATTAAATCTTTGTATAGCTTATTATGTTACTTAACTTGATTAACGCCTATGCTTATTTAAATTCCTCATATGTATGTGTAAAGCCAACGTATGCATGTGGTATGGATGGGTTAGTTAGATCAATTTGGATGACCGAGTCCTGGGTCTAACATCAGTAACAAGGGACCATCTTATCCGGATACCCGGGTTAATCAACATGGGAAACCGGGAGTAGATACCATGCCCTAGGTCTCATGTGGTTGTCGATTTCCACAGTACCTATGTTTTCTTAAGGAACAACTCAAGCATATACTATGCTAAATCCCTTAAGGAAGAAAAGAGTTAGAGTAGATATCATGCCTAACTAGTTGCTTAGGGAAATCAATAGCTTAAGGAGTAGACACCATGCCCTTAGGTTGGCAACCAGTAGGTACACACAATAAGGCTAGAGCACTGATACCTTATACAAAATCGGGAATATATGACTAGTGGTAGATATCAAAGCCCTATGTCTTTATTATTATCGAATCACCATTCAGTTGTTATTTACATCTTTTTACTTTAGAGAAATTAATTCTAAAAGCAACTTTACCAATCCCTGTGGAGATAATATTGCATTCGCACACTATGCTAAACTATTAACCTTGTGCACTTGCAAGTAAAACAAAGTCCGATCATTCACCTATTTATTTAGGTATATTATCGCACAACAAGCATATGCAACGCAGCTCATACGCACAGACTTTTTGGCGAATCCGACCGAGAGTTGACAAGCCTTAGATTTTGGAGAAAATATGGTCGAGCGTATGCAACGTAGCTCATACGCTCGGACTTTTTGGTGAATCCGACCGAGCGTTGACAAGGCTCAGATTTTGGAGAAATCCTTGGAGAAAATATGGCCGAGCATATTCAACGCAGCTCATACGCTCGAACTTTTTGGCGAATTCGACCGAGTGTTGACAAGGCTCGGATTTTGGAGAATTTCTTGGAGAAAATATGGCCGAGTGTATGCAATGCAACTCATATACTTGGACTTTTGGCTAATATGACCGAACATTGGCAAAGCTCGGATTTTGGACAATTCCTTGGAGAAAATATGGCCGAGTGTATGAAACGCAGCTCATACACTCGGACTTTTGGCGAATACGACCGAGCATTAACCAAGCTCGGATCCTGGAGAAATCCTTAGAGAAAATATGGCCGAGCGTATGCAACACAACTCATATGCTCGGACTTTTTGGCGAATCCGACCGAGCGTTAAGAAGGCTCGGATTTTGGAGAAATCCTTGGAGAAAATATGGCCGAGCGTATGCAACGCAGCTCATATGCTCAGACTTTTTGGCGAATCCGACCGAGCGTTGACAAGGCCCAGATTTTGGATAAATTCTTGGAGAAAATATGGTCGAGCGTATGCAACGCAGCTCATACGCTCGGACTTTTTGGTGAATCCAACTGAGCATTGACAAGGCTAAGATTTTGGAGAAATCCTTGGAGAAAATATGGCCGAGCATATTCAACGCAGCTCGTACGCTCGAATTTTTTGGCGAATTCGACCAATTGTTGACAAGGCTCGGATTTTGGAGAATTTCTTGGAAAAAATATGGCCGAGTGTATGCAATGCAGCTCATATACTTGGACTTTTGGCGAATACGACCGAGCGTTGACAAAGCTCGGATTTTGGAGAATTCCTTGGAGAAAATATGGCCAAGTGTATGCAACGCAGCTCATACACTCGGACTTTTGGAGAATACGACCGAGCATTGACCAGGCTCGGATCCTGGAGAAATCCTTAGAGAAAATATGGTCGAGCGTATGCAATGCAGCTCATATGCTTGAACTTTTTGGCAAATCCGACCGAGTGTAGAGAAGGCTCGGATTTTGGAGAAATCCTTGGAGAAAATATGGTCGAGCGTATGCAATGCAACTCATATACTTGGACTTTTGGCTAATATGACCGAACATTGGCAAAGCTCGGATTTTGGACAATTCCTTGGAGAAAATATGGCCGAGTGTATGAAACGCAGCTCATACACTCGGACTTTTGGCGAATACGACCGAGCATTAACCAAGCTCGGATCCTGGAGAAATCCTTAGAGAAAATATGGCCGAGCGTATGCAACACAACTCATATGCTCGGACTTTTTGGCGAATCCGACCGAGCGTTAAGAAGGCTCGGATTTTGGAGAAATCCTTGGAGAAAATATGGCCGAGCGTATGCAACGCAGCTCATATGCTCAGACTTTTTGGCGAATCCGACCGAGCGTTGACAAGGCCCAGATTTTGGATAAATTCTTGGAGAAAATATGGTCGAGCGTATGCAACGCAGCTCATACGCTCGGACTTTTTGGTGAATCCAACTGAGCATTGACAAGGCTAAGATTTTGGAGAAATCCTTGGAGAAAATATGGCCGAGCATATTCAAACGCAGCTCGTACGCTCGAATTTTTGGCGAATTCGACCAATTGTTGACAAGGCTCGGATTTTGGAGAATTTCTTGGAAAAAATATGGCCGAGTGTATGCAATGCAGCTCATATACTTGGACTTTTGGCGAATACGACCGAGCGTTGACAAAGCTCGGATTTTGGAGAATTCCTTGGAGAAAATATGGCCAAGTGTATGCAACGCAGCTCATACACTCGGACTTTTGGAGAATACGACCGAGCATTGACCAGGCTCGGATCCTGGAGAAATCCTTAGAGAAAATATGGTCGAGCGTATGCAATGCAGCTCATATGCTTGAACTTTTTGGCAAATCCGACCGAGTGTAGAGAAGGCTCGGATTTTGGAGAAATCCTTGGAGAAAATATGGTCGAGCGTATGCAACGCAACTTATACGCTCGGACTTTTTGGCGAATCCGACCGAGCGTTGACAAGGCTAAGATTTTGGAGAAATCGTTAGAGAAAATATGGCCGAGCATATTTAATGCAGCTCGTACGCTCGAACTTTTTGTCGAATTCGACCAATTGTTGACAAGGCTTGGATTTTGGAGAATTTCTTGGAGAAAATATGGCCAAGTGTATGCATTGCAGCTCATAAACTTGGACTTTTGGCGAATACGACCGAGCGTTGACAAAACTCGAATTTTGGAGAATTCTTTGGAGAAAATATGGCCAAGTGTATGCAATGCAGCTCATACACTCGGACTTTTTGGCGAATACGACCGAGCATTGATCAGGCTCGGATCCTGGAGAAATCTTTAGAGAAAATATGGTCGAGCGTATGCAACGCAGCTCATATGCTCGAACTTTTTGGCAAATCCGACCGAGCGTTGAGAAGGCTCGGATTTTGGAGAAATCCTTGGAGAAAATATGGCCGAGTGTATACAACGCAGCTCATACGCTCGGACTTTTGGCGAATCCGACTGAGCGTTAACAAGGCTCGAATAGTAGAGAAATCTTTGGAGAAAATATGGCCGAGCATATGCAACGCAGCTTATACGCGCAGATTTTTTGGCGAATCCAACTGAGCATTGACAAGGCTCGGATTTTGGAGAAATTCTTGGAGAAAATATGGCCGAGTGTATGCAACGCAACTCATACGCTTGGACTTTTTGGTGCATCCCACCGAGCGTTGACAAGGCTTCGATTTTTGAGAAATCCTTGGAGAAAATATGGCCGAGCATAGTCAACACAGCTCATACGCTCGAACTTTTTGGCTAATCCGACCGAGTGTTGAGAAGGCTCGGATTTTGGAGAATTCCTTGGAGAAAATATGGCCGAGTATATGCAACGCAGCTCACACGCTCAAACTTTTTGGCCAATACGGCCGAGCGTTGACAAGACTCGGATTTTAGAGAAAATATGGCCGAACCTATGCAACACAGCTCATACGCTCGAACTTTTTGGCGAATTCGACCGAGTGTTGACAAGGCTCGGGTTTTGGAGAATTTCTTGGAGAAAATATGGCCGAGTGTATGCAATGCAGCTCATATACTTGGACTTTTGGCGAATACGACCGAGCGTTGACCAAGATCGGATTTTGGAGAATTCCTTGGAGAAAATATGGCCGAGTGTATGCAACGCAGCTCATACACTCAGAATTTTTGGCGAATACGACCAAGCATTGACCAGGCTCGGATCCTGGAGAAATCCTTTGAGGCGAATCCGACCGAACGTTGACATGGCTCGAATTTTGGAGAAATTCTTGGATAAAATATGGCCGAGCATATTCAACGCAGCTCATACGCTCGAACTTTTTGGCGAATCCAACCGAGTGTTGACAAGGCTCGGATTTTGGAGAAATTCTTGGAGAAAATATGGCCGAGTGCATGCAACGCAGCTCATACACTCGAAATTTTTGGCGAATCCGACCGAGCGTTAACAAGGCTCGAATTGTAGAGAAATCCTTGGAGAAAATATGGCCTAGCATATGCAACGCAGCTCATACACTCAGACTTTTTGGCGAATACGACCGAGCGTTGACCGGGCTCGAATCCTGGAGAAATCCTAGGAGAAAATATGGGCGAGCGTATGCAACACAGCTCATACGCTCGAACTTTTTGGCGAATCCGACCGAGCGTTAACAAGGTTCGAATTTTAGAGAAATCCTTGGAGAAAATATGGCCGAGCATATGCAACGCAACTCATACGCGCGGACTTTTTGGCGAAACCGACCGAGCGTTGAAAAGGCTCTGATTTTAGAGAAGTCCTTGGAGAAAATATGGCCGAGCGTATGCAACCTAGCTCATACACTCGAACTTTTTGGCGAATACGACCGAGCATTGACCAGGCTCGGCTCCTGGAGAAATCCTTAGAGAAAATATGGGCGAGCGTATGCAACACAGCTCATACGCTCGAACTTTTTGGCGAATCCGACCGAGCGTTAAGAAGGTTCGAATTTTAGATAAATCTTTGGAGAAAATATGGCCGAGCATATGCAACGCAGCTCATACACTCCGAATTTTGGTGAATCCGAGCGAGCATTGACAAGGCTCGGATTTTGGAGAAATCCTTTGAGAAAATATGGCCGAGTGTATGAAACACAGCTCATACACTCGAACTTTTTGGCGAATCCGATCGAGTGTTGACAAGGCTCGGATCTTGGAGAAATCCTTGGGGAAATTATGGCCGCGCGTATGCAACGCAGCTCATACACTCAGACTTTTTGGTGAATCCGACCGAGCGTTGACAAGGCTCGAATTTTGGAGAAATTCTTGGAGAAAATATGACCGAGTGTATGCAACGCAAACTCATATGCTCGGACTTTTTGGTGCATCCCATCGAGCGTTGACAAGGCTTCGATTTTTGAGAAATCCTTAGAGAAAATATGGCCGAGCATAGTCAACACAGCTCATACGCTCAAACTTTTTGGCAAATCCGACCGAGTGTTGACAAGGCTCGGATTTTGGAGAGATTTCCTTGGAGAAAATATGGCCGAGTGTATGCAACGCAGCTCATACACTAGGACTTTTGGCGAATACGACTGAGCGTTGACAAAACTCGGATTTTGGAGAATTCCTTGGAGAAAATATGGCTGAGTGTATGCAACGCAGCTCATACAATCGGACTTTTGGCGAATACGACCGAGCGTTGACAAGGTTCGGATTTTGGGAAATTTCTTGGAGAAAATATGGCCGAGTGTATGCAACGCAGCTTATACGCTCGGACTTTTGGCGAATACGACCGAGCATTGATAAGGCTCTGATTTTGGAGAAATCCTTGGAGAAAATATGGCCGAGTGTATGCAACATAGCTCACACACTCGGACTTTTTGGCGAATATGGCTGAGTGTTAACAAGGCTCGGATTTTGGAGAAATCTTTGGAGAAAATATGGCCGAGCGTATGCAACGCAGCTCATACGCTCAGACTTTTTGCCGAATACGAACAAGTGTTGACCAGGCTCGGATTCTAGAGAAATCTTTGGAGAAAAAATGGACGACCATATGCAACGCAGCTCATACGCTCGGACTTTTTGGCGAAACCGACCGAGCGTTGACAAGGCTCGGATTTTAGAGAAGTCCTTGGAGAAAATATGGCCGAGCGTATGCAACTCAGCTCATACACTCAAACTTTTTGAAGAATACGACCAAGCATGGACCAGGCTCGGCTCTTGGAGAAATTCTTAGAGAAAATATGGGCGAGCGTATGCAACACAGCTCATACGCTCGGACTTTTTGGCGAATCTGACCGAGCGTTAACAAGGTTCGAATTTTAGAGAAATCCTTGGAGAAAATATGGCTGAGCATATGCAACGCAGCTCATACGCTCGGAATTTTTGGCAAATTTAACCGAGCGTTGACAAGGCTCGGATTTTGGAGAAATCCTTGGAGAAAATATGGCCGAGTATATGCAACGTAGCTCATACGCTCGGACTTTTTGGCAAATCCGACTGAGTGTTGACCAGGCTCTGATCCTGGGGAAATCCTAGGAGAAAATATGGCGAGCGTATGCAACGCAGCTCACACACTCGGACTTTTGGCGAATACGACCGAGCATTGACAAGGTTCGGATTTTCGGGAAATTCTTGGAGGAAATATGGCCGAGTATATGCAACGCAGCTCACACGCTCAAACTTTTTGGCCAATACGGCCGAGTGTTGACAAGAGTCAGATTTTTGAGAAAATATGGCCGAACGTATGCAACGCAGCTCATACGCTCGGACTTTTTAGTGAATCCGATTGAGTGTTGACAAGGCTCGAATTTTGGAGACATCCTTATAAAAAATATGGTCGAGTGTATGCAACGCAGCTCATACGCACGGACTTTTCGGCGAATCCAACCGAGCGTTGACAAGGCTCAGATTTTGGAGAAATTCTTGGAGAAAATATGGCCAAGTATATGTAACGCAGCTCACACACTCGGACTTTTTGGCGAATACGACCGAGCGTTGACCTGGCTCAGATCCTGGAGAAATCCTAGGAGAAAATATGGGCAAACGTATCAACGCAGCTCATACGCCCAGACTTTTTGGTGAATCCGACCGAGCATTGACAAGGCTCGGATTTTGGAGAAATCCTTGTAGAAAATATGGCCGAGCGTATGCAACACAGCTCATATGCTCGGACTTTTTGGTGAATCCGGTCGAGCGTTGACAAGGCTCGGATTTTGGAGAAATCCTTGGAGAAAATATGGCCGAGTGTATGCAACGCAGCTTATACACTCAGAATTTTTGGTGAATCCGAGCGAGCATTGATAAGGCTCGGATTTTGGAGAATTCCTTGGAAAAAATATGGCCGAGTGTATGCAACGCAGCTCATACGCTCAGACTTTTTGGTGAATCCGACCAAGCGTTGACAAGGCTTAGATTTTGGAGAAATTCTTGGAGAAAATATGCTCGAGCGTATGCAACGCAGCTTATGCGCTCGGACTTTTTGGTGAATACGACCGAGCATTTATAAGGCTCTTATTTTGGAGAAATCCTTGGAGAAAATATGGCTGAGTGTAAGCAACGCAGCTCACACACTCAAACTTTTTGGCGAATACGGCTGAGTGTTGACAAGGCTCGGATTTTGGAGAATTCCTTGGAGAAAATATGGCCGAGCATGTTCAACGCAGCTCATACACTCGAACTTTTTGGCGAATCTGACCGAGTGTTGACAATGCTCGGATTTTGGAGAATTCCTTGGAGAAAATATGGCCGAGTGTATGCAACGCAGCTCATACACCCGGACTTTTGGTGAATACGACCGAGCGTTGAGAAGGCTCGGATTTTGGAGAAATCTTTGGAGAAAATATGGCCGAGCATATGCAACATAGCTCATACGCTCTGACCTTTTGCCGAATACGAACAAGTGTTGACCAGGCTCGGATTCTAGAGAAATCTTTGGAGAAAATATGGACGATCATATGCAATGCAGCTCAAACGCTCGGACTTTTTGGCGAATCCGACCGAGAGTTGACAAGGCTCGGATTTTAGAGAAGTCCTTGGAGAAAATATGGCCGAGTGTATGCAATGCAGCTCATACGCTCGGACTTTTTGCCGAATACGAACAAGTGTTGACCAGGCTCGGATTCTAGAGAAATCTTTGGAGAAAATATGGACGACCATATGCAACGCAGCTCATACGCCTGGACTTTTTGGCGAATCTGACCGAGCGTTGACAAGGCTCGGATTTTAGAGAAGTCCTTAGAGAAAATATGGCCGAGCATATGCAACTCAGCTCATACGCTCGAACTTTTTGGCAAATACGACCGAGCATTGACCAGGCTCGGCTCCTAGAGAAATCCTTAGGGAAAATATGGGCGAGCGTATGCAACGCAGCTCATACGCTCAGACTTTTTGGTGAATCTGACCGAGCATTAACAAGGCTCAAATTTTAGAGAAATCCTTGGAGAAAATATGACAGAGCATATGCAACGCAGCTCATACGCGCGGACTTTTTGGAAAATCCAATTGAGCATTGACAAGGCTCGAATTTTGGAGAAATCCTTAGAGAAAATATGGCCGAGTATATGCAACGCAGCTCATACGCTCGGACTTTTTGGCAAATACGACTGAGTGTTGACCATGCTTTGATCCTGGAGAAATCCTAGGAGAAAATATGGGCGAGCATATGCAACGCAGCTCATACACTCGGACTTTTGGCGAATACGACCGAGCGTTGACAAGGTTCGGATTTTGGGGAAATTCTTGGAGAAAATATGGCTGAGTATATGCAACGCAGCTTACACACTCAAACTTTTTGGCCAATACGGACGAGCGTTGACGAGACTCGGATTTTGGAGAAAATATGGCCAAACGTATGCAACGCAGATCATACACTCGGACTTTTTGGTGAATCTGACCGATCATTGACAAGGCTCGGATTTTGGAGAAATCCTTAGAGAAAATATGGGCGAGTGTATGCAATGCAGCTCATACGCGCGGACTTTTTGGCGTATCCGACTGAGCTTTGACAAGGCTCGGATTTTGGAGAAATTCTTGGAGAAAATATGGCCAAGATAATGCAACGCAGCTCATACACTCAGACTTTTTGGTGAATACGACCGAGCGTTGACCTGGCTCGGATCCTGGAGAAATCCTAGGAGAAAATATGGGTGAGCTTATGCAACGCAGCTTAAACGCCCAGACTTTTTGGTGAATCCGACCGAGCATTGACAAGGCTCGGATTTTGGAGAAATCCTTGTAGAAAATATGGCCGAGCATATGCAACGCAGCTCATACGCTCGGACTTTTTGGTGAATCCGGTCGAGCGTTGACAAGGCTCGGATTTTGGAGAAATCCTTGGAGAAAATATGGCCGAGTGTATGCAACGCAGCTTATACACTCAGAATTTTTGGTGAATCCGAGCGAGCATTGACAAGGCTTGGATTTTGGAGAATTCCTTGGAGAAAATATGGTCGAGTTTATGCAACGCAGCTCATACGCTCAGACTTTTTGGTGAATCCGACCAAGCGTTGACAAGGCTTAGATTTTGGAGAAATTCTTGGAGAAAATATGGTCGAGCGTATGCAACGCAGCTCATACGCTCGGACTTTTTGGCGAATCCGACCGAGCGTTGACAAGGCTCGGATTTTAGAGAAGTCCTTAGAGAAAATATGGCCGATCGTATGCAACGCAGCTCATAAGCTCGGACTTTTTGCCGAATACGAACAAGTGTTGACCAGGCTCGGATTCTAGAGAAATCTTTGGAGAAAATATGGACGACCATATGCAATGCAGCTCATACGCTCGGACTTTTTGGCGAATCTGACCAAGCGTTGACAAGGCTCGGATTTTAGAGAAGTCCTTAGAGAAAATATGGCCGAGCGTATGCAACTCAGCTCATACGCTCGAACTTTTTGGCAAATACGACCGAGCATTGACCAGGCTCGGCGCCTAGAGAAATCCTTAGAGAAAATATGGGCGAGCGTATGCAACGCAGCTCATACGCTCGGACTTTTTGGTGAATCCGACCGAGCATTAACAAGGCTCGAATTTTAGAGAAATCCTTGGAGAAAATATGGCCGATCATATGCAACGCAGTTCATACGCGCGGACTTTTTGGCAAATCCAACCGAGCGTTGACAACGCTCGAATTTTAGAGAAATCCTTATAGAAAATATGGCCTAGTATATGCAACGCAGCTCATACGCTCGGACTTTTTGGCAAATACGACCGAGTGTTGACCAGGCTCTAATCCTGGAGAAATCCTAGGAGAAAATATGGACGAGCATATGCAATGCAGCTCATATGCTCCGACTTTTTGGCGAATACGACCGAGCGTTGACCAGGCTCGGATTCTAGAGAAATCTTTGGAGAAAATATGGATGACCATATGAAACGCAGCTCATACGCTCAGACTTTTTGGCGAATCCGATCGAGCGTTGACAAGGCTCGGATTTTAGAGAAGTCCTTGGAAAAAATATGGCCGAGCGTATGCAACGCAGCTCATAAGCTCGGACTTTTTGCCGAATATGAACAAGTGTTGACCAGGCTCGGATTCTAGTGAAATCTTTGGAGAAAATATGGACGACCATATGCAATGCAGCTCATACACTCGGACTTTTTGGTGAATCTGACCGAGAGTTGACAAGGCTCGGATTTTAGATAAGTCCTTAGAGAAAATATGGCCGAGCGTATGCAACTCAGCTCATACGCTCGAACTTTTTGGCAAATACGACCGAGCATTGACCAGGCTCGGCTCCTAGAGAAATCCTTAGAGAAAATATGGGCGAGCGTATGCAACGCAGCTCATACGCTCGGACTTTTTGGTGAATCCGACCGAGCATTAACAAGGCTCGAATTTTAGAGAAATCCTTGGAGAAAATATGGCCGATCATATGCAACGCAGTTCATACGCACGGACTTTTTGGCAAATCCAATCGAGCGTTGACAACGCTCGAATTTTAGAGAAATCCTTAGAGAAAATATGGCCGAGTACATGCAACGCAGCTCATACGCTCGGACTTTTTGGCAAATACGACCGAGTGTTGACCAGGCTCTAATCCTGGAGAAATCCTAGGAGAAAATATGGACGAGCATATGTAACGCAGCTCATACGCTCCGACTTTTTGGCGTATACGACCGAGCGTTGACCAGGCTCGGATTCTAGAGAAATATTTGGAGAAAATATGGATGACCATATGAAACGCAGCTCATACGCTCGGACTTTTTGGCGAATCCGACCGAGCGTTGACAAGGCTCGGATTTTAGAGAAGTCCTTGGAGAAAATATGGCCGAGCGTATGCAACGCAGCTCATAAGCTTGGACTTTTTGCCGAATACGAACAAGTGTTGACCAGGCTCAGATTCTAGAGAAATCTTTGGAGAAAATATGGACGACAATATGCAACGCAGCTCATACGCTCGGACTTTTTGGCGAATCTGACCGGGCGTTGACAAGGCTCGGATTTTAGAGAAGTCCTTAGAGAAAATATGGCCGAGCGTATGCAACTCAGCTCATACGCTCGAACTTTTTGGCAAATACGACCGAGCATTGACCAGGCTCGGCTCCTAGAGAAATCCTTAGAGAAAATATGGGCGAGCGTATGCAACGCAGCTCATACGCTCGGACTTTTTGGTGAATCCGACTGAGCGTTAACAAGGCTCGAATTTTAGAGAAATTCTTGGAGAAAATATGTCCGATCATATGCAACGCAGCTCATACGCTCAAACTTTTTGGCCAATACGGACGAGCGTTGACAAGGCTCGGATTTTGGAGAAAATATGGCCGAACGTATGCAACGCAGATCATACACTCGGACTTTTTGGTGAATCCGACCAAGCGTTGACAAGGCTCGGATTTTGGAGAAATCCTTAGAGAAAATATGGGCGAGCGTATGCAACGCAGCTCGTACACCCGGACTTTTTGGCGAATCCGACCGAGCTTTGACAAGGCTAGGATTTTGGAGAAATTCTTGGAGAAAATATAGCCAAGTATATGCAACGCAGCTCATCCACTCAGACTTTTTGGCGAATACGACAGAGCGTTGACCTAGCTCGGATCCTGGAGAAATCCTAGTAGAAAATATGGGCGAGCTTATGCAACGCAGCTTATACACCCAGACTTTTTGGTGAATTTCACCGAGCATTGACAAGGCTCGAATTTTTGAGAAATCCTTGTAGAAAATATGGCCGAGTGTATGCAACGCAGCTCATACGCTCGGACTTTTTGGTGAATCCGACCGAGCATTGACAAGGCTCGGATTTTGAAGAAATCTTTGGAGAAAATATGGCCGAGCGTATGCAACGCAGCTCATACGCACGGACTTTTTGGGGAACCCGACCGAGCGTTGACAAGGCTCAGAATTTGGAGAAATTCTTGGAGAAAATATGGCCGAGCGTATGCAATGCAGCTCATACACTCGAACTTTTGGCGAATACAACCGAGCGTTGACAATGTTCGAATTTTGGAGATATCTTTGGAGAAAATATGGCCGAGTGTATGAAATGCAGCTCATACACTCGAACTTTTTGGCGAATCCGACCGAGTGTTGACAAGGCTCGGATCTTGGAGAAATCATTGGGAAAAATATGGCCCAGTGTAGGCAACACAGCTCATATGCTCGGATTTTTTTTGGCGAATCCGACCGAGCATTGAGAAGGCTCGGATTTTGGAGAAATCCTTGGAGAAAATATGGCCGAGCGTATGCAACGCAGCTCATATGCTCAGACTTTTTGGCGAATCCGACCGAGAGTGGAAAAGGCTCAGATTTTGGAGAAATTCTTTGAGAAAATATGGCCGAGCGTATGCAACGCAGCTCATACGCTCGGACTTTTTGGTGAATCTGACCGAGCATTTACAAGGCTCGGATTTTGGACAAATCATTGGGGAAAATATGGCCGAGCGTATGCAACGCAGCTCATACGCTCGGACTTTTTGGTGAATCCGACTGAGCGTTGACAAGTCTCAGATTTTGGAGAAATCCTTGGAGAAAATATGGCCGAGTGTATGCAACGCAGCTCATACGCTCGGACTTTTGGTGAATCGGACCGAGCGTTGAGAAGGCTCGGATTTTGGAGATATCTTTGGAGAAAATATGGCCGAGTGTATGTAACACAGCTCATACACTCGGAATTTTTGGTGAATCCGAGCGAGCATTGACAAGGCTCAGATTTTGGAGAAATCCTTTGAGAAAATATGGCCAAGTGTATGAAACGCAGCTCATACACTCGAACTTTTTGGGGAATCCGACCGAGTGTTGACAAGGCTCGGATCTCGAAGAAATCCTTGGGGAAATTATGGCCCAGTGTATGCAACGCAGCTCATATGCTCGGACTTTTTGGCGAATCCGACCGAGGGTTGAGAAGGCTCGAATTTTGGAGAAATCCTTCGAGAAAATATGACCGAGCGTATGCAACGCAGCTCATACGCTCAGACTTTTTGGCGAGTCCGATCGAGCGTTGACGAAGCTCTGATTTTGGAGAAATTCTTAGAGAAAATATGGCTGAGTGTATGCAACGCAACTCATACACTCGACTTTTTTGGTGCATCCAACCGAGCGTTGACAAGGCTCTGATTTTTGAGAAATCCTTGGAGAAAATATGGCCGAGAATAGTCAACGCAGCTCATACGCTCGAACTTTTTGGCGAATCCGACCGAGTGTTAACAAGGCTCGGATTTTGGAGAACTCCTTGGAGAAAATATGGCCGAGTGTATGCAACGCAGCTCATACACTAGGACTTTTGGCGAATACGATTGAGCGTTGACAAAGCTCGGATTTTGGAGAATTCCTTGGAGAAAATATGGCCGAGTGTATGCAACGCAGCTCATACACTCAAACTTTTTGGCGAATACAACCGAGCGTTGACAAGGTTCGGATCTTGGAGAAATCCTAGGAGAAAATATGGGCGAGCCTATGCAACGCAGCTTATACGCCCAGACTTTTTGGTGAATCCGACCGAGCATTGACAAGGCTCGGATTTTGGAGAAATCTTTATAGAAAATATGGCCGAGCGTATGCAACGCAGCTCATACGCTCGGACTTTTTGGTGAATCCGACCGAGTGTTGACAAGGCTCGGATTTTGGAGAAATCTTTGGAGAAAATATGGCCGAGCGTATGCAACGCAGCTCATACGCTCGGACTTTTTGGTGAATCCGATCGAGCGTTTACAAGGCTCGGATTTTGGACAAATCATTGGAGAAAATAAGACCGAGCGTATGTAACACAGCTCATACGCTAGGACTTTTTGGTGAATCTGACCGAGCGTTGACAAGGCTCAGATTTTTAGAGAATCCTTGGAGAAAATATGGCCGAGCGTATGAACCACAGCTCATACGCTCTGACTTTTGGTGAATCGAACCGAGCGTTGACAAGGCTCGGATTTTTGAGATATCTTTGGAGAAAATATGGCCGAGTGTACGCAACGCAGCTCATACACTCGAAATTTTTGTTGAATCCGAGCGAGCATTGACAAGGTTCGGATTTTGGAGAAACCTTTTGAGAAAATATGGCCGAGTGTATGAAACGCAGCCTATACACTCGAACTTTTTGGCGAATCCGACGGAGTGTTGACAAGGCTCGGATCTTGGAGAAATCCTTGGGGAAATTTTGGCCCAGCGTATGCAACGCAGCTCATATGCTCGGACTTTTTGGCGAATCCGACCGAGCGTTGAGAAGGCTCAAATTTTGGAGAAATCCTTGGAGAAAATATGGCCGAGCGTATGCAACGCAGCTCAGACGCTCAGACTTTTTGGCGAATCTGACGGAGCGTTGACAAGGCTCGGATTTTGGAGAAATTCTTGGAGAAAATATGGCCGAGTGTATGCAACGCAACTCATACGCTCGGACTTTTTGGTGCATCCAACCGAGCGTTGACAAGGCTCCGATTTTTGAGAAATCCTTGGAGAAAATATAGCCGAGAATAGTCAACACAGCTCATACGCTCGAACTTTTTGGTGAATCTGACCGACTGTTGACAAGACTTTGATTTTTGAGAATTCCTTGGAGAAAATATGGCCGAGTGTATGCAACGCAGCTCATACACTAGGACTTTTGGCGAATACGACTGAGCATTGACAAAGCTCGGATTTTGGAGAATTCCTTGGAGAAAATATGGCCGAGTGTATGCAACGCAGCTCATACACTCGGACTTTTGGCGAATACGACCGAGCGTTGACAAGGTTCGGATTTTGGGGAAATTCTTAGAGAAAATATGACCGAGTGTATGCAACACAGCTTATACGCTTGGACTTTTGGCGAATACGACCGAGCTTGATAAGGCTATGATTTTGGAGAAATCCTTGGAGAAAATATGGCCGAGTGTATGCAACGCAGCTCACACACTCAGACTTTGTGGCGAATACCGCCGAGCGTTGACAAGGCTCGGATTTTTGAGAAATATTTGGAGAAAATATGGCCGAGTGTATGCAACGCAGCTCATACACTCGGACTTTTTGCCGAATACGAACAAGTATTGACCAGGCTCGGATTCTAGAGGAATCTTTGGAGAAAATATGGACGACCATATGCAACGCAGCTCATACGCTCGGACTTTTTGGCAAATCCGACCGAGTGTTGACAAGGCTCGGATTTTAGAGAAGTCCTAGGAGAAAATATGGCCGAGCATATGCAACTCAGCTCATACACTCGAACTTTTTGACGAATACGACCGAGCATTGACCAGGCTCGGCTCCTAGAGAAATCCTTAGAGAAAATATGGGCGAACGTATGCAACGCAGCTCATACGCTCGGACTTTTTGGTGAATCCAACCGCGTGTTAACAAGGCTCGAATTTTAGAGAAGTCCTAGGAGAAAATATGGCCGAGCATATGCAACTCAGCTCATACACTCGAACTTTTTGACGAATACGACCGAGCATTGACCAGGCTCGGCTCCTAGAGAAATCCTTAGAGAAAATATGGGCGAACGTATGCAACGCAGCTCAGACGCTCGGACTTTTTGGTGAATCCAACCGCGTGTTAAGAAGGCTCGAATTTTAGAGAAATCCTTGGAGAAAATATGGCCGAGTATATGCAACGCAGCTCATACGCGCGAACTTTTTGGCGAATCCAACCGAGCATTGACAAGGCTCGGATTTTGGAGAAATCTTTGGAGAAAATATGGCCGAGCATATGCAACGCAACTCATACGCTCGGTCTTTTTGGTGAATCCGACTGAGCGTTGACAAGGCTCAGATTTTGGAGAAATCCTTGGAGAAAATATGGCCGAGCGTATGCAACGCAGCTCATACGCTCGGACTTTTGGTGAATCGGACCAAGCGTTGACAAGGCTTGGATTTTGGAGATATCTTTGGAGAAAATATGGCCGAGTGTATGCAACACAGCTCATACACTCGAAATTTTTGGTGAATCCGAGCGAGCATTGACAAGGCTCAGATTTTGGAGAAATCCTTTGAGAAAATATGGCCAAGTGTATGAAACGCAGCTCATACACTCGAACTTTTTGGTGAATCCAATCGAGTGTTGACAAGGCTCGGATCTTGGAGAAATCCTTGGGGAAATTA
The DNA here is from genome assembly GCA_023935145.1 of Bretschneidera sinensis. Lineage (NCBI taxonomy): Eukaryota > Viridiplantae > Streptophyta > Magnoliopsida > Brassicales > Akaniaceae > Bretschneidera > Bretschneidera sinensis. The sequence continues at coordinate 64,592,899 of CM043702.1, read as the reverse complement.
TGGCCCAGTGTATGCAACGCAGCTCATATGCTCGGACTTTTTGGGGAATCCGACCGAGCGTTGAGAAGGCTTGAATTTTTGAGAAATGCTTGGAGAAAATATGGCCGAGCATATGCAACGCAGCTCATACGCTCAGACTTTTTGGCGAATCCGATCGAGCGTTGACAAGGCTCGGATTTTGGAGAAATTCTTGGAGAAAATATGGCCGAGTGTATGCAACGCAACTCATACACTCGGACTTTTTTGGTGCATCCAACCGAGCGTTGACAAGGCTCCGATTTTTGAGAAATCCTTGGAGAAAATATGGCCGAGAATAGTCAACGCAGCTCATAGGCTCGAACTTTTTGGCGAATCCGACCGAGTGTTGACAAGGCTCGGATTTTGGAGAATTCCTTGGAGAAAATATGGCCGAGTGTATGCAACGCAGCTCATACACTAGGACTTTTGGCGAATACGACTGAGCGTTGACAAAGCTTGGATTTTGGAGAATTCCTTGGAGAAAATATGGCCGAGTGTATGCAACGTAGCTCATACACTCAGACTTTTGGCGAACACAACCGAGCGTTGACAAGGTTCGGGTCTTGTAGAAATCCTAGGAGAAAATATGGGCGAGCTTATGCAACGCAGCTTATACACCCAGACTTTTTGGTGAATCCGACCGAGCATTGACAAGGCTCGGATTTTGGAGAAATCCTTGTAGAAAATATGGCCGAGCGTATGCAACGCAGCTCATACGCTCGGACTTTTTGGTGAATCCGACCGAGCGTTGACAAGGCTCGGATTTTGGAGAAATCTTTGGAGAAAATATGGCCGAGTGTATGCAACGCAGCTCATACGCTCGGACTTTTTGGTGAATCCGACCGAGCGTTTACAAGGCTCGGATTTTGGACAAATCATTGGAGAAAATAAGACCGAGTATATGCAACGCAGCTCATACGCTAGGACTTTTTGGTGAATCCGACCGAGCGTTGACCAGGCTCAGATTTTAGAGAAATCCTTGGAGAAAATATGGCCGAGCGTATGCAACGCAACTCATACGCTTGGACTTTTAGTGAATCGGACCGAGCGTTGACAAGGCTCGGATTTTGGAGATATCTTTAGAGAAAATATGGCCGAGTGTATGAAACGCAGCCTATACACTCGAACTTTTTGGCGAATCCGACCGAGTGTTGACAAGGCTCGGATCTTGGAGAAATCCTTGGGGAAATTATGGCCCAGTGTATGCAACGCAGCTCATATGCTCGGACTTTTTGGCGAATCCGACCGAGCGTTGAGAAGACTCGAATTTTGGAGAAATCCTTGGAGAAAATATGGCGGAGCGTATGCAACGCAGCTCATACGCTCAGACTTTTTGGCGAATCCGACCGAGCGTTGACAAGGCTCGGATTTTGGAGAAATCCTTGGCGAAAATATAGCCGAGAATAGTCAACACAGCTCATACGCTCGAACTTTTTGGCGAATCCGACCGAATGTGGACAAGGCTCGGATTTTTGAGAATTCCTTGGAGAAAATATGGCAGAGTGTATGCAACGCAGCTCATACGCTCAGACTTTTTGGCGAATCCGACCGAGCGTTGACAAGGCTCGGATTTTGGAGAAATCCTTGGAGAAAATATAGCTGAGAATAGTCAACACAGCTCATACGCTCGAACTTTTTGGCGAATCCGACCGAGTCTTGACAAGGCTCGGATTTTTGAGAATTCCTTGGAGAAAATATGGCCGAGTGTATGCAACGCAGCTCATACACTAGGACTTTTGGCGAATATGACTGAGCGTTGACAAAGCTCGGATTTTGAAGAATTCCTTGGAGAAAATATGGCCGAGTGTATGCAACGCAGCTCATACACTCGGACTTTTGGCGAATACGACCAAGTGTTGACAAGGTTCGGATTTTGGGGAAATTCTTAGAGAAAATATGGCCGAGTGTATGCAACACAGCTTGTACGCTTGGACTTTTGGCGAATACGACTGAGCGTTGACAAAACTCAGATTTTGGAGAATTCCTTGGAGAAAATATGGCCGAGTGTATGCAACGCAGCTCATACACTCGGACTTTTGGCGAATACGACCGAGCGTTGACAAGGTTCGGATTTTGGGGAAATTCTTGGAGAAAATATGGCCGAGTGTATGCAACACAGCTTATACGCTTGGACTTTTGGCGAATACGACCGAGCTTGATAAGACTCTGATTTTGGAGAAATCCTTGGAGAAAATATGGCCGAGTTTATGCAACGCAGCTCACACACTCAGACTTTGTGGCGAATACGGCCGAGCGTTGACAAGGCTCGGATTTTGGAGAAATTTTTGGAGAAAATATGGCCGAGAATAGTCAACACAGCTCATACGCTTGAACTTTTTGGCGAATCCGACCGAGTGTTGACAAGGCTCGGATTTTTGAGAATTCCTTGGAGAAAATATGGCCGAGAGTATGCAACGCAGCCTATACACTAGGACTTTTGGCAAATACGACCGAGCATTGACAAGGCTCCGATTTTTGAGAAATCCTTGGAGAAAATATAGCCGAGAATAGTCAACACAGCTCATACGCTCGAACTTTTTGGCGAATCCGACCTAGTGTTGACAAGGCTCGGATTTTTGAGAATTCCTTGGAGAAAATATGGCCGAGTGTATGCAACGCAGCTCATACACTAGGACTTTTGGCGAATACGACTGAGCGTTGACAAAGCTCGGATTTTGGAGAATTCCTTGGAGAAAATATGGCCGAATGTATGCAATGCAGCTCAGACACTCGGACTTTTGGCGAATACGACCGAGCATTGACAAGGTTCGGATTTTGGGAAAATTCTTGGAGAAACTATGACCGAGTGTATGCAACACAGCTTATACGCTTGGACTTTTGGCGAATACGACCAAGCTTGATAAGGCTCTAATTTTGGAGAAATCCTTGGAGAAAATATGGCCGAGTGTATGCAACGCAGCTCACACACTCAGACTTTGTGGTGAATACGGCCGAGCGTTGACAAGGCTCGGATTTTGGAGAAATCTTTGGAGAAAATATGGCCGAGTGTATGCAACGCAGCTCATACACTCGGACTTTTTGCCGAATACGAACAAGTATTGACCAGGCTCGGATTCTAGAGGAATCTTTGGAGAAAATATGGACGACCATATGCAACGCAGCTCATACGCTCGGACTTTTTGGCGAATTCGACCGAGCGTTGACAAGGCTCGGATTTTAGAGAAGTCCTTGGAGAAAATATGGCCGAGCGTATGTAACTCAGCTCACACGCTCGAACTTTTTGACGAATACGACCGAGCATTGACCAGGCTCGGCTCCTAGAGAAATCCTTAGAGAAAATATGGGCGAACGTATGCAACGCAGCTCATACGCTCGGACTTTTTGGTGAATCCGACCGAGTGTTAACAAGGCTCGAATTTTAGAGAAATCCTTGGAGAAAATATGGCCGAGCATATGCAACGCAGCTCATACGCGTGAACTTTTTGGCGAATCCAACCGAGCATTGACAAAGCTCGGATTTTGGAGAAATCCTTGGAGAAAATATGGTCGAGTATATGCAACGCAGCTCATACGCTCGGACTTTTTGGCAAATACGATCGAGTGTTGACCAGGCTCTGATCCTGGAGAAATCCTAGGAGAAAATATGGGCGAGCATATGCAACGCAGCTCATACGCCCGGACTTTTTGGTGAATACGGCCAAGCGTTGACAAGGCTTGGATTTTGGAGAATTCTTTGGAGAAAATATGGCCGAGCATGATCAACGCAGCTCATACGCTCGAACTTTTTGGCGAATCTGACTGAGTGTTGACAATGCTCGGATTTTGGAGTATTCCTTGGAGAACATATGGCCGAGTGTATGCAACGCAGCTCATACACTCGGACTTTTGGTGAATACGACCGAGCGTTGATAAGGCTCGAATTTTGGAGAAATCCTTGGAGAAAATATGGGCGAACGTATGCAACACAGCTCATACTCTCGGCCTTTTTGGCGAATCCGACTGAGCGATGACAAGGCTCGGATTTTAGAAAAATCCTTGGAGAAAATATGGCCGAGTGTATGCAACGCAGCTCATACGCTCGGACTTTTTGCTGAATATGAACGATTGTTGACCAGGCTCGGATTCTAGAGAAATCCTTGGAGAAAATATGGACGACCGTATGTAACGGAGCTCATACGATTGGACTTTTTGGCGAATCCGACCGAGCATTGACAAGGCTCGGATTTTAGAGAAATCATTGGAGAAAGTATGGCCGAGCGTATGCAACTCAGCTCATACGCTCAAAATTTTTGGCGAATACGACCGAGCAATAACCAGGCTCGGATCTTGGAGAAATTCTTAGAGAAAATATGGGCGAGCGTATGCAACGCAGCTCATACGCTTGGACTTTTTGGCGAATCCTACCGAGCGTTAACAAGGCTCGAATTTTAAAGAAATCCTTGGAGAAAATATGGTCGAGCATATGCAACGCAGCTCATACGTGCGGACTTTTTGGCGAATCCGACCGAGCGTTGCCAAGGCTCGGATTTTGGAGAAATCATTGGAGAAAATATGGCCGAGTATATGCAATGCAGCTCATACGCTCAAACTTTTTGGCGAATATGTTCGAGAGTTGACCAGGCTCCGATCCTGGAGAAATTCTAGGAGAAAATTAGACGATCGTATGCGACGCAGCTCATACGCCCGGACTTTTTGGTAAATCCGACCGAGCATTGACAAGGCTCGGATTTTGGAGAATTCCTTGGAGAAAATATGGCTGAGTGTATACAACGTAGCTCATGCACTCGGACTTTTGACGAATACGACCGATGGTTGACAAGGTTCAGATTTTGGAGAAATCCTTGGAGATAATATGGCCGAGCGTATGCAACGCAGCTTATTCGCTCGGACTTTTGGCGAATACGACCGAGCATTGACAAGGCTCTGATTTTGGAGAAATCCTTGGAGAAAATATGACCGAGTGTATGCAACGCAGCTCACACACTCAAACTTTTTGGTGAATACGGCCGAGCATTGACAAGTCTCAGATTTTGGAGAATTCCTTGGAGAAAATATGGCCGAGCATTTCAACGCAGCTCATACGCTCGAACTTTTTGGCGAATCCGACCGAGTATTGACAAGGCTCGGATTGTGGAGAATTTTTTGGAGAAAATATGGCCGAGTGTATGCAACGCAGCTCATACACTCGAAATTTTGGCGAATACGACTGAGCGTTGACAAGGCTCGGATTTTTGAGAAATCCTTGGAGAAAATATGGGCGAGTGTATGCAACACAGCTCATACACTCAGACTTTTTGGTGAATCCGACCGAGCGATGACAAGGCTTGGATTTTAGAGAAATCCTTGGAGAAAATATGGCCGAGCGTATACAACGCAGCTCATACATTCAAACTTTTTACCGAATACGAACGAGTGTTGACCAGGCTCGGATTCTGGAGAAATCCTTGGAGAAAATATGGACGACTGTATGCAACGCAGCTCATACGCTTGGACTTTTTGGTGAATCCGACCGAGCCTTGACAAGGCTCGAATTTTGGAGAAATCTTTTGAGAAAATATGGCCGAGCGTATGCAACGCAGCTTATACGCTCGGACTTTTTGGTGAATCCGACCGAGCGTTTACAAGGCTCAGATTTTGGACAAATCATTGGAGAAAATATGGCCGAGCGTATGCAACGCAGCTCATACGCTCGGAGTTTTTGGTGAATCCGACCGAGCGTTAACAAGGCTCGAATTTTAGGGAAATCCTTAGAGAAAATATGGCCGAGTATATGCAACGCAACTCATACGCTCGGACTTTTTGGCGAATCCGACTGAGCATTGACCTGGCTCGGATCCTGGAGAAATCATAGGAGAAAATATGGGCGAGTGTATGCAACGCAGCTCATACGCCCGTACTTTTTAGTGAATCCGACCGAGCATTGACAAAGCTCGGATTTTGGAGAATTCCTTGGAGAAAATATGGCCGATCGTATGCAACGCTGCTCATACACTCAGATTTTTTGGCGAATCCGACCGAGTGTTGACAAGGCTCGAATTTTGGAGAAATCTTTGGAGAAAATATGGCCGAGCGTATGCAACGCATCTCATACGCTCGGACTTTTTGGTGAATCCGACCGAGCATTGATAAGGCTCAGATTTTGGAGAAATTCTTGGAGAAAATTTGGCCAAGCGTATGCAACGCAGCTCATACGCTCGGATTTTTTGTCGAATACGAACGAGCGTTGACCAGGCTCGGATCCTAGGGAAATCCTTGGAGAAAATATGGCCGAGAGTATGCAACACAGTTCATATACTCGGACTTTTTGGTGAATCCGACCGAGCATTGACAAGGCTCGGATTTTGGAGAAATCATTTGAGAAAATATGGTCGAGCGTATGAAACGCAGCTCATACACTCGAACTTTTTGGCGAATCCGACCAAGTGTTGACAAGGCTCGGATCTTGGAGAAATCCTTGGGGAAAATATGGCTCAGTGTATGCAACGCAGCTCATATACTCGGACTTTTTGGCGAATCCGACCGAGCGTTGACAAAGCTAGGATTTTGGAGAAATCCTTGGAGAAAATATGGCTGAGTGTATGCAACGCAGCTCATACACTCGGACTTTTTGGCGAATCCGACGGAGCATTGACAAGGCTCGGATTTTGGAGAAGTCCTTTGAGAAAATATGGCCGAGTGTATGCAACGCTGCTCATACGCTCGAAATTTTTGGCGAATCTGACCGAGCATTAACAAGGCTCGGATTTTAGAGAAATCCTTGGAGAAAATATGGCCAAGCATATGCAACGCAGCTTATACGCGCGGACTTTTTGTAGAATCCGACCGAGTGTTGAGAAGGTTCGGATTTTGGAGAAATCCTTGGAGAAAATATGGCCGAGTATATGCAACACAGCTCATACACTCGAAATTTTTGGCGAATACGACCGAGCATTGACCAGGCTCGGATCCTGGAGAAATCCTTAGAGAAAATATGGGCTAGCGTATGCAACGCAACTCATACGCTCGAACTTTTTGGCGAATTCGACCTAGCGTTGACAAGGCTTGAATTTTGGAGAAATCCTTGGATAAAATATGCCCGAGTGTATTCAATGCTGCTCATACACTCGGACTTTTCGGTGAATCCGACCGAGTGTTGACAAGGCTCAGATTTTGGATAAATCCATGGAGAAAATATGGTCGAGTGTATGCAACGATGTTTATACGCTCAGAATTTTTGGCGAATCTGACCGACGCGTTAACAAGGCTCGGATTTTAGAGAAATCCTTGGAGAAAATATGGCCGAGCAAATGCAACGCAGCTCATACGCGCAGACTTTTTGTAGAATCTGACCGAGTGTTGACAAGGTTTGGATTTTGGAGAAATCCTTGGAGAAAATATAGCCGAGTATATGTAACGCAGCTTGTACGCTCGGACTATTTGGCGAATACGACCGAGCATTGACCAGGCTCGCATCCTGGAGAAATCCTTAGAGAAAATATGGGCTAGTGTATGCAGCACAGCTTATACACTTGAACTTTTCGGCGAATCCCACCGAGTATTGACAAAGGCTCTGATTTTGGAGAAATCCTTAGAGAAAATATGGCCGCGCGTATGCAATGCAGCTCATACACTCGAACTTTTTGGCGAATACGACCGAGCATTGACAAGGCTTGGATTTTGGAGATATCCTTGGAGAAAATATAGCCGAGTGTATGCAATGCTGCTCATACACTCGGACTTTTCGGCGAATCAGACCGAGTGTTGACAAGGCTCGGATATTTGGAGAAATCCTTGGAGAAAATATGGCCGAGAGTATGCAACGCAGCTCATACGCTTGGACTTTTTTGTGAATCCGTCTGAGTGTTGACAAGACTCGGATTTTGGAGAAATGCTTGGAGAAAATATGGCCGAGCATATGCAACACAGCTCATTCGCTCGAACTTTTTGGCAAATCCGACCGAGTATTGACAAGGCTCGAATTTTGGAGAAATCCTTGGAGAAAATATGACGGAGTGTATGCAACGTAGCTCATACGCTCGAACTTTTTGGCGAATACGACCAAGCATTGACCAGGCTCGGATCCTGGGGAAATCCTTAGAGAAAATATGGGCGAGCGTATGCAACGCAGCTCATACGCTCGGACTTTTTGGTGAATCCGACCGAGCATTGACAAGGCTTAGATTTTGGAGAAATCCTTGGAGAAAATTTGGCCAAGTGTATGCAACACAGCTCACACTCAAACTTTTTGGTGGATACGGTCGAACATTGACAAGTCTCAGATTTTGGAGAAATCCTTGCAGAAACCATGGCTGAGTGTATGCAGCGCAGCTCATACGCTCAGACTCTTTCGTGAATCCGACCGAGCATTGACCAGGCTCGGATTCTGGAGAAATCCTTGGAGAAAATATGGCCAAGTGTATGCAACACAGCTCATACGCTCGGACTTTTTAGTGAATCCGACTGAGCGTTGACAAGGCTCAGATTTTATAGAAATCCTTGGAGAAAATATGGCCGAGTGTATGCAACGCAGCTCATACGCTCGAACTTTTTGACGAATATGACTGAGCATTAACCATGCTCGGATCCTGGAGAAATCTAAGAGAAAATATGGGCGAATGTATGCAACGCAGCTGATGAGAGTCATAAAATGCATCTTATTAGTATTTAACTATTAGAATTTTAGGGTTGATTTAGGTTTTAATTGCACTTTTATACGTTAACAACTCTAAAGTATCATTCTTGGATCATTGATCTACTTCGGTGCATTTTCAGGTACTTTAAGCTCAAAAGAGGAGGAAACGTTATCATTGCTTGAAGCAAAAAGACTCGAGGCATACTGGAGTGAAGGAATACTTCCGAAAAGACAAGATGGAGGGCTTAAAAGAGCAACAGTTGCTGCCCGCATTGGAAAAGAGTTTCACTAAATTGCGAGAATTGCCCGTATAGATCAATCATCTTTGAAAATTAAAATGTATTGATACAAGAAGAACCAGCATATGAGCCATATATGATTAGAAAGATCCGGAAGTCTATTTTCTGAAGAATTTTATGGTTCATCAAAAGGATTTTTCTAGAGAAAGTTATGGCAGTTTTAGTAGACATAGGTCAGGCTGTGCGGGATTTCAGCGTGATTTTGGGCTTAAATCCCACATCCCACATCAGTTGGAAAACATATTTCTATATCTCACATCCCACATCAGATGGAAAACACATTGCACTCTTGGTATTTGCCTATATAAGACCCCACTCCACTTTAGCTTTGGAAATCAATCGGAGCTCATCTGAAATCATCAGAGAGTGACTCCAGATGGTCTTTAGGAGCAATCCAGAGGGTTTTTAGGAGGAATCTGAAAGTATAAATTTGGAGGGTAAGCTGAGGATGATTGTTGAGAGGCTGGAGGTAACTCAAGGAAGAATGAGCCCCATGGTTGGCTAGTCTCCAAGCAAGGCGAAGGGATGAATCCCTAGGTGTAGTTGTTCTTATTTTTCTTTATTTGATTCGGTTGTAGTTGGATATTATTTTAATTAAACATTGTTATGTTTTACTCTTAATTTAATTAGTAGATTTATTATTATTTCGGTGATTGCATGCTTCTTTTCCATATAAGTTCAGTCATGCTTTTCTTATGTGTACCTGTTTGGGTGTGATTGAGTCTGGTAGATCTCTTTATAGATTTTTTCCATTGCTGCAGTATTGTCGTTTAGATATATCGTCGTCTCTTGATAATTTATAAGTTAGGTCATGTGTGCTTGAAAGTAAAGAAGATTTCATAACAATTACATTAGGATTTATAAATGCGCTTTAATCGAATATTTTCCGATTGCCTATTTGGGATGTGAAACTTGCAATCGAGATAAAAACAACTAAATCAAGTTAGGATTAGGATAACGAACCTAGGGAGGATTTCCGAAACCTTGTCGTTTCTTATTTATACTATTCAATCTATTTACACAATTTACTCACAACTCAGATTCTCTCATTTAATCTTTTATCGTTTGAGTTAAAGTTTACACCTTTTTTGTAATTAACTTGTTTCCCTGTGGAATCGACACCCCAAAGCTGTACTATAATAACCGCGTTATGTTTTGGGCATAATTAAATTTTGGCGCCATTGCCGGGGAAACGAGCTTAAGTACAAAGAAGATTGTCAACTTTTGATATAACGGTAGAAGAACTATAAATAGTTTTTCTTTTCAGCAGTTTGTAAAGGCAGTAACTTCGTTCCCTCTTTTAGCTTGCTGCATTAATTTTATTTTATTTTATCCTATTCTTTCTTTTTATAGTAATTTTTTTTCATTATTTTGTTACCTCACATGCACAGACATAGAGACACTGTGGGTAGATTTGGTTGTAGGCCTGTGTTAGAGTCAGAATTTAATTCTTTTTCAAATCCTTTATTTGACAATCCATCTAGTCCCGAAGAAATGAGTGAACATGAAGATCAACCTCCTAGGACACTTAAGGATTACTTGCACCCTAACCGTACGGCCACACCATCGTGTATCATGTTCCCCCCCCAATGTTCAACAACCTGATTTTAAGCCGAGCATGATCCAATTGCTACCAACTTTCCATGGGTTTGAGAATGAAAACCCCTATATCCATATTAGGGAATTTGATGATGTAGTAGCTGCTTTTCACAGTAGGGTTGATATGATAGACACCGTCAAACTTCGGTTTTTTCCTTTTTCACTTAAGGAAAAAGCCAAGGCTTACCTGTACTCATTAAGGCCTAGGTCCATAGGTAGTTGGGATGAGATGACTCGAGTTTTCTTCCAAAAGCACTTCCCAACCCATAAGACCAACAACTTCAAGAGACAAATCTCAAACTTTGCACAAAAGGATAGTGAAACCTTATATCAAGTTTGGGAACGTTTCAAGGACCTTTTGAATTCTTGTCCACACCATAGGTATGAGAGTTGGCAGGTAGTTAGCTATTTCTATAATGGACTCCTAAGTAATAAAGACATTTCATAGAAAATCTATGGCATTTGGTTCAGTCCAAGTGTGGGCTTTTTCTGATAGGTCATCTAGGAAATCTATGGCTTGGTCGAGATATACAACCTATGAGCCTTGTTTCTTGTGTAATAGGGTAGATCATTTACCTAGGGATTGTCCAACCTATTTTGAATGAAGGGAGAGTGTAATGCTTTAGATATACCCTCTAGCAAACTATACTCACCCTACTCTAGCATCTATAATCCCGGTTTGAAGAATCACCCTAATTTTGGTTGGAGATCCGATATATAACCTCATCACCATTCTAGTACCCAATGGCAACCGAAAGCAACCTCATTTAATGCACCTCAACAATCTTTACCTTTGGAAGATATGTTTAAGTCATTTATGCAGGTACATGCCAAGAGTGTGGAAGATCAAGGAAAAATAAATCAACGGTTGTTAGAGGAACAACAAGCGATCAAAGAGGAACAAAAGGTAATAAAGAGTCAACTCACCAAGTTGACTAGTTTCTTGACGATTCAAGAAAAAGGTTGGTTTCCTTCACAGCCACAACCTAATCCAAGGGGACAACATATGGCACAAACTTCCAATCCTGAAAATCAAAACATTAGAGAGGCTAATGCCATAATTACTCGCAGCAGTAAGATAATTGATGGTCCCACTCGACCATCACACTTGATTCCTAATACCGTAAGCAACAAGGATAAAGCCCCAAAGGAACAAGAGGCCCGTGATATTTATCGGCCATCGGTGCCTTTCCCTCAAGCACTCCTTAAACCTAAGGAGATAAATACAGCATTAAAAGGTGAGATTCTTGAACAACTTCAGCATGTTAAAATTAATCTTCCTCTTCTTCATGTCATAAAACAGATTCCCAACTATGCTAAAGTCATCAAGGATCTATGCACACTCAAGAGGAAGCACAATGTGAAGAAGATGGCATTCTTAATGGAGCAAGCAAGTGCTGTAATTAACGGCACGACACCGCCCAAATATAAAGATCCGGGCTGTCCAACGGTGGCTTGCCAAATTGGAAATAAACTTTGTGGCCAAGCATTGCTAGATTTGGGTGCTAGTGTAAACCTCATGCCATACTCCATGTACTTGCAGCTCAGTCTAGGTGAGATCAAACCAACCTCCGTGGTACTTCAATTAGCGTATAGATCGGTAAGAAAACCAAGAGGTATTGTAGAAGATGTTTTGTTGCAAATTGATAATTTCTACTATCCTGTTGACTTTTTGGTTTTAGATACTATTTCTACTATAAACACGGAGTCCAAAATTCCTTTGACACTTGGAAGACCATTCCTTGCCACTGCCAATGCCCTCATTAATTGTAGGAATGGCCTAATGACATTATCATTTGGAAATAGGATTCTAGAGGTAAATGTTTTTTGAGTCCCATAGTAACCACATGAAGAGGATGAGTACATCAAAGATAATTCTAACTCTTTGAAATTCATTCCTAATAATCTTGAGTTCAAACATTCTTCAAATTGTCCCCATTCTGTTAATGTTGTTGATGTTTTTGATAAGCCACAGGAATTTATTAAGACATCTTGCCAACCATGCTTTGAGAAGTTGCTTGAGAGAAGTCACATGGATACGGGAATCAAATACCCTACTGCTGATAGTAAATGGGCATCACCAAAAATACTTGAGCCACATGTGGTGGACTTTAAGTATTCCTTGCCATCGCCAAAGCATACAAGCACAAAATTTTGTAGCAAAGCAGTGGCTGGTACATCCAACTCATATTTTTCAAGAAGGGAATAAAAGTGTCTGGCAGAAGACGTAAAACTTAGTGCTCATGGGTGGCAACCCACAACATATCCTTTTACTTTTATTATTTTTCATATTTCTTTTTCTTGTTTATTATTATTATTTCGCTGTTTTCCAGTTTTATTTAAGTATTTATTTTTCAGGGACAAATAAACGAAGCAATTCAAATGGTGGAGCACAATTTTTAGCTTCTGTGCACCTTTGGCTACAAGGGGAGTCTCCTTTACTCTTTCTTTTACCTTGAGGTCAATGCAATTTTTAAGTTGGGGGTGGAGGAAATGCATCTCTTTGTTTCCATTTTCTTTATTTCCATACATTTTTTCTTTTTCCATTGAACTGCTTGGTGTCATTTTCCTTTTTGTTTGTTTCTAGCATGCTTTATGTTAGCCTTAGAGTTAATTCACATGTCAATAATATGAGCTTAACTGAGATAGCAGATAGCATGTAGAAGAAGTTAAATCTTGCTTCGATTTGAAATTACTTTAAGCATCAATCTTCATTTGGTTAGAGACTCTAGTTTGTGGTAAGATAGTATGCTTAATCTTAAACATTTAGAAAAGTTTTATGTGTGATTATTTTGTGAATACTTTTGCGGTCTTGACAAGCTCTAGAACTTACTTGATAATCACTTGAGGCGAGTTCCTAGAATGCACACTACTTAGGATATGATATAGGTCATTTTTGAACTGTTTGAGCCTTTCAAACCTACCATTGCTATATTTATCACTAGTCACCTATTTGAGCATTTTTCTTGAAAAGAAAAATTGAGCTTTGTTTCTTTCGATAAACCATTTACCTACCTTTATGAGCCTAAAAATATTTTATCCTTACCTTTCTTTTAAAAGAACTTAGTTATACATATGTTGTGAGAAGCACTTAAAAGAAGTAAGGGGTGGAAATATGAAAAAAAATATCACTACCACAACCCAAGTACATTAAAGGAGATAAGTTGGGGGTTGTGGAAAAGAAAAGAAAAGAAAATGATGAAAAAGAAGGTGAATGGTTATGTGCCAAAATAATATATATATATATATATATATATATATATATATGTATATATATATACATATATATATATATAAATATATATATATATATAAAATTGAATTATGGCAAAGAAAGAAGAAAGAAAGAAAAGAAAAGAAAAATGGTGATTTGTTGAAAGAAATGCTCGAAAAATGGTTGAAAGAGTTGGGTGTTGAAGTAAAGGTTATCAAGTGCTTAAAGTGATTGTGTTTAAAACTAAGAGATCAAGTTCTTCTACTTGTTGAATCCTTCATGTTCTTTCTTAACCTTTACCTTAGCCTAACGTTGCAAGCTTATTAAAGACCTTTTGATCCAATGTAGTGTAATTTTTCTACAATAGTGGAGAGTGATTTGAAAAGTGAGCCTATGGAGCTTGTTTTTATGATTGATGTCACGCAATTCATTATGTTTTTGGAGGCCAAAACTTATATTCATGAATGTTATGCATAAAATTATCCGGGTGTTTGGATTAATGGTTTATGGTAAGATGGATGTTAAGAGTCAATAATGATTTTAAGATTGATGTTTGGATTACTTTTGGACTTAGGTGAAATTTAATGATTCTATGTGTCGTATGTTATGTGCAATTTTTGAGACAAAAAGTGAATTACTCTTGGTTCAACGCTAGCATTGTTTTACTTTGTTTTTAACTCCTACCATAGAATTAATCTCTTATTTTCGCTTGAATTGCTAGGGACTAGCAATAAGCTAGTTGGGGGTTGTGATGAGAGTCATAAAATGCATCTTATCAGTACTTAATTGTTATCATTTTAGGGTTGATCTAGGTTTTAATTGCACTTTTATACGTTAACAACTCTAAAGTATCATTCTTGGATCATTGATCTACTTCGGTGCATTTTCAGGTACTTTAAGCTCAAAAGAGGAGGAAAAGTTATCATTGCTTGAAGCACAAAGACTCGAGGCATACTGGAGTGAAGGAATACTTCCGGAAGGACCAGATGGAGAGCTTAAAAGAGCAACAGCTGCTGCCCGCATTGGAAAAGAGTTTCACTAAATTGCGAGAATTGCCCGTACAGATCAATCATCTTTGAAAATTAAACTGTATTGATACAAGAAGAACCAGCATATGAGCCATATATGTTTAGAAAGATCCGGAAGTCTATTTTCTGGAGAATTTTACGGTTCATCAAAAGGATTTTTCAAGAGAAAGTTATGGCAGTTTTAGTAGACAAAGGTCAGACTGTGCGGGATTTCAGTGTGATTTTGGGCTTAAATCCCACATCCCACATCAGTTGGAAAACATATTTCTATATCTCACATCCCACATCGGATGGAAAACACATTGCACTCTTGGTATTTGCCTATATAAGACCCACTCCACTTTAGCTTTGGAAATCAATCAGAGCTCATCTGAAATCATCAGAGAGTGACTCCAGAGGGCCTTTAGGAGCAATCCAGAGGGCCTTTAGGAGGAATCCGAAAGTATAAATTTGGAGGGCAAGCTGAGGATGATTGTTGAGAGGCTGGAGGCAACTCAAGGAAGCATAAGCCCCATGGCTGGCTAGTCTCCAAGCAAGGCGAAAGGATGAATCCCTAGGTATAGTTGTTCTTATTTTTCTTTATTTGATTCGGTTGTAGTTGGATATTATTTTCGTTAAACATTGTTATGTTTTATTCTTAATTTAATTAGTAGATTTATTATTACTCCAGTGATTGCATGCTTCTTTTCCATATAAGTTCAGTCATGCTTTTCTTATGTGTACCTATTTGGGTGTGATTGAGTCCGGTAGATCTCTTTTATATATTTTTCCATTGCTGCGGTATTGTCGTTTAGATATATCGTCGTCTCTTGATAATTTATAAGTTAGGTCATGTGTGCTTGAAATTAAAGAAGATTTCATAACAATTACATTAGGATTTACAAATGCACTTTAATCGAATATTTTTCGATTGCCTGTTTGGGATGTGAAACTTGCAATCGAGATAAAAACAGCTGAATCAAGTTAGGATTAGGGCAACGAACCTAGGGAGGATTTTCGGAACCTTTTCGTTTCTTATTTATATTATTCAATCTATTTACACAATTTACTCACAACTCAGATTCTCTCATTTAATCTTTTATCGTTTGAGTTAAAGTTTACACCTTCTTTGTAATTAACTTGTTTCCCTGTGGAATCGACACCCCAAAGCTGTACTACAATAACTGCATTATGTTTTGGGCGTAATCAGCAGCTCATACGCTCGAACTTTTTGGCGAATCCGACCGAGCGTTGACAAGGCTCGGATTTTGGAGAAATCCTTGGAGAAAATATGGACAAGTGTATGCAACGCTGCTCATACGCTCGGAATTTTTGGCGAATCCGATCGAGCGTTAACAAGGCTCGGATTTTAGAGAAATCCTTGGAGAAAATATGGCCGAGCATATGCAACGCAGCTCATACGCGCGAATTTTTGGCGAATCCGACCGAGCGTTGACAAGGCTCGGATTTTGGACAAATCCTTAGAGAAAATGTGGCCAAGCATATGCAACGCAGCTCATACGCTCGGACTTTTTGGCGAATACGACCGAGCGTTGACCTGGCTCTGATCCTGGAGAAATTCTAGGAGAAAATATGGGCGAGCGTATGCAATGCAGCTCATACGCCCGGACTTTTGGGTGAATCCAACCGAGTATTGACAAGGCTCGGATTTTGGAGAAATTCTTGAAGAAAATATAACCGAGCGTATGCAATGCAGCTCATACGCTCAGACTTTTGGTAAATTCGACTAAACGTTGACAAGGCTCAGATTTTGGATAAATCCTTGGAGAAAATATGGCCGAGTGTATGCAACGCAGCTCATACACTCGGACTTTTGGCGAATACGACCGAGCGTTGACAAAGCTTGGATTTTGGAGAAATCCTTGGAGAAAATATTGCCTAGTGTATTTAACGCAACTTATACACTCGGACTTTTGGCGAATACAACCGAGCGTTGACAAGGCTCGGATTTTGGAGAAAATATGGCCGAGCATATGCAACGCAGCTTATACGCTCGGACTTCTGGCGAATACGACCGAGAATTGACAAGGCTCTGATTTTGGAGAAATCCTTGGAGAAAATATGGCCGAGTGTATGAAACGCAGCTCACACATTCGGACTTTTTGGCGAATACGGCCGAGCATTGACAAGGCTCGGATTTTGGAGAAATCTTTGGAGAAAATATGGCCGAGCGTATGCAACGCAGCTCATACGCTCGGACTTTTTGCCGAATACGAACGAGCATTGACCAAGCTCGGATCCTGGAGAAATCCTTTGAGAAAATATGGACGAGCATATGCAACGCAGCTCATACGCTCGGGCTTTTTGGCGAATTCGATCGAGCGTTAACAAGGCTTGAATTTTAGAGAAATCCTTGGAGAAAATATGGCCGAGCATATGCAACGCAGCTCATACGCGCGGACTTTTTGGCGAATCCGACCGAGTGTTGACAAGGCTCGGATTTTGGAGAAATCCTTGGAGAAAATATGGCCGAGTATATGCAACGCAGCTCATACGCTCGAGCTTTTTGGCGAATACGACCGAGCGTTGACAAGGCTCGGATTTTGGGGAAATCCTTGGAGAAAATATGGTCGAGCGTATGCAACGCAACTTATGCGCTCGGACTTTTGCGAATACGACCGAGCATTGACAAGGCTCTGATTTTGGAGAAATCCCTGGAGAAAATATGGCCGAGTGTATGCAACGTGGGTCACACACTCAGACACTCAGACTTTTTGGCGAATACGGCCGAGTGTTGAAAAGGCTCGGATTTTGGAGAAATCCTTGGAGAAAATATGGCTGAGTGTATGCAATGCTGCTCATACACTCGGACTTTTTGGCAGATCCGACCGAGTGTTGACAAGGCTCGGATTTTGGGGAAATCCTTGGAGCAAATATGGCCGAGTATATGCAACACAGCTCATACGCTCGGATTTTGGAGAAATCTTTGGAGAAAATATGGCGAGCGTATGCACCACAGCTCATACGCTCAGACTTTTTGCCGAATACGAACGAGCGTGGACCAGGCTCGTATCCTAGAGAAATCATTGGAGAAAATATGGCCAAGTGTATGCAACGCAGCTCAAACACTCGGACTTTTGGGCGAATCCGACCGAGTGTTGACAAGGCTCGGATTTTAGAGAAATCCTTGGAGAAAATATGGCAGAGTGTATGCAACGCAGCTCATACGCTCGATCTTTTTGGCGAATACGACCGAGCGTTGACCAGGCTCGGATCCTGGAGAAATCCTTAAAGAAAATATGGGCTAGCGTTAGCAACGCAGCTCATATGCTCGGACTTTTTGGCGAATCCGACCAAGCATTAACCAGGCTCGGATCCTGGAGAAATCCTAAGAGAAAATATGGGCGAGCGTATGCAACGCAGCTCATACGCTAAGACTTTTTGGTGAATCCGACCGAGCATTGACAAGGCTCAGATTTTGGAGAAATCATTGGAGAAAATATGGCTGAGCGTATACAACGCAGCTCATACGCTCAGACTTTTTGGTGAATTCGACTGAGCGTTGACAAGGCTCGAATTTTGGAGAAATCTTTGCAGAAACCATGACCGAGCATATGCAACGCAGCTCATACGCTCGAAATTTTTGGTGAATCCGACCGAGCGTTGACCAGGCTCGGATCCTGGAGAAATTTTTGGATAAAATATGGCCGAGTATATGCAACGCAGCTCATACGCTCGGACTTTTTGGCGAATCCGACCGAGCGTTGACAAGGCTCGGATCCTAGAGAAATCCTTGGAGAAAATATGGCCGAGCGTACAAATCCTTGGAGAAAATATGGCCGAGCGTATGCAACGCAGCTCATACGCTCGGATTTTTTGAAGAATCCGATCGAGGTTAGACAAGGCTCGGATTTTGGAGAAATCTTTGGAGAAAATATGGCCGAGCGTATGCAACGCAGCTCATACGCTCGAACTTTTTGGTGAATCCGACCGAGCGTTGAGAAGGCTCGATTTTGGAGAAATTCTTGGAGAAAATATGACCGAGCATATGCAACGCTGCTCACACGCTTGAACTTTTTGGTGAATCCGACCGAGTGTTGACAAGGCTCGGATTTCGGAGAAATCCTTGGAGAAAATATGGCCGAGTGTATGCAATGCAGCTCATACACTCGGTCTTTTGGGGAATACGACCGAGCGTTGACAAAGCTTGGATTTTGGAGAAATCCTTTGATAAAATATGGCCGAGCGTATGCAACGTATCTAATACGCTGGAACTTTTGGCGAATACGACCGAGCATTGACAAGGCTCTGATTTTGGAGAAATCCTTGGAGAAAATATGGCCGAGTGTATGCAACGCAGCTCACACACTCGCACTTTTTGGGGAATACGGTTGAGCGTTGACAAGGCTCGGATTTTGGAGAAATCCTTGAGAAAATATGGCCAAGCGTATGCAACGCAGCTCATATCCTCGGACTTTTTGGCGAATCCGACTGAGCTTTGACAAGGCTCGAATTTTGGAGAAATCCTTGGAGAAACTATGGACGAGTGTATGTAACGCTGCTCATACGCTCGGAATTTTTGGTGATCCAACCGAGCGTTAACAAGGCTCGAATTTTAGAGAAATCCTTGGAGAACATATGGCCGAGCATATGCAACGCAGCTCATACGCACTGATTTTTGGCGAATCCGACCGAGCGTTGACAAGGCTCGGATTTTGGAGAAATCCTTGGAGAAAATATGGCTGAGCATATGCAACGCAGCTCATATGCTCGGACTTTTTGGTGAATCCAACCAAGCATTGACTAGGATCAGATTTTGGAGAAATCCTTGGAGAAAATATGGCCGAGTGTATGCAACGCAGCTCATACCGTCGGACTTTTGGCGAATACGACCGAGCGTTGACAAAGCTCGAATTTTGGAGAATTTCTTGGAGAAAATATGGCTGAGTGTATGCAACGCAGCTCATACACTCGAACTTTTGGCGAATACGACCGAGCGTTGATAAGGCTCGGATTTTGGAGAAATTCTTGGAGAAAATATGGCCGAGCGTATGCAACGCAGCTCACACACTCTGACTTTTTGGCGAATACGGTCGAGTGTTGACAAGGCTCGGATTTTAGAGAAATCTTTGGAGAAAGTATGGCCGAGCGTATGCAACGCAGCTCATATGCTCGGACTTTTTGTCAAATACGAATGAGCGTTGATCAGGCTCGGATCCTGGAGAAATCCTTGGAGAAAATATGGGCGAGCGTATGCAACGCAGCTCATACGCTCAGAATATTTGGCGAATCCGACCGAGTGTTGACAAGCTCGATTTTAGAGAAACTCTTGGAGAAAATATGGCCGAGCATACGTAACTCAGCTCATACACTCAAACTTTTTGGCGAATACGACCGAGTATTGACCTAGCTCGGATCCTAGAGAAATCCTTAGAGAAAATATGGGCGAGCATATGCAACGCAGCTCCTACGCTCAAAATTTTTGTCGAATCCGACTGAGCGACTATAAGGCTTGGATTTTGTAGAAATCTTTGGAGAAAATATGGTCAAGTGTATCC
This sequence comes from Bretschneidera sinensis, assembly GCA_023935145.1. Classification (NCBI taxonomy): domain Eukaryota; kingdom Viridiplantae; phylum Streptophyta; class Magnoliopsida; order Brassicales; family Akaniaceae; genus Bretschneidera; species Bretschneidera sinensis. Next base: position 64,572,671 of record CM043702.1, on the reverse strand, counting down.
AACACTGCTCATACGCTCGAAATTTTTGGCGAATCCGATCGAGCGTTAACAAGGCTCGAATTTTAGAGAAATCCTTGGGGAAAATATGGTCGAGCGTATTCAATGCAGCTCATACGCTCGAACGAATTTTAGCGAATACGACCGAGCATTGACCAGGCTCGATCTTGGAGAAATCCTTAGAGAAAATATAGGCGAGTGTATGCAACGTAGCTCATACGCTCGGACTTTTTGGCGAATCTGACCGAGCGTTGACAAGACTTAAATTTTAGAGAAATCCTTGTAGAAAATAGTTCCAAGTGTATGCAATGCTGCTCATACACTCGAATTTTTGGCGAATCTGACCGCGCGTTGACAAGGCTCGGATTTTGGAGAAATCCTTGAGAAAATATGGCCTAGTGTATGCAACGCAGCTCATACGCTCGGACTTTTTGGCGAATACGACCGAGCATTGACTAGGCTCGGATCCTGAGAAATCCTTAGAGAAAATATGGCGAGCGTATGCAACGTAGCTCATACGCTCAGATTTTTTGGCGAATCCGACCAAGCGTTGACAAAGCTTGGATTTTGGAGAAATCCTTATAGAAAATATTACCGAGCGTATGTAATCCTGCTCATAAACTCAGACTTTTTGGCGAATCCGACCGTGCGTTGACAAGGCTCGTATTTTGGAGAAATTCTTGGAGAAAACATGGCCGAGAGTATGCAACGCAGCTCATACGCTCGGACTTTTTGGCGAATCCGACCGAGCGTTGACAAGGCTCGGATTTTGAGAAATCCTTGGAGAAAATATGGTCGAGCGTATGCAACACAGCTCATACGCTCGGACTTTTTGGTGAATCCGACCAAGGGTTGACAAGGCTCGGATTTTTGGAGAAATCCTTGGAGAAAATATGGCTGAGTGTATGCAACGCAGCTCATACCCTCGGACTTTTGGCGAATACGACCGAGAGTTGACAAAGCTCGAATTTTGGAGAATTCCTTGGAGAAAATATGGCTGAGTGTATGCAACGCAGCTCATACACTCGAACTTTTGGCGAATACGACGGAGCATTGACAAGGCTCAGATTTTGGAGAAATTATTGGAGAAAATATGGCCGAGCGTATGGAATGCAGCTTATACGCTCGGATTTTTTGGTGAATCCGACCGAGCGTTGACAAGGGCTCGGATTTTAGGGAAATCATTGGAGAAAATATGGTCGAGCATATTCAATGCAGCTCATACTCTCGAACGTTTTAGCGAATACGACCGAGCATTGACCAGGCTCGGATCCTGGAGAAATCCTTAGAGAAAATATGGGCGAGTGTATGCAACGTAGCTCATACGCTCGGACTTTTTGGCGAATCCGACCGAGCGTTGACAAGACTTAAATTTTGGAGAAATCCTTGTAGAAAATATTGCCGAGTGTATGCAATGTTGCTCATACACTCGGACTTTTTGGCGAATCCGACCGCGCGTTGACAAGGCTCGGATTTTGGAGAAATCCTTGAGAAAATATGGCCGAGTGTATACAACGCAGCTCATACGCTCGGACTTTTTGGCGAATACGACCGAGCATTGACTAGGCTCGGATCCTGGAGAAATCCTTAGAGAAAATATGGGCGAGCGTATGCAACGTAGCTCATACGCTCGGATTTTTTGGCGAATCCGACCAAGCGTTGACAAAGCTTGGATTTTGGAGAAATCTTTATAGAAAATATTGCCGAGTGTATGTAATCCTGCTCATAAACTCAGACTTTTTGGCGAATCCAACTGTGCGTTGACAAGGCTCGTATTTTGGAGAAATTCTTGGAGAAAACATGGCCGAGCGTATGCAACGCAGCTCATACGCTCGGACTTTTTGGTGAATCCGACCGAGCGTTGACAAGGCTTGGATTTTGGAGAAATCCTTAGAGAAAATATGGCCGAGCGTATGCAGCGCAGCTCATACGCTCGGACTTTTTGGTGAATCCGACCAAGGGTTGACAAGGCTCGGATTTTGGAGAAATCCTTGGAGAAAATACGGCTGAGTGTATGCAACGCAGCTCATACCCTCGGACTTTTGGCGAATACGACCGAGAGTTGACAAAGCTCGAATTTTGGAGAATTCCTTGGAGAAAATATGGCTAAGTGTATGCAACGCAGCTCATACACTCGAACTTTTGGCGAATAAGACGGAGCATTGACAAGGCTCGGATTTTGGAGAAATTATTGGAGAAAATATGGCCGAGCGTATGGAACGCAGCTTATACGCTCGGATTTTTTGGTGAATCCGACCGAGCGTTGACAAGGCTAGGATTTTAGGGAAATCTTTGGATAAAATATGGTCGAGCGTATTCAATGCAGCTCATACGCTCAAACGTTTTAGCGAATACGACCGAGCATTGACCAGGCTAGGATCCTGGAGAAATCCTTAGAGAAAATATGGGCGAGTGTATGCAACGTAGCTCATACGCTCGGACTTTTTGGCGAATCCGACCGAGCGTTGACAAGACTTAAATTTTGGAGAAATCCTTGTAGAAAATATTGCCGAGTGTATGCAATGTTGCTCATACACTCGGACTTTTTGGCGAATCCGACCGCGCGTTGACAAGGCTCGGATTTTGGAGAAATCCTTGAGAAAATATGGCCGAGTGTATACAACGCAGCCCATACGCTCGAACTTTTTGGCGAATCCGACCGAGCATTGACAAGGCTCGGATTTTGGAGAAATATTTGGAGAATATATGGCCGAGCGTATGCAATGCAGCTCATATGCTCGGACTTTTTGCAATACGACCGAGCGTTGACAAGGCTCGGATTTTAGAGAAATCTTTGGAGAAAATATGGCCGAGCGTATGCAGCGCAGCTCATACGCTCGAACTTTTTGGTAAATACGACCGAGCATTGACTAGGCTCGGATCCTGGAGAAATTCTTAGAGAAAATATAAGCGAGTGGATGCAACGTAGCTCATACACTCAGATTTTTTGGCGAATCCGACCAAGCGTTGACAAAGCTTGGATTTTGGAGAAATCCTTATAGAAAATATTGCCGAGTGTATGCAATCCTGCTCATAAACTTGGACTTTTTGGCGAATCTGACCGTGCGTTGACAAGGCTCGTATTTTAGAGAAATTCTTGGAGAAAATATGGCCGAGTGTATGCAACGCAGGTCATACGCTCGGACTTTTTGGCTAATCCGACTGAGCGTTGACCAGGCTCGGATTTTGGTGAAATCCTTTGAGAAAATATGGCCGAGCGTATGCAACGTAGCTCATACACTCGGACTTTTTGGTGAATCCGACCAAGGGTTGACAAGGCTCGGATTTTGGAGAAATCCTTAGAGAAAATATGGCTGAGTGTATTCAACGCAGCTCATACCCTCGGACTTTTGGCGAATACGACCGAGCGTTGACAAATCTTGGATTTTGGAGAATTCCTTGGAGAAAATATGGCCGAGTGTATGCAACGCAGCTTATACATTCGGATTTTTTGGTGAATCCGACCGAGCGTTGACAAGGCTCAGATTTTAGGGAAATCTTTGGAGAAAATATGGTCGAGTGTAATCAATGCAGCTCATACGCTCGAACGTTTTAGCGAATACGACCGAGCATTGACCAGGCTCGGATCCTGGAGAAATCCTTAGAGAAAATATGGGCAAGTGTATGCAACGTAGCTCATACGCTCGGACTTTTTGGCGAATCCGACCGAGCATTGACAAGACTTAAATTTTGGGGAAATCCTTGCAGAAAATATTGCTGAGTGTATGCAATGCTACTCATACACTCGAACTTTTTGGCGAATCCAACCGCGCGTTGACAAGGCTCAGATTTTGGAGAAATTCTTGAGAAAATATGGCCGAGTGTATACAACGCAGCTCATACGCTCGGACTTTTTGGCAAATCTGACCGAGCGTTGACAAGGCTCGGATTTTGGAGAAATATTTGGAGAAAATATAGCCGAGCGTATGCAACGCAGCTCATATGCTCGGACTTTTTGCAATATGAACGAGTGTTGACCAGGCTCGGATCCTAGAGAAATCCTTGGAGAAAATATGGCTGAGCATACGCAACGCAGAATATACGCTCGGACTTTTTGGCGAATCCGACCGAGCGTTGACAAGGCTCGGATTTTAGAGAAATCTTTGGAGAAAATATGACCGAGCGTATGCAGCGCAGTTCATACGCTCGAACTTTTTGGCGAATACGACCGAGCATTGACTAGGCTCGGATCCTAGAGAAATCCTTAGAGAAAATATGGGCGATTGTATGCAACGTAGCTCATATGCTCGGATTTTTTGGCGAATCCAACCAAGCAATTGACAAAGCTTGGATTTTGGAGAAATCCTTATAGAAAATATTGCCGAGTGTATGCAATCCTGCTCATAAACTCGGACTTTTTGGCGAATCCGACCGTGTGTTGACAAGGCTCGGATTTTGGAGAAATTTTTGGAGAAAATATGGCCGAGTGTATGCAACACAGGTCATACGCACGGACTTTTTGGCGAATCTGACCGAGTGTTGACAAGGCTCGAATTTTGGAGAAATCCTTGGAGAAAATATGGCCGAGTGTATGCAACGCAGCTCATACTCTCAGACTTTTTGGTGAATCCGACCAAGGGTTGACAAGGCTCGGATTTTGGAGAAATCTTTGGAGAAAATATGACTGAGTGTATGCAACGCAGCTCATACCCTCGGACTTTTGGCGAATTCGACTGAGCGTTGATAAAGCTCGGATTTTGGAGAATTCCTTGGAGAAAATATGGCTGAGTGTATGCAACGCAGCTCATACATGCATACACTCGAACTTTTGGCGAATACGATGGAGCATTGACAAGGCTCGGATTTTGGAGAAATTCTTGGAGAAAATATGGCCGAGCGTATGCAACGCAGCTTATACGCTCGGACTTTTGGCGAATACGATCGAGAATTGATCAGGCTCTGATTTTGGAGAAATCATTTCAGAAAATATGACCGAATGTATGCAACGCAGCTCACACACTTGGACTTTTTGGCGAATACTGCCGAGCGTTGACAAGGCTCGGATTTTGGAGAAAGTATGGCCGAGTGTATGCAACGTAGCTCATACACTCGGACTTTTTGCCGAATACGAACGAGCATTGACAAGGCTCTGATTTTAGAGAAATCCTTAGAGAAAATATGGCTGAGCGTATGCAACTCAGCTCATACGCTCGAACTTTTTGGCGAATACAACCGAGTATTGACCAAGCTCGGATCCTGGAGAAATATTGAGAGAAAATCTGGCTGAGCGTATGCAACGCAGCTCATACGCTCGGACTTTTTGGTGAATCCGACCGAGCGTTGATAAGGCTCGGATTTTGGAGAAATCCTAGGAGAAAATATGACCAAGTATATGCAACGCAGCTCATACACTCGGACTTTTTGGCGAATACGACCGAGTGTTGACTTGGCTCTGATCCTGGAGAAATCCTAGGAGAAAATATGGCCGAGCATATGCAACGCAACTCAAACGTGCGGACTTTTTGGTGAATCCGACCGAGCGTTGCCAAGGCTCAGATTTTGGAGAAATCCTTGGAGAAAATATGGTCGAGCATATGCAACGCAGCTTATACGCTCGGACTTTTTGCCGAATACGAATGAGCGTTGACAAGGCTCGGATTTTGGAGAAATCCTTGGGGAAAATATGACCGAGTGTATGCAACGCAGCTCATACGCTCGGACTTTTTGGTGAATCCGACCGAGCATTGACAAGGCTCGGATTTTGGAGAAATCCTTGGAGAAAATATGGTCGAGCATATGCAACGCAGCTCATACGCTCGGACTTTTTGTCGAATACGAATGAGCGTTGACAAGGCTCGAATTTGGGAGAAATCCTTAGAGAAAATATGGCCGAGCGTATGCAATGCTGCTCATACGCTCAGACTTTTTGGCGAATCCGACCGAGCATTGACAAGGCTCGGATTTTGGGGAAATCCTTGGAGAAAATATGGGCGAGTGTATGCAATGCTGCTCATACGCTCGGAATTTTTGGCGAATCAGACCGAGTGTTGACAAGGCTCGGATATTGGAGAAATCTTTGGAGAAAATATGGCCGAGTATATGCAATGCAGCTCATACGCTTGAAATTTTTGGCGAATACGACCGAGCGTTGACCTGGCTCGGATCCTGGAGAAATCTTAGGAGAAAATATGGGCGAGCGTATGCAACGCAGCTCATACGCCCGGACTTTTTGGTGAATCCGACTGAGCATTGATAATGCTCGGATTTTGGAGAAATCCTTGGAGAAAATATGGCCGAGTGTATGCAACGCAGCTCATATGCTCGGACTTTTTGGTGAATTCGACCGAGCATTGAGAAGGCTCGGATTTTGGAGAAATCCTTGGAGAAAATATGACCGAGCGTATGCAACGCAGCTCATACGCTCGGATTTTTTAGCGAATTCGACCGAGCGTTGACAAAGCTCGGATTTTGGAGAAATCTTTGGAGAAAATATGGCTGAGTATATGCAATGCAGCTCATATGCTCGAAATTTTTGGCGAATACGACCGAGCGTTGACCTGGCTCGGATCCTGGAGAAATCCTAGGGGAAAATATGGGCGAGCGTATGCAACGCTGCTCATTCGCCCGGACTTTTTGGTGAATCCGACTAAGCATTGATAATGCTCGGATTCTGGAGAAATCCTTGGAGAAAATATGGCCGAGTGTATGCAACGCAGCTCATACGCTCGGACTTTTTGGTGAATTCGACCGAGCGTTGACAAGGCTCGGATTTTGGAGAAAATATGACCAACCATATGCAACGCAGCTCATACGCTCGGATTTTTTGGCGAATCCGACCGAGCGTTGACAAAGCTCGGATTTTGGAGAAATCTTTGGAGAAAATATGGCCGAGTGTATGCAACATAGCTCATACGCTCGGACTATTTGGCGAATCCGACCGAGCGTTGACAAGGCTCGGATTTTGGAGAAATCCTTGGAGAAAATATGGCCGAGCGTATGCAACGCAGCTCATACGCTCAGACTTTTTGTTGAATCCAACCGAGCGTTGACAAGGCTCAGATTTTGGAAAAATCCTTAGAGAAAATATGGATGAGTGTATGGAATGCTACTCATATGCTCGAACTTTTTGGCGAATCTGACCGAACATTAACATGGCTCAGATTTTGGAGAAATCTTTTGAGAAAATATGGCCGAGCGTATGCAACGTAGCTCATACGCTCGGACTTTTTGGTGAATCTGACCGAGTGTTGACAACGCTCGGATTTTGGAGAAATCCTTGTAGAAAATATGGCCGAGCATATACAACGCAGCTCATACGCTTGGACTTTTGGCGAATACAACTGAGCATTGACAAGGCTCTGATTTCGGAGAAATCCTTGGAGAAAATATGGCCGAGTGTAGGCAATACAACTCACACACTCGGACTTTTTGGCGAATACGGCTGAGAGTTGACGAGGCTCGAATTTTGGTGAAATCCTTGGAAAAAAATATGGCCGAGTGTAGGCAACACTGCTCATATGCTCGAACTTTTTGGCGAATCCGACCAAGGGTTAACAAGGCTCGGATTTTAGAGAAATCCTTGGAGAAAATATGGCTTAGCATATGCAACGCAACTCATACGCTCAGACTTTTTGCCGAATACGACCGAGCGTTAACAAGGCTCGAATCCTAGAGAAATCCTAGGAGAAAATATGGGCGAGCGTATGCAACGCAGCTAATACGCCCAGACTTTTTGGTGAATCCGACCGATTGTTGACAAGGCTCGGATTTTGGAAAAATCCTTGGAGAAAACATGGCCAAGTGTATGCAACGCAGCTTATACGCTCGGAATTTTTGGTGAATCCGGCCGAGCGTTGACAAGGCTCGGATTTTGGAGAAATCCTTAAAGAAAATATGGCCGAGCGTATGCAACACAACTCATACACTCGGACTTTTGGCGAATACGACCGAGCGTTGACAAGGCTCGAATTTTGGAGAAATCCCTAGAGAAAATATGGCCGAGTGTATGCAACGCAGCTCATACGCTCGGACTTTTGGCGAATACGACCGAGCATTGATAAGGCTATGATTTTGGAGAAATCCTTGGAGAAAATATGGCCGAGTGTATGCAACGCAGCTCACACACTCGGACTTTTTGGCGAATACAGCCGAGCATTGACAAGGCTAGGATTTTGGAGAAATCTTTAGAGAAAATATGGCCGAGCGTATGCAATGCAGCTTATACGCTCAGACTTTTTGCCGAATACGAATTAGCATTGACCAGGCTCAGATCCTGGAGAAATCCTTGGAGAAAATATGGTCGAGCGTATGCAACACAGCTCATACACTCAGACTTTTGGGTGAATCCGACCGAGCGTTGACAAGGCTCAGATTTTGGAGAAATCATTGGAGAAAATATGGCCGAGTGTATCAAACGCAGCTCATATGCTCAGATTTCTTGGCGAATCCGACCGAGCGTTGACAAGGCTCGGATTTTGGAGAAAATATGGCCGAGCGTATGCAACGCAACTCACACGCTCGGACTCTTTGGTGAATCCGACCAAGCGTTGACAAGGCTCGGATTTTGGAGAAATCCTTGGAAAAAATATGGTCGAGCGTATGCAACGCAGCTCATACACTCGGACTTTTTGGCGAATATGACTGAGTGTTGAAAAGGCTCGGATTTTGGAGAAATCCTTGGAGAAAATATGGCCGAGTGTATGCAACGTAGCTCATACGCTTGAACTTTTTGGCGAATCTGCCCGAGTGTTGAAAAGGCTCGGATTTTGGAGAAATCCTTGGAAAAAATATGGCCGAGTGTATGCAACGCAGCTCATACGCTTGAACTTTTTGGCGAATCCGACTGAATTTTGAAAAGGCTCGGATTTTGGAGAAATCCTTGGAGAAAATATGGCTGAGTGTATGCAACGCAGCTCATACACTCGGACTTTTGGCGAATATGACCGAGTGTTGACAAGGCTTGGATTTTAGAGAAATCATTAGAGAAAATTTGGTCGAGTGTATGCAACGCAGCTCATACACTTGAACTTTTAGCGAATACGATGGAGCATTGACAAGGCTTTGATTTTGGAGAAATCCTTGGGGAAAATATGGCCGAGTGTAAGCAATGCAACTCACATACTAGGATTTTTTGGCGAATACGGCCGAGCGTCGACATGACTCGTATTTTGGAGAAATCTTTGAAAAAAAATATGGCCGAGTGTAGGCAACAGTGCTCATACGCTTGGACTTTTTGGCGAATCCGACCGAGCATTAACAAGGCTCGGATTTTAGAGAATTTCTTGGAGAAAATATGGTTTAGCATATGCAATGTAACTCATACGCTCGGACTTTTTGGTGAATACGATCGAGCGTTGACCAGGCTCGGATCCTGGAGAAATCCTAGGAGAAAATATGGGCGAGCATATGCAACCCAGCTCATACGCTCGAACTTTTTGGTGAATCCGACCGAGCATTGACAAGGCTCGAATTTTGGAGAAATCCTTGGAGAAAATATGGCCGAGTGTATGCAACGCAGCTCATACGCTCGGACTATTTGGCGAATCCGACCGAGTGTTGACATGGCTCGGATTTTGGAGAAATCCTGGGAGAAAATATGGCCGAGCGTATGCAACGCAGCTCATACGCCCAGGCGTTTTGGTGAATCCGACCGAGCGTTGACAAGGCTCGGATTTTGGAGAAATCCTTGGAGAAAATATGGACGAGTGTATGCAACGCTGCTCATACGCTTGAATTTTTTGGCGAATCTGACCGAGCGTTAACAAGGCTTGGATTTTAGAGAAATCCTTGGAGAAAATATGGCCGAGCATATACAACGCAGCTCATACGCGCGGATTTTTGGCGAATCCGACCGAGCATTGATAAGGCTCGAATTTTGGAGAAATCCTTGGAGAAAATATGGCCGAGCATATACAACGCAGCTCATACGCTCGGACTTTTGGTGAATATAACCGAGCATTGACAAGGCTCTGATTTTGGAGAAATCCTTGGGGAAAATATGGCCGAGTGTAGGCAATACAACTCACACACTCGAACTTTTTGGCGAATACGGCCGAGAGTTGACGAGGCTCGGATTTTGGAGAAATCCTTGGAAAAAAATATGGCCAAGTGTAGGCAACGCTGCTCATATGCTCGAACTTTTTGGCGAATCAGACCGAGCGTTAACAAGGCTCGGAATTTAAAGAAATCCTTGGAGAAAATATGGCTTAGCATATGCAATGCAGCTCATAAGCTCAGACCTTTTGGCGAATACGACCGAGCGTTGACAAGGCTCAGATCCTGGAGAAATCCTAAGAGAAAATATGGGCGAGCGTATGCAACGCAGCTCATACTCCCTGACTTTTTGGTGAATCCGACCGATTATTGACAAGACTCGGATTTTGAAGAAATCCTTGGAGAAAATATGTCCGAGCGTATGCAACGCAGCTTATACGCTCGAAATTTCTGGTGAATCCGACCGAGCGTTGATAAGGCTCAGATTTTGGAGAAATCCTTGGAGAAAATATGGCCGAGCGTATTCAACGCAGCTCATACACTCGGACTATTTGACGAATCCGACCGAGCATTGGTAAGGCTCAGATTTTGAAGAAATCCTTGGAGAAAATATGACTGAGTGTATGCAACGCAGCTCATATGCTAGGACTTTTTGGCGTATCCGAACGAGTGTTGACAAGGCTCGGATTTTGGAGAAATCCTTGGCGAAAATATGGCCGAGTGTATGCAACGCAGCTCATACACTCAGACTTTTGGCGAATACGACCAAGCGTTAACAAGGCTCGGATTTTGAAGAAATCTCTAGAGAAAATATGGCCAAGGGTATGCAACGCAGCTCATACGCTCGGACTTTTGGCGAATACGACCGAGCATTGACAAGGCTAAGATTTTGGAGAAATCCTTGGAGAAAATATGGCCGAGTGTATGCAACGCAGCTCACACAGACTTTTTGGCGAATACATCCGAGCATTGTAAGGCTAAGATTTTGGAGAAATCCTTAGAGAAAATATGGCCGAGTGTATGCAACGCAGCTCATACGCTCGGACTTTTTGCCGAATACGAACGAGCGTTGACCAGGCTTGGATCTTGGAGAAATACTTGGAGAAAATATGGCCGAGCGTATGCAACGCAGCTCATACGCTTAGAATTTTGGGTGAATCCGACCGAGCGTTGACAAGGCTCGGATTTTGGAGAAATATTTGGAGAAAATATGGCCGAGTGTATGAAACGCAGCTCATACGCTCAAACTTTTTGGCGAATCCGACCGAGCGTTAACAAGGCTCGGATTTTGGAGAAATCCTTGGAGAAAATATGGCCGAGTGTATGCAACATTGCTCATACGCTCAAAATTTTTGGGGAATCCGACCAAGCGTTGAGAAGGCTCGGATTTTGGAGAAATCGTTGGAGAAAATATGGCCGAGTATATACAACGCAGCTCATACGCTCGGACTTTTTGGCGAATCTGACCAAATGTTGACAAGGCTCAGATTTTGGAGAAATCCTTGGAGAAAATATGGCCGAGCATACGCAACGCAGCTCATACGCTCGGACTTTTTGGTGAATCCGACCGAGCGTTGACAAGGCTCAGATTTTGGGGAAATTCTTGGAGAAAATATGGCCGAGTGTATGCAACACAGCTCATACACTCGGACTTTTTGGTGAATCCGACCGAGCATTGACAAGGCTTGGATTTTGGAGAAATCCTTGGAGAAAATATGGCCGAGTGTATGCAACGCAGCTCATACGCTCGGACTTTTTGGCGAATCTGACCAAGCGTTGACAAGGCTCGGATTTTGGAGAAATCCTTGGAGGAAATATGGCCGAGCATATGCAACGCATCTCATACGCTTAGACTTTTTGTCGAATACGACCGAGCGTTCACAAGGCTAAGATTTTGGAGATATCCTTGGAGAAAATATGGCTGAGTGTATACAACGCAGCTCATAAGTTCGAACTTTTTGCCGAATACGAACGAGCGTTGACCAGGCTCGGATCCTGGAGAAATCCTTGGAGAAAATATGGCCGAGTGTAGGCAACGCTGCACATACGCTCGAACTTTTTGCCGAATACGACCGAGCGTTCACAAGGCTCAGAATTTAAAGAATTCCTTGGAGAAAATATGGCTTAGCATATGCAACGCAGCTCATGCGCTCAGACTTTTTGGCGAATACGACCGAGCGTTGACAAGGCTCAGATCCTGGAGAAATCCTAATCGAAAATATGGGTGAGCATATGCAACGCAGCTCATACTCCCAGACTTTTTGGTGAATCCGACCAATTATTGGCAAGGCTCAGATTTTGGAGAAATCCTTGGAGAAAATATGTCCGAGCGTATGCAACGCAGCTCATACGCTCAAAATTTTTGGTGAATCCGATCGAGCGTTGATAAGGCTCAGATTTTGGAGAAATCCTTGGAGAAAATATGGCCGAGCGTATTCAACGCAGCTCATACACTCGGACTATTTGGCGAATACGACCGAGCGTTGGCAAGGCTCGGATTTTGGAGAAATTCTTGGAGAAAATATGGCCGAGTGTATGCAGCGCAGCTCATATGCTCGGACTTTTTGGCGTATCCGACCGAGTATTGACAAGGCTCAGATTTTGGAGAAATCCTTGGCGAAAATATGGCCGAGTGTATGCAACGCAGCTCATACACTCAGACTTTTGGCGAATACGACCGAGCGTTGACAAGGCTCGGATTTTGGAGAAATCCCTAGAGAAAATATGGCCGAGTGTATGCAATGCAGCTCATACGCTCGGACTTTTGGCGAATACGACCGAGCATTGACAAGGCTACGATTTTAGAGAAATCCTTGGAGAAAATATGTCCGAGTGTATGCAACGCAGCTCACACACTCAGACTTTTTGGCGAATACGTCCGAGCGTTGACAAGGCTAGGATTTTGGAGAAATCCTTGGAGAAAATATGGCCTAGTGTCTGCAACGCAGCTCATACACTCGGACTTTTGGCCGAATACGAACGAGCGTTGACCAGGCTCAGATCTTGGAGAAATACTTGGAGAAAATATGGCCGAGTGTATGAAACGCAGCTCATACGCTTAGACTTTTTGGAGAATCTGACCGAGCGTTTATAAGTCTCGGATTTTGGAGAAATCCTTGGAGAAAATATGGCCGAGTGTATGCAATGTTGCTCATACGCTCGGAATTTTTGGGGAATCCGATCGAGCGTTGACAAGGCTCGGATTTTGGAGAAATCGTTGGAGAAAATATGGCCGAGCATATACAACGCAGCTTATACGCTCAGACTTTTTGGAGAATCTGACCAAGCGTTGACAAGGCTCGGATTTTGGAGAAATCCTTGGAGAAAATATGGCCGAGCATATACAATGCAGCTCATACGCTTGGACTTTTTGGTGAATCCGACCGAGTGTTGACAAGGCTCAGATTTTGGAGAAATTCTTGGAGAAAATATGGCCGAGCATATGCAACGCAGCTCATACACTCGGACTTTTTGGTGAATCCGACCGAGCGTTGACAAGGCTCGGATTTTGGAGAAATCATTGGAGAAAATATGGCCGAGTGTATGCAACGCAGCTCATACGCTCGGACTCTTTGGCGAATCTGACCAAGAGTTGACAAGGCTCGGATTTTGGAGAAATCCTTGGAGAAAATATGGCTGAGTATATGCAACGCAGCTCATACGCTTGGACTTTGTGCCGAATACGACTGAGCATTAACAAGGCTCGGATTTTGGAGACATCCTTGGAGAAAATATGGCCGAGCGTATATAACGCAGCTCATACGCTCGGACTTTTTGTCGAATACGAACGAGCGTTGACCAGGCTCAGATCCTGGAGAAATCCTTGGAGAAAATATGGCCGAGAGTATGCAACAAAGCTCATATGCTCAGATTTTTTGGCGAATCCGACCATGCGTTGACAAGGCTCGGATTTTAGAGAAATCCTTGGAGAAAATATGGCCGAGCGTATGCAATGCAGCTCATACGCTCGAATTTTTTGGCGAATACGATTGAGCATTGACAAGGCTTGGATCCTGGAGAAATCCTTAGAGAAAATATGGGCGAGTGTATGTAACGCAGCTCATACGCTCAGACTTTTTGGCGAATCCGACCGAGCATTGACAAGGCTCAGATTTTGGAGAAAATATGGTCGAGTGTATGCAACGCTGCTCATACACTTGGACTTTTTGGTGAATCCGACCGAGCGTTAACAAGGCTCGAATTTTAGAGAAATCCTTGGAGAAAATATGGCCAAGCATATGCAACGCAGCTTATATGCTCGGTCTTTTTGGCGAATCCGACTGAGCGTTGACAAGGCTCAGATTTTGGAGAAATCCTTGGAGAAAATATGGCTGAGTGTATGCAACACTGCTCATACGCTCGGACTTTTTGGCGAATCCGACCGAGCATTGACAAGGCTCGGACTTTAGAGAAATCCTTGGAGAAAATATGATCGAGTGTATGCAACACAGCTCATACGCTCGGACTTTTTGGCAAATCTGACTGAGCATTGACAAGGCTCGGATTTTGGAGAAATCCTTGAAGAAAATTTGGTCGAGTGTATGCAACGCAGCTCGTACGCTCGTACTTTTTGCCGAATACGACCGAGCGTTGACAAGGCTTGGATCCTGGAGAAATCCTAGGAAAAAATATGGCCGAGTGTATGTGATGAGAGTCATAAAATGCATCTAAACAATACTTAATTGTTAGCATTTTAGGGTTGATCGAGGTTGGAATTACACTTTTATACCTTAATAACTCTAAAGTGTTATCCTTGAATCGTTGACTTATTTCTGTGCATTTTCAGGTCCTTTGAGCTATAAAAAGAGATCGAAAAGCTGTCATCATTTTAAACACGAAGCTTCAATGGATACTCGAGTGAGATAATGGTCGTGGAAGAGCCAAGATGAAGAGAAACCAAGAAATGAGATTTACTAAATTGCCAAAATTGCCCGTACAGATTAATCATCTTTGAAAATTAAACTGTATTGATTCAAGAAGAACCAGGAGATGAGCCATATATGCTTAGAAAGATCCGAAAGTCTATTTTCTAGAGAATTGACGGCTTGTAAAAATAAGTTTTCTAGAGAAAGTTATGGCAGTTTTAGTAGACAAAGGTCAGTCTGTGCGGGATTTCAGTGTAATTTTGGGCTTAAATCCCACATCCCACATCGGTTGGAAAACACATTTCTATATCCCACATCCCACATCAGATTGGAAACACATTGCACTTGTGGTATTTCCCTATAAAATGCCTACTCCACTTCAGCTTTGAGGCATCAATCGGAGCTCATCTGAAGTCATCAGAGAGTGAATCTAGAGGGCCTTTAGGAGCAATCCAGAGGGCCTTTAGGACGAATCCGAAGTATAATTTTGGAGAGCAAGCTGAAGAATCGCCAAATCTTTTGCTACCAATGAGGAGATGTGATTATGCCCAAAGTATAATGCGGTTATTTGTAGTACAGCTTTGGGGTGTCAATTCCACAGGGAAACAAGTTAATTATAGAAGAAGGTGTAAACTTGAACACAAACGATAAAAGATTGATTGAAAGAATCTGAATTGTTGATTTTGTGAAAATTATGTTAATGATTGAATAATAATAAAGAAACGACAAGGTTCCAGAAATCCTTCTTAGGTTCGTTGCTCTAATCGTAACTTGATTCAGTTGTTTTTATCTCGATTGCAAGTTTCACATCCCAAACAGGCAATCGGCAAATATTTGATTAAAGCGCATTTATAAATCCTAATGTAATTGTTATGAAATCTTCTTTACTTTCAAGCACACATGACCTAACTTATAAATTATCAAGAGACGACGATATATCTAAACAATGATACCGCAGTAATGGAAAAATCTATAAAATAGATCTACCAGACTCAATCACACCCAAACAGGAACACATAAGAAAAGCATGACTGAACTTATATGGAAAAGAAGCATGCAATCATCGGACTAATAAAAATCTACTAATTAAATTAAAGAATAAAACATAAAAATATTTAATGAAAATAATACCAAACTACAACTGAATCAAATAAAGGAAAATAAGAACAACTACACCTAGGGATTCATCCCTTCGCCTTGCTTGGAGACTAGCTGGCCATGGAGCTCAGGCTTTCTTGAGTTGCTTACGGCCTCTCAACGATCATCTCCTTCTTGGTAGCGAAAGCTTCAGCGATTCCTCAGCTTTCCCTCCAAAATTATACTTCGGATTCGTCCTAAAGGCCCTCTGGATTGCTCCTAAAGGCCCTCTGGATTCACTCTCTGATGATTTCAGATGAGCTCTGATTGATCCTCAAAGCTAAAGTGGAGTGGGTCTTATATAGGCATATACCAAGAGTGCAATGTGTCTCCCATCTGATGTGAGATATGGGATATAGAAATGCGTTTTCCAACCAATGTGGGATGTGGGATTTAAGCCCAAAATCACGCTGAAATCCCGTACAGCCTGACCTTTGTCTACTAAAACTGTCATAACTTTCTCTAGAAAAATCCCTTTGATGAACTGAAAAATTCTCCAGAAAATAGACTTTCGGATCTTTCTAAGCATATATGGCTCATCTTCTGATTCTTCTTGTATCAATACATTGTAATTTTCAAAGATGATTGATCTGTACGGGCAATTCTCGCAATTTAGTGAAACTCCTTTCCAATGCGGGCAACAGCTGTTGCTCTTTTAAGCTTTCCATCTTGTCCTTCCGGAAGTATCCCTTCACTTAAGTATGCCTCGAGTCTTTGTGCATCAAGAAATGATAACTTTTCCTCCTCTTTTGAGCTTAAAGTACCTGAAAATGCACCGAAGTAGATCAATGATCTAAGAATGATACTTTAGAGTTGTTAACGTATAAAAGTGCAATTAAAACCTAGATCAACCCTAAAATGCTAACAATTAAGTACTGTTAAGATGCATTTTATGACTCTCATCAATATGATCGTTGAGAGGCCGGAGGCAACTCAAGGAAGCATGAGCTCCATGGCCGGCTTGTCTCCAAGCAAGGCGAAGGGATGAATCCCTAGGTGTAGTTGTTCTTATTTTCCTTTATTTGATTCAGTTGTAGTTTGGTATTATTTTCATTAAATATTGTTATGTTTTATTCTTTAATTTAATTAGTAGATTTTTATTAGTCCGGTGATTGCATGCTTCTTTTCCATATAAGTCTAGTCATGCTCTTCTTATGTGTATTTGTTTGGGTGTGATTGAGTCCGATAGATCTCTTTTATAGATTTTTCCATTGCTGCGGTATTTTCATTTGGATATATCGTCGTCTCTTGATAATTTATAAGTTAGGTGATGTGTGCTTGAAAGTAAAGTATAATTCATATCAATTACATTAGGGTTTATACATGCGCTTTAATTGAATATTTGCCGATTGCCTTTTTGGGATGTGAAACTTGCAATCAAGATAAAAACAACTGAATCAAGTTAGGATTAGGGCAACGAACCTAGGGAGGATTTCCGGAACCTTGTTGTTTCTTTATTATACTATCATTCATACTATTTTCACACAATTCAGATTCTTTCAATCAATCTTTTATCGTCTGTGTTAAAATTCACACCTTCTTTTGTAATTAACTTGTTTCCCTGTGGAATCGACACCCCAAAGCTGTACTACAATAACCGCGTTATGTTTTGGGTGTAATCAAATTTTGGTGCCGTTTCTGGGGAAACGCGCTTAAGTACAAGGAAGATTGTCAACTTTTGACATGACGGTAAAAGAACTGTAAATAGTTTTTCTTTTCAGTAGTTTGTAAAGGCGGTAATTTTGTTCCCTCGTTTAGCTTGCTGCATTAATTTTATTTTATTTTATCTTATTCTTTCTTTTTATAGTAATTTTTTTTCATTATTTTGTTACCTTAAATGCAAAGAAATAGAGATGCTTGTAGGCCTGTGCTAGAGTCAGAATTCAATTCATTTCTAAATCATTTATTTGACAGTCCATCTAGTCCCGAAGAAATGAGTGAACATGAATATCAACCCTCTAGGACCCTTCAGGATTACCTCAACCCTACATGCACAGCCACACCATCATGCATCATATTTCTAGCCAATACTCGCCCATTAGAGTTTAAACAGGGATGATACATTTACTCTCTACATTTCATGGCTTGGATAATGAAAACCCATATGTGCACATTAGAGAGTTTGAGGAAGTAGTCACGACTTTTCATAGTCAAGACGAAACCGTTGACATTGTGAGGCTTAAGTTCTTTCCTTTCGCTTTGAAGGATAGAGCTAAGAGTTAGCTATACTCACTTAGACCACGATTTATTGGGTCATGGACTGAGATGACTCAGATTTTTTTTAATAAATATTTTCCCCAACATAAGACCAATGCTTTAAAAAGGAAAATCTCCACCTTTGCACAAAAGGACAGCGAGACTTTGTATCAGTATTGGGAGAGATTTAAAGAGTTATTGAGTATGTGCCCTCACCATGGGTATGAGAGTTGGCGCTTAGTGAGCTATTTTTATGAGGGACTTACATATAGAGAGCGTCAATTTGTAGAGATGATGTGTAATGGTGAGTTTTTAGAGAAAGATCCTGATAAGGCCATAGAGTACCTCAATGAGCTTGCTGAAAAAGCTCACATTTGGACTGGACCTAGTGCTACTGAAAGCACAAATAGGTCACGACCTATAGGGCACCCAAATGGTGGTGGAATTTACCATCTTAGGGAAGAGGATAATCTTAGAGCCCAGGTCGAGATGCTCACTAGGGAGCTCGATGAGTTAAAGACTAAAAGCTTAAAGCCAACACACGTAGCTAATAATGCAAAATCTTTTGAACCATGTTTTGTGTGTGGTGGGGTAGATCATCTCGCCCAAAAGTGTCCCACATTTATTGAGATGAGAGAGATGTATAAGGAACAATGTAATGCCTTAGGCATGTACAAGAAGCCTTTGACACCCTTCTCTGATACTTATAATCCGAGATGGCGAAATCACCCAAATTTCAGCTGGAAGTCTAAAAACCAGCAGCTTGCACAAACCCTTGCACCATATCATGCACCTGTGTCTTCTAGGAGTTCTTTAGAATACACTTTACATGCTTTTATTGAGGCACAGGGTAAGACTAATAAAAGACTTGAATCGTTAATTGTGCAGGTTGTTGAAGAACATAAAGAGATAAAGAGCCAAGTGTCCAAGTTGATGAGCTACTTGAGTGTGACTGAGAGAGGTAAGTTCCCTTCTCAAGCTCAGTCCACACCCCATGGTCAGCACCTAGCACAAAAGAATTTGAAGGAGGTGAATGCCATTGAGACACTGAGGGGTAAGTCATTACGCATCCCAACAACGAAAAAATCAGAGGATGTGGATGAAAGCCGTCAAGCACAAGCATACATGATTGACTCATTCATGGAAAAGGTCCAGCGCCTTAATCCATTTGAGTCCACCCTCATCCATGGCTTCAAAAAAGCATACATCAAGCCAGAATTTGCAGATGTTACTGATGACATCCTTGAGGCCCCCCAAAAGCATAGAAGCACTAAATTTGGCAATGAAGCAGTGGCGGATGCATTCAACCTATGTTTTTCAAAGAGGGAATAAGAGTGTCTGGCTGAAGACGTAAAACTTAGCACTCATGGGAGGCAGCCCACAACATATCCTTTTATTTTTATTTTTTTTCATATTTCTTTTTTCTCTTGTTTATTATTATTATTTTGTTGTTTTCTAGTTTTACTTTAGTATTTATTTTTCAGGGACAAATAAACAGAGCAGTACAAATGATCGTGCATAACTTTCAACTCCACGCACCTTTGGTTAAAAAGGGAGTTTCCTTAACTTTTGCTTTTACATTGAGGACAATGTTTATCTTAAGTTCGGGGTGGAAGATATACATTTCTTATTGCATACCATTGAACTGCTTGGTGTCATTTTCCTTTTTGTTTTTGTTTTTAGCATGCTTTGTGTTAGCCTTAGAGTTAATTCACATGTCAATGATATGAGCTTAATTGAGATAGTAGAAAGCATGTAGAAGAAGTTAAATCTTGCTTCGGTTTGAAATTAATTTAAGCATCAATCTTCATTTGGTTTGAGACTTTAGTTTGTGGTAAGATTGTATGATTAGTCTAAAACATTTAGAGAAATTTTATGACTTTAGTTTGTGGTAAGATTGTATGATTAGTCTAAAACATTTAGAGAAATTTTATGTGTGATTGTTTTATGAATACTTTTGCGGTCTCGACAAGCTCTAGACTTACTTGATAATCACTTGAGGCGAATTCCTAGAATGCACACTACTTAGGATATGATATAAGCCATTTTTGAACCGTTTGAGCCTTTCAAACCTACCATTGTTATATTTATCACTAGTCACCTATTTGAGCCTTTTTCTTGAAAAGAAAAATTGAGCCTTGTTTCTTTCGATAAACCATTTACTTACCTTTATGAGCCTAAAAATATTTTTATCCTTACCTTTCTTTTAAAAGAACTTAGTTATACACATGTTGTGAGAAGCACTTAAAAGGAGTAAGGGTGAAAATATGAAAAAATATCACTACCGCAACCCAAGTACATTAAAGGAGATAAGTTAGGGGTTGTGGAAAAGAAAAGAAAAAAAATGAAAAAGAAGATGAATGGTTATGTGCAACAAAAAAAAAGAATTATGGCAAAGAAAGAAGAAAGAAAGAAAAGAAAAAAAATGGTGATTTGTTGAAAGAAATGCTTGAAAAATGGTTGAAAGAGTTGGGTGTTGAAGTAAGGTTATCCAGTGCTTAAAGAGTTGTGTTCAAAACTAAGAGATTAAGTTCTTCTACTTGTTGAATCCTTCCCGTTCCTTCTTAACCTTTACCTTAACCTAACGTTACAAGCTTATTAAAGACCATTTGATCCAATGTAGTGTGATTTTTCTACAATAGTGGAGAGTGATTTGAAAAGTGAGCCTATGGAGCTTGTTTTTGTGATTGATGTCACGCAATTTATTATGTTTTTAGAGGCCAAGACTTGTATTCACGAATGTTATGCATAAAATCATCCGGGTGTTCGGATTAATGGTTTGTGGTAAGAAGGATGTTAAGAGTCAAAAACGATTTTAAGATTGATGTTTGGATTACTTTTGGACTTAGGTGAATTTTAATGATTCTACGTGCCATATATTATGTGCAATTTTTGAGACAAAAATCGAATTACTCTTGGTTCAATGCTAGCATTGCTTTACTTTGTTTTTAACTCCTACCAGTATGCAACGCAGCTCATACACTCGGACTTTTTGGCGAATCCCACCAAGCATTAACAAGGCTCGAATTTTGGAGAAATCATTTGAGAAAATATAGTCGAGTGCATGCAACGCAGCTCATACGCTCGGACTTTTTGACGAATCCGACCGAGTGTTGACAAGGCTCGGATCCTGGAGAAATCCTTGGAGAAAATATGGCCGAGCGTATGCAACACAGCTCATACACTCGGACTTTTTGGCGAATCTGACCGAGCGTTGACAAGCCTCGGATTTTGGAGAAATCCTTGGAGAAAATATGGCCTAGCGTATACAATGCTGCTCATGCGCTCGAACTTTTTGGAGAATACAACCGAGCATTGACAAGGCTCGAATTTTGGAGAAATCCTTGGAGAAAATATGGCCGAGTGTATGCAACGCAGCTCATACACTCAGACTTTTTGGCGAATCCGACCGAGCATTGACAAGGCTCGGATTTTGGAGAAATTCTTGGAGAAAATATGACCGAGCATATGCAACGCAGCTCATATGCTCGAATTTTTTGGCGAATCCGACCGAGCGTTGACAAGGCTCGGATTTTGAAGAAATCCTTGGAGAAAATATGGTCGAGCGTATGCAATGTTGCTCATGCGCTCGGACATTTTGGAGAATACGACCGAGCGTTGACAAGGCTCGGATTTTGGAGAAATCCTTGGAGAAAATATGGTCGAGTGTATGCAACGCAGCTCATACACTCGGACTTTTGGCGAATACGACCGAGCGTTAACAAGGCTTGGATTTTGGAGAAATGCTTGGAGAAAATATGGCCGAGTGTATGCAACGCAGCTCATACACTCGGACTTTTTAACGAATCCGACCGAGTGTTGACAAGGCTCGGATCCTGGAGAAATCCCTGGATAAAATATGGCCTAGCGTATGCAACGCAGCTCATACACTCAGACTTTTTGGCGAATCCGACCGAGTGTTGACAAGTCTCGGATTTTAGAGAAATTCATGGAGAAAATATGGCTGAGTGTATGCAACGCTGCTTATGCCCTCGGACTTTTTAGAAAATACGATCGAGCGTTGACAAGGCTAAGATTTTGGAGAAATCCTTGGAGAAAATATGGCCGAGCGTATGCAACGCAGCTCATACACTCAGACTTTTTGGCGAATCCGACCGAGCGTTGACAAGGCTCAGATTTTGGAGAAATTCTTGGAGAAAATGTGACCGAGCGTATGCAACGCAGCTTATACGCTCGGACTTTTTGGCGAATCCGACTGAGCATTAACGAGGCTCGGATTTTGGAGAAATCCTTGGAGAAAATATGGCTGGGTGTACGAAACGCAGCTCATACGCTCGGACTTTTTGGTGAATCCGACCGAGAGTTGACAAGGCTCGGATTTTGGAGAAATTCTTGGAGAAAATATGGCCAAGCGTATTCAACGCTGCTCATACGCTCAGACTTTTTTGAGAATACGACCGAGCGTTGACAAGGCTCGGATTTTGGAGAAATCCTTGGAGAAACCATGGCCGAGTGTATGCAACGCAGCTCATACGCTCAGACTTTTTGGCGAATTCTACCGAGCGTTAACCAGGCTCGGATCCTGGAGAAATCCTTTGAGAAAATATGGCCGAGCGTATGCAACGCAGCTCATACGCTCGAACTTTTTGGCGAATCCGACCGAGCGTTGACAAGGCTCGGAATTTGGATAAAGCCTTGGAGAAAATATGGCAGAGTGTATGCAACGAAGCTCATACGCTCGGATGTTTTGGTGAATCCGATCGAGCATTGACAAGGCTCGAATTTTGGAGAAATCCTTGGAGAAAATATGGCCGAGTGTATGCAACGCAGCTTATACGCTCGGACTTTTTTATGAATCCGAATGAGCGTTGACAAGGCTCGAATTTTGGAGAAATCCTTGGAAAAAATATGGCCGATCATATGCAACGCAGCTCATACGCTCGAACTTTTTGGTGAATCCGATCGAGATTTGACAAGGCTCAGATTTTGGAGAAATCCTTAGAGAAAATATGGCTGAGCGTATGCAACGCTGCTCATGCCCTCGGACTTTTTGGAGAATATGACCGAGCGTTGACAAGGCTCGGATTTTGGAGAAATCCTTGGAGAAAATATGGCCGAACGTATGTGATAACGCCCAAAGTATAACGCGGTTATTTGTAGTACAGCTTTGGGGTGTCGATTCCACAGGAAAACAAATTAATTACAAAAGAATGTGTAAACTTAAACACAAACGATAAAAGATTGATTGAAAGAATCTGAATTATTTAGTTTATGAAAATTGTGTGAATGATTGAATAATAAAATAAAGAAACGACAAGGTTCCAGAAATCCTCCCTAGGTTCGTTGCTCTAATCCTAACTTGATTCAGTTGTTTTTATCTCGATTGCAAGTTTCACATCCCAAACAGATAATGGGCAAATATTCAATTAAAGCGCATTTATAAAACCTATATAATTGTTATGAAATCTTCTTTACTTTCTAGCACACATGACCTAACTTATAAATTATCAAGAGACGACGATATATCTAAACGACAATACCGTAGCAATGGAAAAATCTATAAAATAGATCTACCGGACTCAATCACACCCAAACAGGTACACATAAGAAAAGCATTACTGAACTTATATGGAAAAGAAGCATGCAATCACCAGAGTAATAATAAATCTACTAATTAAATTAAGAATAAAACATAACAATGTTTAATGAAAATAATTCCACTATAACCGAATCAAATAAAGAAAAATAAGAATAACTACACCTAGGGATTCATCCCTTCGCCTTGCTTGGAGACTAGCCAACCATGGGGCTCATGCTTCCTTGAGTCGCCTCCGGCCTCTCAACGATCATCCTCAGCTTGCCTCCAAATTTATACTTTCGGATTGCTCCTAAAGGCCCTCTGGATTGCTCCTAAAGGCCCTCTAGAGTCATTCTCTGATGATTTCAGATTAGCTCCGATTGATCCTCAAAGCTGAAGTGGAGTAGGCCTTTTATAGGGAAATACCACGAGTGCAATGTGTTTCCAATCCGATGTGGGATGTGGGATATAGAAATGTATTTTCCAACCAATGTGGGATGTGGGATTTAAGCCCAAAATCATACTGAAATCCCGTACAGACTGACCTTTGTCTACTTAAACTGCCATAACTTTCTCTAGAAAAATCATTTTGATGAACCGTAAAATTATCCAAAAAATAGACTTCCGGATCTTTCTAATCATATATGGCTCATCTCTTGGTTCTTCTTGTATCAATACAGTTTAATTTTCAAAGATGATTGATCTATACGGGCAATTTTGGCAATTTAGTGAAACTCCTTTCCAGTGCAGGTAGCAGCTGTTGCTCTTTTAAGCCCTCCATCTTATCCTTTTGGAAGCATTCCTTCACTCCAGTATGCCTCAAGTCTTTGTGCTTCAAGAAATGATAACTTTTCCTCCTCTTTTGAGCTTAAAGTACCTGAAAATGCACCGAAATAGATCAATGATCCAAGAATGATACTTTAGAGTTGTTAACGTATAAAAGTGCAATTAAAACCTAGATCAACCCTAAAATGATAACGATTAAGTACTGTTAAGATGCATTTTATGACTCTCATCACAACCCCCAACTAGCTTATTTCTAGTCCCTAGCAATTGAAGTGAAAATAAGAGATGAATTCTATGGTAGGAGTTAAAAACAAAGTAAAGCAATGCTAGCGTTGAACCAAGAGTAATTCACTTTTTGTCTCAAAAGTTGCACATAATATATGGCACATAGAATCATTAAATTTCACCTAAGTCAAAAAGTAATCCAAACATCAATCTTAAAATCGTTATTGACTCTTAACATCCATCTTACCACAAACCATTAATCCAAACACCCGGATGATTTTATGCATAACATTTATGAATACAAGTCTTGGCCTCTAAAAACATAATAAATTGCGTGACATCAATAAAAAAAACAAGCTCCATAGGCTCACTTTTCAAATCACTCTCCACTATTGTAGAAAAATCACACTACATTGGATCAAAAGGTCTTTAATAAGCTTGTAACGTTAGGCTAAGGTAAAGGTTAAGAAAGAACGGGAAGGATTCAACAAGTCGAAGAACTTAATCTCTTAGTTTTGAACACAACTCTTTAAGCACTGGATAACCTTACTTCAACACCCAACTCTTTCAACCATTTTTCAAGCATTTATTTCAACAAATCACCATTTTTTTCTTTTCTTTCTTTCTTCTTTCTTTGCCATAATTCTTTTTTTTTTTTGCACATAACCATTCATCTTCTTTTTCATTTTTTTTTCTTTTCTTTTCCACAACCCCTAACTTATCTCCTTTAATGTACTTGGGTTGCGGTAGTGATATTTTTTCATATTTTCACCCTTATTCCTTTTAAGTGCTTCTCACAACATGTGTATAACTAAGTTCTTTTAAAAGAAAGGTAAGGATAAAAATATTTTTAGGCTCATAAAGGTAAGTAAATGGTTTATCGAAAGAAACAAGGCTCAAATAGGTGACTAGTGATAAATATAGCAATGGTAGGTTTGAAAGGCTCAAACGGTTCAAAAATGGCCTATATCATATCCTAAATAGTGTGCATTCTAGGAATTCACCTCAAGTGATTATCAAGTAAGTTCTAGAGCTTGTCAAGACCGCAAAAATATTCACAAAATAATCACATGAAATTTCTCTAGATGTTATAGACTAATCATACAATCTTACCACAAACTAGAGTCTCAAACCAAATTAAGATTGATATTTAAATTAATTTCAAACCGAAACTAAATTTAACTCCTTCTAAATGCTATCTGCTATATCAATTAAGTTTATATCATTGACATGTGAATTAAATCCAAGGCAACCACAAAGCATGCTTAAAACAAAAAGAGAAGGAAAATGACACCAAGCAGTTCAATGGAAAAAGAAAAATGAATGGAAATAAAGAAAATGGAAACAAAGAGATTCATTTCCTCCACCCCTAACTTAAAAATTGCATTGACCTCAATGTAAAAGAGAGAGTAAAGGAAACTCCCTTTGTAGAAAAAGGTGCACAGAGGCTGAAAATTGTATTCCACCATTTGAACTGCTTCGTATTTTTGTCCCTGAAAAAGAAATGCGAAAGTAAATCTGGAAAACAAAAAGATAATAATAATAAACAAGAGAAAAAAAAATATGAAAAACAATAAAAATAAAAGGATACGTTGTGGGCTACCTCCCATAAGCGCTAAGTTTTACGTCTTCAGCCAGACGCTCTTATTCCCTCCTTGAAAAACATTGGTTGAATGCATCCGCCATTGCTTCATTGCCAAATTTGGTGTTTCTATGCTTTTGGGGGGCCTCAAGGATGTCATCAGTAACATTTGCAAATTATGGCTCGATGTATGCTTTGGTGAAGCTATGGATGAGGGCAGACTCAAATGGATTAAGGTGCTGGACCTTTTCCATGAACGAGTCAATCATGTATGCTTGTGCTTGATGGCTTTCATCCACATCCTCTGATTTTTTCGTTGTTGGGATGTGTAATGTCTTACCCTTCAGTGTCTCAATGGCATTCACCTCCTTCAAATTCTTTTGTGCTAGGTGCTGACCATGGGGTGTGGACTAAGCTTGAGAAGGGAACTTACCTCGCTCAGTCACACTCAAGTAGCTCATCAACTTGGACACTTGGCTCTTTATCTCCTTATGTTCTTCAACAACCTACGTAATCAAATATTTAAGTCTTTGATTAGTCATACCCTGTGCCTTAATAAAAGCATGCAAAGTGTCTTCTAAAGGACTCCTAGAAGATGAAGGTGCATGATATGGTGCAGAATATGAGCTAGGGGGTTGTGCAAGCTGCTGATTTTCATATTTTCAACTGAAGGTGGGGTTATCGCGTCATCCCGGATTATAGGTATTAGAGAAGGGTGTAAAAGGCTTTGTGTACATGCCTAAGGCATTACATTGTTCCTCATACATCCCTCTCATATCAACAAATATGGGGCACTCTTGAGCGGGATGACCTACCCCGCCACACACAAAACATGGTTTCAAAGATTCGGCATGGTTAGCCATGTGTGTTGGCTTTGAGCATTTAGTTTTTAATGCCTCTAGTTCCCTGGTGAGCATCTCGACCTTGGCTTTAAGGTTATCCTCTTCCCTAAGATGGTAAATTCCACCACCATTTGGGTTCCCTATAGGTCGTGACCTATTTGTGCTTTCAGTAGCACTAGGTCCAGTCCAAGTGTGAGCTTTTTCAGCAAGCTCATTGAGGTACTCTATGGCCTCATCAGGATCTTTCTCCAAAAATTCACCATTACACATTATCTCTACAAATTGGCACTCTCTATATGTAAGTCTCTCATAAAAATAGCTCACCAAGTGCCAACTCTCATTCCCATGGTGAGGATACATACTCAACAACTCCTTAAATCTCTCCCAAGACTGATACAAAGTCTCGCTGTCCTTTTGTGCAAAGGTGGAGATTTATCTTTTTAAAGCATTGGTTTTATGTTGGGGAAAGTATTTATTAAAGAAAGCCTGAGTCATCTCAGTCCATGACCCAATAGATCGTGGTCTTAGTGAGTATAGCCAACTCTTAGCTCTATCCTTTAAAGCGAAAGGAAAGAACTTAAGCCTCACAATGTCATCGGTTTCATCATGACTATGAAAAGTCGCAACTACTTCCTCAAACTCTCTAATGTGCACATATGGGTTTTTATTATCCAAGCCATGAAATGTAGGGAGTAATTGAATCATCCCTGGTTTAAGATCTAATTTGCGAGTATTGGCTGGAAACATGATGCATGATGGTGTGGTTGTGTGATGAGAGTCATAAAATGCTTCTCAATAGTGGTTAATTGTTAGCATTTTATGATTGATCTCGATCTTTATTATGCTTTTATGTGTTAATAACTCTAAAGTGATATTATTGGACCACTGACTTATTTCAGTGTATTTTCAGGTACTTTAAGCTTAAAAGAGGAGGAAATGTTATCATTGCTTAAAGCACAAAGACTCGAGGCATACTGGAGTGAAGGAATGCTTCCGAAAGGACAAAATGAAGGGCTTAAAAGAGCAACAGTTGCTGCCCGCACTGGAAAGGAGTTTCACTAAATTGCCAGAATTGCCCGTATAGATCAATCATCTTTAAAAATTAAACTGTATTGATACAAGAAGAACCAGGAGATGAGCCATATATGCTTAGAAAGATCCGGAAGTCTATTTTCTGGAGAATTTTACGGCTCGTCAAAAGGTTTTTCTAGAGAAAGTTATGGCAATTTAAGTAGACAAAGGTCAGGCTGTGCGGGCTGTGCGGGATTTCAGCATGATTTTGAGCTTAAATCTCACATCCCACATTGGTTGGAAAACACATTTCTATATCCCACATCCCACATTGGATTGGAAACACATTGCACTCGTGGTATTTCCCTATAAAAGGCCTACTCCACTTCAGCTTTGGGGCATTCAATCGGAGCTCATCTGAATACATCAGAGAGTGAATCCAGAGGGCCTTTAGGACGAATCCGAAAGTATAATTTTGAAGGCAATTTGAGGAATCGCCGAATCTTTTGCTACCAAGGAGGAGATGATCGTTGAGAGGCCGGAGGCAACTCAAGGAAGCATGAGCTCCATGAGCAGCTAGTCTTCAAGCGAGGCGAAGGGATGAATCCCTAGGTGTAGTTGTTCTTATTTCCTTTATTTGATTCAGCTGTAGTTTGGTATTATTTTCATTAAATATTGTTATGTTTTATTCTTTAATTTAATTAGTAGATTTTTATTAGTCCGGTGATTGCATGCTTCTTTTCCATATAAGTTCAGTCATGCTTTTCTTATGTGTATCTGTTTGGGTATGATTGAGTCCGGTAGATCTTTTTTATAGATTTGTCCATTGCTACGGTATTGTCGTTAGATATATCGTCGTCTTTTGATAATTTATAAGTTGGGTCATGTGTGCATGAAAGTAGAGAATAATTCATAACAATTACATTAGGATTTATAGTTGCACTTTAATTAAATATTTTCCGATTGCCTGTTTGGGATGTGAAACTTGCAATCGAGACAAAAAAAACTGAATCAAGTTAGGATTAGAGCAACGAGCCTAGGGAGGATTCCCGGAACCTAGTCATTCTTAATTATATTTCAAACCTATTTACACAATTACCCTTTTGCACAATCAAAAACTTAGATTCATTTAATCTTTTATCATTTGTGTTAAGGTTAACACCTTCTTTTGTAATTAACTTGTTTTCCTGTGGAAATCGACACCCCAAAACTATACTACAATAACCGCGTTATGTTTTGGACGTAATCAAATTTTGGCGCCGTTGCCGGGGAAACGCGCTTAAGTACAAAGAAGTTTGTCAACTTTTGCTATGATGGTAGAAGAGTTATAAATAGTTTTTCTTTCAGTAGCTGTAAAGGCGGTAACTTTGTTCCTTCTTTTAGCCCACTGCATTAATTTATTTTATTTTATTTTATTCTTTCTTTTTATAGGATTTCTAGTATTTTGTGAACTTGCATGCCCAGATATAAGGACACTTTGGGTAAATTTGCTTGTAGGCCTGTGTTAGAGTCAGAAGGCAACTTTTTAAACCCTTTGTTTGATAGTCCATCTAGTCCTGAGGAAATGAGTGAACATGAGGATCAACCTAACAGGACCCTTCAGGATTCCACCCTACACGCACAACCACACCGTCTTGCATCCTATTTCCAGCCAACATTCCCCAACTAGATCTTAGGACAAGGATGATACAGTTACTCCCTACATTTTATGGCATGGAAAATGAAAACCCGTATGTGCACATTAGGGAGTTTGAGGAAGTAGTCACAACTTTCCATAATCAAGGCGCAGCTGCTGATATTGTGCGACTTAAGTTCTCCTTTTGCTTTGAATGATAGAGCTAAAAGTTGGCTATACTCACTTAGACCACGATCTATTGGGTCGTGGACTGAGATGACTCGAGCCTTCTTTAACAAGTACTTCCCTCAACATAAGACTAAAGCGTTGAAAAGAAAAATCTCCACCTTTGCACAAAAGGAAAATGAGACTTTGTACCAGTCTTGGGAGAAGTTTAAAGAGCTGTTAAGTATGTGCCCGCACCATGGGTATGAAAATTGGCATTTAGTAAGCTATTTCTATGAGGGTCTTACCTATAGAGAACGCCAATTTGTAGAGATGATGTGCAATGGGGGATTTTCGCAAAAAGACCCCGATGAGGCTATTGAATACCTCAATGAGCTTGCTGAGAAAGCTCATACATGGACTGGAACTAGCGCTACTGAAAGCACGAATAGGTCACGACCTGTAGGAAACCCTAGTGGAGGAGGAATATACCATCTTAGGGAAGAGGACAGCCTGAAAGCTAAAGTCGAAATGCTCACTAGAGAGTTTGATGCATTTAAAACTAAGGGCTCAAAGCAAACACATGTGGCTAATCATGCCGAGTCTTTAGAGCCGTGCTTTGTGTGTGGCAGGGTAGATCATCTCGCCAAAGAGTGCCCCACATTTTTTGATATGAGAGGGGCATATGAGGAACAATGTAATGCCTTAGGCATGTACAAGAAGCCTCCTGCACCTTTTTCTAACACTTATAACCCAGGGTGGCAAAATCACCCCAACTTCAGCTGAAAATCTGAAAACCAGCATGCACAGCCCCCTTGATCATCCCCTGCACCTTATCACGCACCTTCAACCTCTAGGAACTCTCTAGAAGACACCTTACAGGTTTTCATAGAGGCACAAGGCAAAACAAACCAAAGGTTTGAGGCACTAATCACGCAGGTGATGGAAGAGGGTAGAGAAACTAGGAGCCAAGTGTCCAAATTAATGAGCTCCTCGAGTGTGATTGAGCGAGGTAAGTTCCCTTTCCAAGCTCAGTCCGTACCTCAGGGCCAACATATGGCACAAGAAAATCTGAAAGATATAAATGCCATTGTGACCCAAAGTGGTAAGTCACTACACATCCCACCAATGAATGTATCCGAGGATGTGGAAAAGGGTCAAACTAGTAGTGACACTGAACTTACCAAAGACCCTGAAGTGACCCAAAGTCCTGTTAAGGCACCATACCCTCAAGCCTTAAGGTCAAACAAGAAAAATCTGGACTTAAACAATGAAATCTTAGAGAACTTAAGGCAAGTGAAACTTAATCTTCCCCTTTTGCATGTGATTAAACAAATTCCTACCTTTGCAAAAGTTCTCAAAGATTTATGCACAATTAAGAGGAGACACCATGTCAAGAAAACTGCATTCCTAACTGAGCAAGTTAGTGCTTTAATTGAGGAAAGAATTCCCCCAAAATACAAGGATCTAGGCTGTCTTACCATTGCTTGCAGCATTGGAAATCATGAGGTTGGATAAGCCTTACTAGATCTAGGAGCTAGTGTGAACCTGATCCCATTTTCCATTTATGTACAGCTAGGTTTAGGGGAAATCAAACTAATCGGTGTAGTGTTACAGTTGGCTGACCGTTCAGTCAAAGTATCCCGGGGTGTGGTAGAGGATGTGCTGATTCAGATTGAAAAATTTTACTATCCTGTTGATTTCCTAATCCTTGATACAACTTCTGCTGTTGACACTAACTCGAAAATTCCTTTGATTTTGGGTAGACCTTTCCTTGCTACTGCAAATGCTCTGATTAATTGCAGGAATGGACTCATGAAGCTGTCTTTTGGAAACATGACCTTAGAAGTGAACATTTTCAATGTTGCAAAACAGCCCGAAGATGAGGATGAAAACTACCAGTTATATATGCTCAAGTCACTCATCGATGAGGGAGTTTCCATGACTCACGATTTTGATCCTCTTAAGAATTTTCTTGTTAATTCTGAGATTGATTTATTTGATGATAAAACTAATGTAATTGATGTTTGTGCTGTTATTGACAGATATCAGGATTATGGCACCCGCCCATGGCAACCAAGGTTCGAAGCGTTGCCCGAAAGAATCGAAAAACAAATCCCCTCAAGTGTGGCAACACCTGAAGTCAAATTAAAGCCATTACCTAAGGGTGTAAAGCATGCATTTCTCGGTCCAGGTGATACCTTTCCTGTCATTATTTCATCTGAATTATCTGAGACCCAATGTGAGAAACTAATTCAGACCTTAAATGCACATAAATCAGCCTTAGGATGGAGCATGGCTGATTTGAAGGGAATTAGTCCCCTGATCTGCTCCCATAAAATAAATTTGGATGAAGGAACCAGTCCTCGTAGAGACCCTCAACGTAGACTTAACCCCACTATGAAAGAAGTAGTGAAGAATGAAGTACTGAAACTGTTAGATGCGGGTATTATATACCCCATAGCTGATAGTAAATGGGTAAGTCCTACACAAGTCGTTCCCAAAAAGTCTGGAGTCACTGTGGTAATGAATGACCTAGGAGAGTTAGTCTCTACTAAACTTGTGACCGGGTGGCGTATGTGCATTGATTACAGAAAATTAAATGCTGCCACCTGGAAAGACCATTTCCCACTTCCTTTTATTGATCAAATTCTTGAACGTGTAGCTGGTCATCCTTTTTACTGTTTCTTAGATGGTTATTCCGGTTATTATCAAATTGAAATTGCATTAGAAGACCAGGATAAAACCACTTTCACTTGTCTTTTTGGCACTTATGCTTTTCGTAGAATTCCATTTGGATTGTGTAATGCCCCTGCCACTTTTCAACGTTGTATGATGAGCGTTTTTAGTGACATGATTGAAAATTGCATGGAGGTTTTTATGGATGACCTGACTGTTTTTGGATCTTCATTTGATACATGCTTGATGAATTTTAAAAACGTATTAATTCGTTGTGAGGAAAAAGAATTGGTCTTAAACTGGGAAAAATGCCATTTCATGGTACCATCCGGCATTGTCTTAGGAAATATTGTCTCTTCTAGAGGAATAGAGGTTGATCAATCTAAGATTGAATTAATCTCTAAATTACCTACACCTAAGACAATAAAAGATGTGAGATCTTTCCTTGGTCATGCTGGTTTTTATAGGAGGTTTATACAAAATTTTTCCGACATATCTAGACCACTATGTGCCCTCCTAATTAAAGATGCCCCATTTGAGTGGACTCAAGCTTGTTAAGAGGCCTTTAAAACGCTGATTGGCAAGCTTACTTCAGCACCTATAATGCAGTCACCTGATTGGAATTTACCCTTTGAAATCATGTGTGATGCTAGTGACTACGCTGTAGGTACTGTTCTTGGACAGTGAAGAGAGATAAAACCTTTTGTCATTTACTATGCTAGTAAGACTTTGAATAGTGCTCAGATGAATTACTCCACAACTGAAAAAGAATTGCTAGCTGTAGTATTTGCTTTAGATAAATTTCGTGCGTATTTAATTGGTTCTCCTATTCTCATTTTTACAGATCATGCGGCTCTCAAGTACCTTCTTACAAAGAAGGATGCTAAGGCACGCTTAATACGATGGATCCTACTCCTGCAAGAATTTGACATTACTATCAAGGATAAGAAGGGAGTGGAGAACGTAGTAGCTGACCATCTCTCAAGGCTCACATTTGAGGACACTTGCGATGACACGCCAATTAAGGATGACTTTCCTGATGAGCATCTACTCTCTGTTAATTCTTTACCATGGTTTGCTCACATCGTGAATTATTTGGCCACAGGTGTGATACCTATGGATTGGAGCGCTCAAGGTAAGAGGAAATTATTGTATGAGGTAAGTAATTTTTACTAGGATGACCCCTATCTTTTCAAGTACTGCCCTGATCAAATTTTGAGGCGTTGCATCCCTAATGAAGAGATTGCCAGCGTCTTAGAATTTTGTCACTCCCACGCTTGTGGAGGCCACTTTTCAATGAAAAAAACCGCTGCAAAAATTTTGCAGTGTGGATTTTATTGGCCTACCTTGTTTAAAGATGCAAACATCTATTGTCACTCATGTGAAAGGTGTCAAAAGTTAGGAGCTGTGTCTCATCGAAATATGATGCCATTAAACCCTATTTTGGTAATTGAAATCTTTGATTGTTGGGGCATCGATTTTATGGGACCCTTTCCTCCTTCCTTCGGATACCTTTATATCATCGTGGCCATAGATTATGCATCTAAATGGTTAGAGGCAGCAGCTTACCAAAGCAATGATAATAGATCGGTAATTAAATTTCTTAAAGAAAATGTGTTATCTCGATTTGGTACGCCATGTGCTATAATTAGTGATCGAGGTACACATTTTTGCAACCGTTCTTTTGAAGCTTTGATGTGAAAATACAGGGTGTTACATAAAATTTCTATTGCCTATCATCCTCAGACTAGTGGGCAAGTAGAGCTCGCTAATAAGGAGATTAAACAAATTCTAGAAAAAACGGTTAATCCGAATCGCAAGGATTGGTCTTTGAGACTAGTTGATGTGCTCTGGGCTTACCGTACAGCTTTTAAAACTCCCTTAGGTATGTCACCTTATCGGCTTGTCTTTAGAAAGCCTTGCCACTTACCTGTAGAGCTCGAGCATCGAGTGTATTGGGCAATCAAATCTTTTAATTTTGACATAGGAGAAGCAGGTAAGCTTTAGAAATATCAATTGACCGAGTTAGAGGAGTTAAGAAATGATGCTTATGAGAGCTCTAGGATCTATAAGTCTAAAATGAAAATATTCCATGATAAAAATATTTTGAGGTAAATGTTTAAACCTAATGATTGGGTTTTCTTATACGAATCTAGACTCCATAAGCATCCTGGAAAACTTCAGTCGAGGTGGACCAGCCCTTTTGTAGTGAAAACTGTTTTTGAAAATGGGGGGGTAGAAATTGAAGATACTAGGAATGGTCGAATTTTCAAAGTCAATGGTCAACGACTTAAGATCTTAGTCGATAGACCAGATTCAGAAGTGGAAGACATTCCGCTTATAGATCCGGTCTATGCATCCTGACCACACAACACAGGTACGTATTTACTTTTATTTTTCTTTCTTTTGTTTTGTAGTTTTGTTTTTTTTTAGTCCATTTTAATGATTAATTTTTAGTGTGCTAACACCTGGTGGTACACCGCAGTTGCCTTCTTTTTGTGTGTTCTATGTTGTAGATCGGATTTTCAACAAGAAGTTGAGCATGCAGTTCAATTGGTCGTGCATGATTTTTTTGCTCTACTCACCTTTGGTTAAAAAGGGAGTTTCCTTAAGTTTTGCTTTTACATTGAGGACAATGCTTATTTTCAGTTGGGGGTGGAGGGGGAAACACATTTTTTTATAACTGTTGAACTGCTTGGTGTCATCTTTGTGTGTGTCTAGCATGCTTCGTGTTAGCTTTAGAGTCAATTTACATGTCAATGATATAAGCTTAATTGAGATAGCAGATAGCATTTAGAAGGAGTTAAATTTTGTTTCGGTTTGAAATTAATTTAAGTATCAATCTTGATTTGGTTAGAGACTCTAGCTTGTGGTAAGATTGTATAATTAATCGAAAACATTTAGAAAAATTTTATGTGTGATTATTTTGTGAATATTTTTGTGGTCTCGACAAGCTCTAGAACTTACTTGATAACCACTTGAGGCGAATTCCTAGAATGCACATTACTTAGGATATGATATAGGCCATTTTTGAACCGTTTGAGCCTTTCAAACCTACCCTTGCAATATATATCACTAGTCACCTATTTGAGCCTTTTTCTTGAAAAAGAAGTTGAGCCTGGTTTCTTTTAAAAACCTATTCACTCACCCTTATGAGCCTAAAGAGAATATTTTATCCTTACCTCTCTCTTAAAAGAACTTAGCTATACACATGTTGTGAGAAGCACTTAAAAGGAGTAAGGGTGGAAATATGAAAATATATATATATATATATATATATATATATATATATCACTACCACAACCCAAGTACATTAAAGGAGATAAGTTGGGGGCTGTGGAAAAGAAAAGAAAAAAAAATGAATGATGAAAAAGGAGGTGAATGGTCTTATGCCAAAATACAAAAAAAGAAGAAAAATGAATAATGGCAAAGAAAGAAAAAAAATGGTAATTTGTTGAAAAGAAATGCTCTAAAAATGGTTGGAAGAGTTGGGTATTGAAGTAAGGTTATCCAGTACTTAAAGAGCTGTGTTCAAAACTAAGAGATTAAGTTCTTTTACTTGTGAATTCTTCCAATTCTTTCTTAGTCTTTACCTTAGCCGAACGTTACAAGCTTATTAAAGACATATTGATCCAATGTAGTGTGATTTTTCTACAATAGTGGAGAGTGGTTTGAAATGTAAGCATATGGAGCTTGTTTTTGTGATTGACGTCACGAAATTTATCATGTTTAGAGGCCAAGACTTGTATTCATGAATCTTATGCATAAAATCATCAGGGTGTTCGGATTAATGGCTTGTGGTAAGATGGATGTTAAGAGTCAATAACGATTTTAAGATTGATGTTTGAATTACTTTTGGATTTGGGTGAAATTTAATGATTCTATATGCTGTGTGTTATGTTAAATTTTTGAGACAAAATGTGAATTTCTCTTGGTTAACACTAATATTGCTTTTCACTTACTTAGAGTGCTATCGTAGAATTCATCTCTTGTCTTCGCTTGAATTGCTAGGGACTAGCAATAAGCTAGTTGGGGGTTGTGATGAGAGTCATAAAATGCTTCTCAATAGTGGTTAATTGTTAGCATTTTATGATTGATCTCGATCTTTATTATGCTTTTATGTGTTAATAACTCTAAAGTGATATTATTGGACCACTGACTTATTTCAGTGTATTTTCAGGTACTTTAAGCTCAAAAGAGGAGGAAAAGTTATCATTGCTTGAAGCACAAAGACTCGAGGCATACTGGAGTGAAGGAATGCTTCCGAAAGGACAAGATGGAGGGCTTAAGAGAGCAACAGCTGCTGCCCGTACTGGAAATGAGTTTCACTAAATTTCCAGAATTGCCCATACAGATCAATCATCTTTAAAAATTAAACTGTATTGATACAAGAAGAACCAGGAGATGAGCCATATATGTTTAGAAAGATCCGGAAGTCTATTTTCTGAAGAATTTTACGGTTCATCAAAATAATTTTTCTAGAGAAAGTTATGGCAGTTTAAGTAGACAAAGGTCAGGCTGTGCGGGCTGTGCGGGATTTCAGCGTGATTTTGAGCTTAAATCTCACATCCCACATTGGATTAGAAACACATTGCACTCATGGTATTTCCCTATAAAAGGCTTACTCCACTTCAGCTTTGGGGCATTCAATCGGAGCTCATCTGAATACATCAGAGAGTGAATCCAGAGGGCCTTTAGGAGTAATCCATAGGGTCTTTAGGATGAATCCGAAATTATAATTTTGAAGGCAAGCTGAGGAATCGCCGAAGATTTCGCTACCGAGGAGGAGATGATCGTTGAGAGGCCAGAGGCAACTCAAGGAAGCATGAGCTCCATGAGCAGCTAGTCTTAAAGCAAGGCGAAGGGATGAATCCCTAGGTGTAGTTGTTCTTATTTCCTTTATTTGATTCAGTTGTAGTTTGGTATTATTTTCATTAAATATTGTTATGTTTTATTATTTAATTTAATTAGTAGATTTTTATTAGTCCGGTGATTGCATGCTTCTTTTCTATATAAGTTCAGTCATGCTTTTCTTATGTGTATCTGTTTGGGTGTGATTGAGTTCGGTAGATCTCTTTTATAGATTTGTTCATTGCTACGGTATTGTCATTACATATATCGTCGTCTTTTGATAATTTATAAGTTGGGTCATGTGTGCATGAAAGTAGAGAATAATTCATAACAATTACATTAGGATTTATAGTTGCACTTTAATTGAATATTTTTCGATTGCTTGTTTGGGATGTGAAACTTGCAATCGAGACAAAAACAACTGAATAAGTTAGGATTAGAGCAACGAGCCTAGGGAAGATTCTCGGAACCTTGTCATTCTTAATTATATTTCAAACCTATTTACACAATTACCCTTTTGCACAATCAAAAACTCATATTCATTTAATCTTTTATCATTTGTGTTAAGGTTAACACCTTCTTTTGTAATTAACTTGTTTCTCTGTGGAATCAACACCCCAAAACTACTACAATAATCGCGTTATATTTTGGGCGTAATCATTGTGCGTGTAGGGTGGAGGTAATCCTGAAGTGTCCTAGCAACATTCTCATTAAGGTTATTGGCCATGTTAACAAAATCCTCTAAATTCTCACTTGGGTTTCTACTATTGGTTGATCTAGGCGAGGTTTCACTATCAGACTCGGAATGAGAGGGTAATTCTAGTTCGGGTCCTCTAATGAATCTACCTCGCAAATCTCTCGGTCTAAGCATACACCAAATGAATCAGAGGGGAAATAAATAAAACAAAATAAATCCAAAAATCAAAACTAAGGTAAAGGAACAATATTACCGTATTTACAAACTACTAAAAAAAATATTTACAATTCTTCCACCGTCACACTCAAAGTTGACAAGCTTCCTTGTACTTAAGCGTGTTTCCCCGGCAACGGTGCCAAAATTTGATTACGCTCAAAGTATAACGCGGTTATTTTTAGTACAACTTTGGGATGTCGATTCCACAGGGAAACAAATTAATTACAAAAGAATGTGTAAACTTGAACACAAACGATAAAAGATTGATTGAAAGAATCTGAATTGTTTAGTTTATGAAAATTGTGTGAATAATTGAATAATAAAATAAAGAAACGACAAGGTTCTAGAAATCCTCCCTAGGTTCGTTGCTCTAATCCTAACTTGATTCAGTTGTTTTTATCTCGATTGCAAGTTTCACATCCTAAACAAGCAATGGGCAAATATTCAATTAAAACACATTTATAAAACCTAATGAAATTGTTATGAAATCTTTTTTACTTTCTAGCACACATGACCTAACTTATAAATTATCAAGAGACGACGATATATCTAAATGAAAATATCGCAGCAATGGAAAAATTTATAAAATAGATCTACCGGACTCAATCAAACCCAAACAGGTACACATAAGAAAAGCATGACTGAACTTATATGGAAAATAAGCATGCAATCACCGGAGTAATAATAAATCTACTAATTAAATTAAGAATAAAACATAACAATGTTTAACGAAAATAATTCCACTACAACCGAATCAAATAAAGAAAAATAAGAACAACTACACCTGGAGACTAGCCAACCATGAGGCTCATGCTTCCTTGAGTTGCCTCCGGCCTCTCAGCGATCATCCTCAGCTTGCCTCCAAATTTATACTTTCGGATTGCTCCTAAAGGCCCTCTGGATTGCTCCTAAACGCCCTCTAGAGTCACTCTCTGATGATTTCAGATGAGCTTCGATTGATCCTCAGAGCTTAAGTGGAGTAGGCCTTTTATAGGGAAATACCACAAGTGCAATGTGTTTCCAATCTGATGTGGGATGTGGGATATAGAAATGTGTTTTCCAACCAATGTGGGATGTGGGATTTAAGCCCAAAACCACGCTGAAATCCTGCACAGCCTGACCTTTGTCTACTCAAACTGCCATAACTTTCTCTAGAAAAATCCTTTTGACGAACCGTAAAATTCTTCTTAAAATAGACTTCCGGAGCTTTCTAAGTATATATAGCTCATCTACTGGTTCTTCTTGTATCAATACAGTTTAATTTTCAAAGATGATTGATCTGTACAGGCAATTC
The DNA here is from genome assembly GCA_023935145.1 of Bretschneidera sinensis. Taxonomy (NCBI): domain Eukaryota; kingdom Viridiplantae; phylum Streptophyta; class Magnoliopsida; order Brassicales; family Akaniaceae; genus Bretschneidera; species Bretschneidera sinensis. The sequence continues at coordinate 64,533,041 of CM043702.1, read as the reverse complement.
GGGCAATTTAGTGAAACTCCTTTCCAGTGCGGGCAGCAGCTGTTGCTCTTTTAAGCCCTCCATCTTATCCATTCCTTCACTCCAGTATGCCTTGAGTCTTTGTGCTTCAAGCAATGATAACTTTTCCTCCTCTTTTGAGCTTAAAGTACCTGAAAATGCACCAAAATAGATCAATGATCCAAGAATGATACTTTAGAGTTGTTAACGTATAAAAGTGCAATTAAAACCCAGATCAACCCTAAAATGATAACAATTAAGTACTGTTAAGATGCATTTTATAACTCTCATCAGTATGCAATGCAGCTTATACACTCGGATTTTTTGGTGAATCCAACCGAGTGTTGACAAGGCTCGGATTTTAGAGAAATCCTTGGAGAAAATATGGATGAGCGTATGCAACGCAGCTCATACACTTGGACTTTTTGGCAAATCCGACCGAGCGTTAACAAGGCTCGGACTTTGGAGAAATACTTGGAGAAATTATGGCTGAGCATATGCAACGCAGCTCATACGCTCGAACTTTTTGGCGAATCCGACCGAGCGTTGACAAGGCTCGGATTTTTGATAAATCCTTGGAGAAAATATGGCCGAGTGTATGCAACGAAGTTCATACGCTCGGACTTTTTGGTGAATCCGACTGAGCATTGACAAGGCTCGGATTTTGTAGAAATCCTTGGAGAAAATATGGCCGAGCGTATGCAACGCAGCTCATACGCTCGGACTTTTTGACGAATCCGACCGAGCGTTGACAAGGCTCGGATTTTGGAGAAATCCTTGGAGAAAATATGGCCAAGCATATGCAACGCAGCTCATCGCTCAAACTTTTTGGCGAATCCGACCGAGTGTGGAAAAGGCTTGAATTTTGGAGAAATCCTTGGAGAAAATAAGGCCGAGTGTATGCAACGCAGCTCATACGCTTGGACTTTTACCGAATACGACCGAGCGTTGACAAGGCTCAGATTTTGGAGAAATCCTTGGAGAAAATATACCGGAGCATATGCAACGTAGCTCATACGCTCAGACTTTTTGGTAAATCCGACCAAGCGTTGACAAGGCTCGGATTTTAGAGAAATCCTTGAAGAAAATATGGCCGAGCGTATGCAACGCAGCTCATACTCTCGGACTTTTTGGTGAATCCCATCGAGCGTTGACAAGGCTCGGATTTCGGAGAAATCCTTGGAGAAAATATGGCCGAGCGTAAGCAACGCAGCTCATATGCTCAATCTTTTTGGCGAATCCGACCGAGCGTTGACATTACTCGGATTTCGGAGAAATCCTTGGAGAAAATATGGACGAGCGTATGCAACGCAGCTCATCCACTCAGACTTTTTGGCGAATCCGACCGAGCATTGACAAGGCTCAGATTTTGGAGAAATCCTTGGAGAAAATATGGCCGAACGTATGCAACACAGCTCATCCGCTCGGACTTGTTGGTGAATCCGACCGAGAGTTGACAACGCTCGGAGTTTCGAGAAATCATTGGAGAAAATATGGCCGAGCCTATGCAACACAGCTCATATGCTCAGACTTTTTGGTGAATCCGACCGAGCGTTGACAAGGCTCGAATTTTGGAGAAATCCTTGGAGAAAATATGGTCGAATGTATGCAACGCAGCTCATACGCTCGGACTTTTTAGTGAATCCGACTGAGCGTTGACAAGGCTCGGATTTTAGAGAAATCTTTGGAGAAAATATGGCCAAGTGTATGCAACGTAGCTCATACGGTCGGACTTTTTGGTGAATCCGACCGAGCGTTGACAAGGCTTGAATTTTGGAGAAATCCTTGGAGAAAATATGGTTGAGCGAATGCAACGCAGCTCATACACTCGGACTTTTTGATGAATCCGACCGAGCGTTGACATGGCTCGGATTTTAAAGAAATCCTTGGAGAAAATATGGCTGAGTGTATGCAACGCAGCTCGTACGCACGGACTTTTTGGCGAATACGACTGAGAATTAACTAGGCTCAGATCCTGGAGAAATCCTCGGAGAAAATATGGGCGAGCGTATGCAACGCAGCTCATACGCTCAGACTTTTTGGCGAATCCGACCAAGCGCTGACAAGGCTCGGATTTTGGAGAATTCTCCGGAGAAAATATGGCCGAGCGTATGCAACGCTGCTCATACGCTCGGACTTTTTGGCGAATCCGACAGAGCGTTGACAAGGCTCGGAGTTTACAGAAATCCTTGGAGAAAATATGGCCGAACGTATACAACGCTACTCATACACTCAGACTTTTTGGCGAATCCGACCGAGCATTGACAACGCTCGGATTTTGGAGAAATTCTTGTAGAAAATATGGCCGAGAGTATGCAACGCAGCTCATATGCTCGGACTTTTTTGCGAATACAGCCGAGTGTTGACTAGGCTCGGATTTTGGAGAAATCCTTGGAGAAAATATGGCCTAGCGTATGCAACGCAGCTCATACACTCTGACTTTTTGGCGAAACCGACTGAGCGTTGACAGGCTCGGATTTCAGAGAAATCCTTGGAGAAAACATGGCCGAGCGTATGCAACGCAGCTCATACGCTCGGACTTTTTGAGGAATCCGACCGAGTGTTGACAAAGCTCGGATTTTAGAGAAATCCTTGGAGAAAATATGGCTGAGCTTATGCAACGCAGCTCATACGCTCGGACTTTTTCTCGAATTCGACCGAGCATTGACCAGGCTCGGATCCTGGTGAAATCCTTGGAGAAAATATGGGCAAGCGTATGCAACGCAGTTCATACGCTCAGACTTTTTGGCGAATCCAATCGAGCGTTGACTAGGCTCGAATTTTGGAGAAATCGTCGGAGAAAATATGGCCGAGCGTATGCAACGCTGCTCATACGCTCGGACTTTTTGGCGAATCCGACAGAGCGTTGATAAGGCTCGGATTTTACAAAAATCCTTGGAGAAAATATGGCCGAATGTATGCAACACTGCTCATACGCTCGGACTTTTTGGGGAATCCGACCGAGCGTTGACAAGGCTCGAATTTTGGAGAAAATATGGCCGAGTGTATGCAACGAAGCTCATACGCTCGGACTTTTTGGCGAATCCGATCAAGCGTTGACAAGGCTCAAATTTTGGAGAAAATATGGCCGAGTGTATGCAACGCAGCTCATACGCTTGGACTTTTTGGCGAATTCGACCGAGCATTGACAAGGCTCGGATTTTAGAGAAATTCTTGGAGAAAAAATGGCCGAGGGTATTCAACACTGCTCATACGCTCGGACTTTTTGGTGAATCCGACCGAGCGTTGACAAAGCTCGGATTTTGGATAAATCCTTGGAGAAAATATAGCCGAGCTTATGCAACGAAGCTCATATGCTTGGGATTTTTGGCGAATCCGACCGATGGTTGACAAGGCTCGGATTTCAGAGAAATCCTTGGAGAAAATATGGCTTAGTGTAAGCAACGCAGCTCATATGCTTGATCTTTTTGGCGAATCCGACCGAGCGTTGACAAGGCTCGGATTTTAGAGAAATATGTGGAGAAAATATGGCCGAGCTTATGCAACGCAGCTCATACGCTCGGACTTTTTGGTGAATCCGACCGAGCGTTGACAACATTCAGATTTTGGAGAAATTCTTGAAGAAAATATGGCCGAGCGTATACAACGCAGCTCATACACTCGGACTTTTTGGTGAATCCGGCCAAGCATTGACAAGGCTCGGATTTTTGGGAAATCCTTGGAGAAAATATGGTCGAGTGTATGCAACGCAGCTCATATGGTCAGACTTTTTGGTGAATCTGACCGAGCATTGACAAGGCTCATATTTTAAAGAAATCCTTAGAGAAAATATGGTCGAGCATATGCAATGCAGCTCATACGCTCGGAATTTTTGATGAATCCGACCAAGTGTTGACAAGGCTCGAATTTTGGAGAAATCCTTCGAGAAAATATGGCCGAGCGTATGCAACGTAGCTCATACACTTAGACTTTTTGGCAAATCCGACCGAGGGTTGACAAGGCTCGGATTTTTGAGAAATTCTTGGAGAAAATATGGTCGAGTGTATTACACGCTGCTCATACGCTCGGACTTTTTGGAGAATACGACCGAGTGTTGAAAAGGTTCGAATTTTGGAAAAATCATTGGAGAAAATATGGTCGAGCGTATGCAACGCATCTCATACACTCAAAGTTTTTGGTGAATCCGACCGAGTGTTGACAAGGCTCGAATTTTGGAGAAATCCTTCGAGAAAATATGGCCGAGCGTATACAACGTAGCTCATACTCTCGGACATTTTGATGAATCCGACCGAGCATTGACAAGGCTCGGATTTTGGAGAAGTCATTGGAGAAAATATGGCTGAGCGTATGCAACACAGCTCATACGCTCAGACGTTTTGACGAATCTGACTGAGTGTTGACAAGGATCGGATCGTGGAGAAATCATTGTAGAAAATATGGCCGAGCGTATGCAACGCAACTCATACCCTCGGACTTTTTGACGAATCCGACCGAGCTTTGACAAGGCTCGGATTTTGGAGAAATCCTTGGAGAAAATAGGGCCGAGCATATGCAATGCAGCTCATACGCTCGGACTTTTTCGAGAATCCGACCGAGGGTTGACAAGGCTCGGATTTAGGAGAAATTCTTGGAGAAAATATGGCAGAATGTATTCAACGTTGCTCATACGCCCGAACTTTTGGGAGAATAGGACTGAGTGTTGACAAGGCTCGGATTTTGGAGAAATCCTTAGAGAAAATATGGTCGAGTGTATGCAACGCAGCTCATACACTCGAAAATTTTGGTGAATCCAACCGAGCATTGACAAGGCTCAGATTTTGGAGATATCCTTGGAGAAAATATAGCCGAGCGTATGCAACGCAGCTCATACTCTCAGACTTTTTGACGAATCCGACCGAGCGTTGACAAGGCTCGGATTTTGGAAAAATCCTTGAAAAAAGTATGGCCGAGCCTATGCAACACAGCTCATACGCTCGGACTTTTTGACGAATCCGATCGAGTGTTGACAAGGCTCGGATCCTGGAGAAATCCTTGGAGAAAATATGGCCGAGCATATGCAACGCAACTTATATGCTTGGACTTTTTGGCGAATACGACTGAGCATTGACTAGACTCGGATCTTGGAGAAAACTTTGGAGAAAATATGGGCAAGCGTATGCAACACAGCTTTACGCTCAGACTTTTTGGTGAACCCGATCGAGTATTGACAAGGCTTGGATTTTGGAGAAAATATGGCCGAGCGTATGCAACGCTGCTCATACGCTCGGACTTGTTGGTGAATCCGACAAAGCGTTGACAACGCTCAGATTTTGGAGAAATTCTTGTAGAAAATATGGCCGAGTGTATGCAACGCAGCTCAAACGCTCGGACTTTTTGGCGAATAAAGCCGAGCGTTGACCAGGCTCGGATTTTGGAGAAATCCTTGGAGAAAATATTGCCGAGCGTATGCAACGCAGCTCATACGCTCCGACTTTTTGGCGAATTCGACTGAGTGTTGATAAGGCTCGGATTTCGGAGAAATCCTTGGAGAAAATATGGCCGAGCGTATGCAACGCAACTCATACGCTCGGACTTTTTGACGAATCCGATCGAGTGTTGACAAGGCTAAGATTTTAGAGAAATCCTTGGAGAAAATATGGCTGAGCGTATGCAACGCAGCTCGTACGCTTGGACTTTTTCTCGAATATGACCGAGTATTGACCAGGCTCGGATCCTGGAGAAATCCTTGGAGAAAATATGGGCGAGCGTATGCAACGCAGCTCATACGCTCAGACTTTTTGGCGAATCCGACCGAGCGTTGACTAGGCTCAGATTTTGGAGAAATCGTCTGAGAAAATATGGCCAAGCGTGTGCAACGCTGCTCATACGCTCGGATTTTTTGGTGAATTCGACAGAGCGTTGATAAGGCTCAGATTTTACAGAAAACCTTAGAGAAAATATGGCCGAACGTATGCAACGCTGCTCATACGCTCGGACTTTTTGGTGAATCCGACAGAGCGTTGCCAAGGCTCGGATTTCACCGAAATCCTTGGAGAAAATATGGCCGAACGTATGCAACTCTGCTCATACCCTTGAACTTTTTGGCGAATCCAACCGAGCGTTGACAAGGCTCGGATTTTAAAGAAATCCTTGGAGAAAATATGGCCGAATGTATGCAACACTGCTCATCACGCTCGGACTTTTTGGCGAATCTGACCGAGCGTTGATAAGGCTCGGATTTTAAAGAAATCCTTGGAGAAAATATGACCGAACGTATGCAATGCTGCTCATACGTTCGGGCTTTTTAGCGAATCCAACCGAGCCTTGAGAAGGCTCGGATTTTGGAGAAAATATGGCCGAGCATATGCAACATAGCTCATAAGCTCGAACTTTTTGGCGAATCCGATCGAGCGTTGACAAGGCTCGAATTTTGGTGAAATCTTTGGAGAAAATATGGCCGAGGGTATTCAACGCTGCTCATACGCTCGGACTTTTTGGTGAATCCGACCGAGCGTTGACAAAGCTCGGATTTTCGGATAAATCCTTGGAGAAGATATAGCCGAGTGTATGCAACGAAGCTCATACGCTCGGGATTTTTGGCGAATCCGACCGAGGGTTGACAAGGCTCAGATTTCAGAGAAATCCTTGGAGAAAATATGGCCGAGCGTAAGCAACGCAGCTCATATGCTCGATCTTTTTGGTGAATCAGACCGAGCGTTGACAAGGCTCGAATTTTAGAGAAATCTGTGGAGAAAATATGGCCGAGCTTATGCAACACAGCTCATACGCTCGGACTTTTTGGTGAATCCGACCGAGCGTTGACAAGGCTCAGATTTTGGAGAAATTCTTAGAGAAAATATGGCCGAGCGTATTCAACGCAGCTCATACACTCGGAATTTTTGGCGAATCCGACCGAGGGTTGACAAGGCTCGGATTTTGGAGAAATTTTTGGAGAAAATATGGCCGAGTGTATTCAAGGCTGCTCATACGCTCGGACTTTTTGGAGAATACGACCGAGTGTTGACAAGGCTTGAATTTTGGGGAAATCATTGAAGAAAATATGGTCGAGCGTATGCAACGCAGCTCATACACTCAAACTTTTTGGTGAATCCGACCGAGCGTTGACAAGGCTCAGATTTTGGACAAATCTTTCGAGAAAATATAGCCGAGCGTATGCAACGTTGCTCATACTCTCGAACTTTTTGGCGAATCCGACCGAGTGTTGACAAGGCTCGGATTTTGGAGAAATCCTTGGAGAAAATATGATCGAGCGTATGCAACACAGCTCATACGCTCGGACTTTTTGACGAATTTGACCGAGTGTTGACAAGGCTCGGATCCTGGAGAAATCATTGTAGAAAATATGGCCGAGTGTATGCAACGCAACTCATACCCTCGTACTTTTTGGCGAATCCAACCAAGCTTTGACAAGGCTCGGATTTTGGAGAAATCCTTGGAAAAAATATGGCAAAGCATATGCAATGCAGTTCATACGCTCGAACTTTTTCGCGAATCCGACCGAGGGTTGACAAGGCTCGGATTTAGGAGAAATTCTTGGAGAAAATATGGCAGAGTGTATTCAACATTACTCATACGCTCGGACTTTTTGGAGAATACGACCTAGTGTTGACATGGCTCGGATTTTGGAGAAATCCTTAGAGAAAATATGGCCAAGTGTATGCAACGCAGCTCATACACTCGAAATTTTTGGTGAATCCAACCGAGCATTGACAAGGCTCGGATTTTGGAGAAATCCTTGAAGAAAATATGGCCGAGCGTATGCAACGCAGCTCATACTCTCAGACTTTTTGGTGAATCCGACCGAGCGTTGATGATAAGGATTCATAATATTTATATGTTTGTTATAATTCCTCATGTTTTAATGATTATAAATGCTTAAATCTTAGATTTTGATTATGTTTCGTATTTTGTGGAGTAGATTGAGGAGTTGAATCAAATTGAAGTCAAAATCAAGAGATTTATGAAGAAGGGGCAGCAACCTGGAGCTGCAGCGCCAGAAAGCTGAGGCTGCAGCACCAGTATGGTGATAATATGAAGAAGGGGCAGCAACTTGGCGCTGCAGTGCCAGAAAGCTGAGGCTGCAGCGCCAGCCCGCAGGTTTTGAAAGTTATAAATACTAACCCTAGCTGAAAGAAAAAAAAAAGAGCTCGAACGGAAGAGGCGGCCGTTGAATAGAAAATCCCTCTTCTCTTTTCTTTAGGATTTCTTTTAATTATGAGTAGCTAAATACTCTTCTTCCAATTGAAGGATAATTGAAGTCTTGGTTCTTCAAGAATTGTGAGATCTAAATAATTTTCATTGCTCTTTTATTTCTTCTCTATTTATATATCTTATGTGTTTATTATCAATTATTGTCTTGGTTGATTGATGCAAAGGGCCCGTTGTTCAATTATCAGGTCAATAAATTGCCATTTAGAACTTTAAATCCGTAATTGTTTAAACATTCTAATATTAGTGGTAAAATAACAAAGTTGATTATAACCAGATTTTCGATTTATGTTATGGAGATATATAACCTAGTCTAAATGAATCGAGCTTGTGTATTTGTTGGCTAGAATTGGTAGTCTCTCTAATTATTAATGCTGTCGATAGATTAAATCCTAAGAGCTTATTTAGGGCTGTTTATTAACAAGGGAAGTAATCAAAGAGCTTGTTTTGGTTATCGAGAAAGTAAGGAGAGATAGGTTGTTAGAGCTTGTTAGCAACCATAACCAATTTGATGAAGAATAGAAGATTTTATCCTTCTATCTGGGATCAATTCTCTGAACTAATTCTGAAATTATACCTTCGGTTGGATATTTGCTCGATATTGATTTCTCCTTAGTTTTTAGTTGATTATAATTGCTTTTTCTTTTATTTCACTCCGAAATTTCAAACCTCCCTTTTCTCCGCTTTAATTTTCATTAAAATAAATCTACCCAATCCCTGTGGATTCGACCTTGCTCATCACTGTTACAATTTGTATTTTTTAGAGTGAGAATTTTATTATTTGTTGGATTCGATACCCACCAAATTTTTGGCGCCGTTGCCGGGGATTGGTGTTAATTAGATTTATTTTTAATGCTTCGATCTTCTCATGCAGGTGAACTCCAATACGATCCTGAGATTGAGAAGACAGCTCGGGAGTTGAGGAAGGAAGCTAAATTGCGTGACAAACAAGCATCTTCATCTTCACCCCCCGGATTTAATTCAGTACCTGACTTAGTTGATTCATCTAGCGATTCTGAAATAGAAGAAGCAATGGCCAATCAAGAGAGAACTTTAAGGGAATTGGCTGCACCAAATTTAAATCAACAGCCACTCTGCATTACATATCCAGCTTTGGAAGTGGGTTTTGAGTTAAAATCCGGATTGATCCATTTGCTCCCAACTTTTCGTGGTCTTGAGAATGAAGATCCTCACAAGCATCTGAAGGAATTCCACGTGGCATGTTCAAGCATGAAACCACAAGGAGTGACTGAAGATCAAATCAAATTACGTGCTTTTCCATTCTCGTTGACTGAAAAAGAAAAGGATTGGTTATTTTATTTGCCCCCTGGCTCTATAACCACATGGATGGAGATGGTAAGATTATTTCTTGATAAATTTTTTCCTGCATCACGAGCTGCTGGAATTAGAAGGGAGATATGTGGAATAAAACAGAAAGATACAGAGACCCTTCACGAGTATTGGGAAAGATTTAAGCAACTCTGTGCAAGCTGCCCACAACATGGAATTTCTGAACAGCTCCTCATTCAATATTTCTACGAAGGGCTCCTACCCATGGAAAGGAAGATGATGGATGCAGCGAGTGGAGGTGCCATAGTGAACAAAACTCCTCGTAACGCTAGAGAATTGATCTTCATCATGGCCGCTAACTCACAACAATTTGGATTTAGGCAGGACACATCTCCAATAAGGGTGAATGAGGTAAGTATATCTTCCATTGCAAATCAAATATCCAATCTAACTTCTGTTGTCCAATAGTTAGCTGTAGGAAATATGCAACAAGTGAAAGCTTGTGGGATTTGTGCCACCATCGGTCATCCAACTGACATGTGCCCTACACTTCGAGATGATTCCTATGAGCATGCCAATGCAGCTGGAAGATTTCCAGGCCCACCGCAAAGGAAATATGACCCCTATTCAAATACCTATAACCCAGGATGAAGGGATCATCCCAATTTCAGCTATGGAGCAAGACCACCATTCCAACACTTTCAGCATAGACCGCCTGTTCCACCACCACAACAAAACTCCACAAGTTCAGGTATGTATCTAGAAGAAATTGTTAAATCACTTGCAACTAACACACAACAATTTCAACAGGAGACAAGAACAAGCATTCAACAATTGGAGAACCAAATGAGTCAACTGGCATCTTCTGTGAACCGATTGGAATCTCAAGGTAAATTGCCCTCCCAAACTATTGTTAACCCAAAACAAAATGCTTGAGAAGCGGGAAGGAGTTGAAGGAACCCAATAAGGCAGCACGTGGAGAAGAAATTGAAAAAGAAGTAGTTGCTTCTCAACCTCAAACTGACCAGCCTAGAAGACTCGATAGTGAACAACCAAAGGCATTGATGACAAATCCTCCCTTTCCTACTGGACTGAATAAATCGAAAAAAGAGGAGAAAGAGAAGGAAATTCTTGAAACTTTTTGCAAGGTTGAGGTAAATATTCCTTTACTTGATGCAATTAAACAAGTGCCTCGATATGCTAAATTTCTCAAGGAGTTGTGCACCAACAAGAGGAAGTTGAAAGGTAATGAAATGATAAGTATGGGGGAAAATGTTTCGGCCATCCTCCAGAAAAAATTACCTCCAAAATGCAAGGACCCAGGTATGTTTACTATCCCTTGCAAACTAGGTGATGTTAGGATTGAAAGAGCAATGCTAGATCTAGGAGCTTCAATAAATGTCATGCCTCTCTCTATTTATTCATCTTTGAATATTGGTCCATTAAAGGAAACAGGTGTGATTATTCAACTTGCTGATAGATCTAATGTATATCCTGAAGAAGTTTTGGAGGATGTCTTAGTACAAGTAAATGGGTTGGTCTTTCCTGCTGATTTTTATGTTCTTGACATGGAAGACGATGACTCTTCTAATTCAGCATTAGTGTTATTAGGAAGGCCATTTCTAAAAACATCTAGGACAAAAATTGATGTGCATGATGGTACACTCACAATGGAATTTGATGGTGAAATTATTAAATTCAATATTTATGACGCCATGAGATACCCTAATGATGTGTCTTCTATTTTTGTTATGGATGTTATTGACCCGTTGGCACAGGAAATCTTTGATCTAGTTGATGATGATAAGCTAAAAGTTACACTTAGCAGGAATCTCACTCTTGAAGGGCTACGAAAGATCATGAGGAAGTTTATGTTGGAGTCCGACCTACAGGATGCAATCTACGAATTAGAATCACTTAAACCTGTAAGGTATGAGGTGTCTTACATTGATTTGCCTCTTTCTCACACAAAACTTCTTCCTTCTATTGTGCAGGCACCAAAATTGGAATTGAAACCCTTACCAGATCATCTAAAATATGCATTTTTGGGAGAAGGAGAAACTCTTCCGGTGATAATCTCAAACAAACTTTCCATATTAGAGGAAGAAAAGTTGATTCGGATGCTTAGAGAGTATAAAGAGGCTATTGGCTGGACTATAGCTGATATTAAGGGATTGAGCCCTTCCACATGCATGCATAGGATACTATTAGAGGAAGATTGTAAGCCATCTAGAGAAGCCTAACGCCGACTGAATCCACCAATGATGGAAGTGGTAAAGAAAGAGATTTTGAAACTTCTCGATGCAGGTAGAATCTATCTAATTTCAGACAGTAAATGGGTAAGTCCGGTTCAGGTTGTGCCAAAGAAAACAGGTATAACAGTAATAAAAAATCCTGATGGTGAGTTGGTGCCCACTCGAATCCAAAACGGGTGGCGGGTTTGTATAGATTACAGGAAGTTAAATGCATCAACTAGAAAAGACCATTTTCCTCTTCCATTTATTGATCAAATGCTTGAACGTTTGGCTGGTCGTACTCATTATTGTTGTCTTGATGGTTATTCAGGTTTTCATCAAATCCCAGTCGCACCGGAGGATCAAGAAAAAACCACCTTCACATGCCCGTTTGGCACTTTTGCATACCGACGAATGCCATTTGGACTTTGCAACGCTCCTGCTACATTTCAAAGGTGTATGGTTAGTATATTTTCAGAGTACGTAGAAAATATCGTAGAGGTATTTATGGATGACTTTACAGTCTATGGTAATTCTTTTGATACTTGTTTAACTAACCTTACAAAAGTGCTTAAAAGATGCATAGAAACAAACCTTGTTCTTAATTATGAAAAGTGTCACTTTATGGTTGATCAAGGTATTATTCTAGGCCATATTGTATCTTCTAAGGGAATTGAAGTTGATAAAGCTAAGATAGAAATTATCAAATCTTTGCCTTATCCCGCAAATATGCGGGAAATTCGCTCTTTTCTTGGATATGCAGGATTTTATCGACGCTTTATCAAGGATTTTTCCAAAATCACTCAACCCTTATGTAGATTATTGCAAAAAGATGTGGTGTTCAAATTTGATGAGGGTGCAAAGACGCATTCGATAAGTTGAAGGATATGCTGACTTCGACGCCAATTATCCGGCACCAAACTGGGATCTTCCATTCGAAATCATGTGTGACGCAAGCAATCATGCGATGGTGCTGTTCTTGGACAAAGAGTTGGACGAGTTTCTCATGCCATCTATTATGCTTCAAGAACACTTGATAGTGCACAGAGGAACTATTCAACGATGGAAAAAGAACTTCTAGCTATTGTTTTTGCTTTAGAAAAATTTTGTCCCATATTTACTTGGCACTAAAGTAATTGTTTATTCTGATCATGCAGCTCTCAAGTATTTGCTGTCAAAGAAGGAGGCAAAACCCAGACTCTTCGATGGATACTTTTGCTACAAGAGTTCAATTTGGAGATACACGATAAAAAAGGTGCAGAGAGATTTGGTCGCAGATCATCTCAGTAGATTACCCACAAACGAAGAACCATCACCATTGCAAGATGGACTTTCAGATGAGTATCTCTTTTCTATGAAAAGTTAATCCCCTGGTATGCTGATATGGTTAATTATCTAGTTACTAAAAAACTGCCAGATGATTTGTCTAGAGCTCAAGGAGATAAAATCAAAAGTGATGCTAAATATTATGTTTGGGATAATCCTTATTTGTGGAAACATTATTCTGATCAAATTATTCGATGTGCGTCTCTCAACAAGAAACTCCTTCCATTTTGAAATTTTGTCATTCATAGCATGCGGAGGACATTTTGGTCCCAAAAGAACAGCTTGTAAGGTGTTAGAATGTGGGATTGTTTTGGCCTACTTTATTTTGTGATTCATATATGTTTTGTAAAGCATGTGAATAGCGTCAGAAAACTGGAAATTTAGGGCATAGAGACCAAATGCCACTCACCCTATTCTTGTTTGTGAAATATTTGATGTGTGGGGTATTGATTTCATGGGCCCTTTTCCTTCTTCTTATGGTAATGTTTACATCATTCTTGCTGTGGATTATGTTTCAAAATGGGTAGAAGCTGAGGCTACTCGGACTGACAATGCTAAAGTAGTTGTAGATTTTGTCAAATCTCATATTTTTGTCAGGTTTGGGACACCAAAAGCTATAATCAGTGATCGTGGGACTCATTTTTGCAACAGAGTAGTGGGGGGCTTTATTTAAGAAATATAATGTTACACGCCGCATCTCCACTGCTTATCATCCACAAACAAATGGACAAGCTGAAGTATCTAATAGAGAGTCTATACTTGACGAAAAACTGTCAACCAAATAGGAAGGATTGAGTATGCGGCTTGATGATGCTCTATGGGCCTACCGAACAGCCTATAAGACCCTCATAGGTATGTCTCCTTACCGTTTGGTATTTGGCAAACCATGTCATCTCCCAGTCGAACTAGAACACAAGGTATATTGGGCTGTCAAGCATTGCAACATGGGAATGGATGAATCAGGAGGACAAAGGAAAATTACAATTGCAAGAATTGGAGGAAATCCGCAATGATGCCTATGAAAGCTCGAGAGTATACAAAGAAAGTCTTGTAGAAAATATGGCCGAGTGTATGCAACGCAGCTCATACGCTCGGACTTTTTGATGAATCCGACCGAGTGTTGACAAGGCTCAGACTTTAGATAAATCCTTAGAGAAAATATGGCTGAGCATATGCAACGCAGCTCGTACGCTCGGACTTTTTCACGAATACGACCGAGCATTGACCAGGCTCGGATCCTGGAGAAACCCTTGGAGAAAATATGGGCGAGTGTATGCAACGCAGCTCATACGCTCAGGCTTTTTGGCGAATCCGACCGAGCGTTGACTAGACTCGGATTTTGAAGAAATCCTCTGAGAAAATATGGCCGAGCGTATGCAACACTGCTCATACGCTCGGACTTTTTGGCGAATCTGACAGAGCGTTGACAAGGCTCGGATTTTAAAAAAATCCTTGGAGAAAATATGGCCGAACGTTTGCAACGCTGCTAATACACTCGGACTTTTTGGCGAATCTGACCGAGCGTTGACAAGGCTCGGATTTTGAAGAAATCCTATGAGAAAATATGGCTGAGCGTATGCAACACTGCTCATACGCTCGGACTTTTTGGCGAATCTGACAGAGCGTTGACAAGGCTCGGATTTTAAAAAAATCCTTGGAGAAAATATGACCGAACGTATGCAACGCTGCTAATACGCTCGGACTTTTTGGCGAATCCGACCGAGCGTTGAGAAGGCTCGGATTTTGGAGAAAATATGGCCGAGTGTATGCAACGCTGCTCATACGCTCGGACTTTTTGGCGAATCCGACCGAGCGTTGATGAGGCTCGGATTTTGGAGAAAATATGGCCGAGCGTATGCAACATAGCTCCTACGCTCGGACTTTTTGGCGAATCCGATCGAGCGTTGACAAGGCTCGAATTTTGGTGAAATCCTTGGAGAAAATATGGCCGAGGGTATTCAACGATGCTCATACGCTCGGAATTTTTGGTCAATCCGACCAAGCGTTGATAAAGCTCGGATTTTGGATAAATCCTTGGAGAAAATATAGCCGAGCGTATGCAACGAAGCTTATACGCTCGGTATTTTTGGCTAATCCGACCGAGGGTTGACAAGGCTCAGATTTCAGAGAAATCCTTGGAGAAAATATGGCCAAGCGTAAGCAACGCAGCTCATATGCTCGATCTTTTTGGCGAATCCGACCGAGCGTTGACAAGGCTCGAATTTTAGAGAAATATGTGGAGAAAATATGACCGAGTTTATGCAACACAGCTCATACGCTCGGACTTTTTGGTGAATCCAACCGGGCGTTTACAAGGCTTAGATTTTAGAGAAATTCTTGGAGAAAATATGGCCGAGCGTATTCAACGCAGCTCTTACACTCGGACATTTTGGCGGAATCCGACCGAGGGTTGACAAGACTCGGATTTTGGAGAAATTTTTGGAGAAAATATGGCCGAGTGTATTCAACGCTGCTCATACGCTCGGACTTTTTGGAGAATACGACCGAGTGTTGACAAGGCGTGAATTTTGGGGAAATCATTGGAGAAAATATGGTCGAGCATATGCAACGCAGCTCATACACTCGAACTTTTTGGTGAATCCGATTGAGCGTTGACAAGGCTCGGATTTTGGACAACTCCTTCGAGAAAATATGGCCGAGCGTATGCAACGTAGCTCATACTCTCGGACTTTTTGATGAATCCGACTGAGCGTTGACAAGGCTCGGATTTTGGAGAAATCCTTGGAGAAAATATGGCCGAGCGTATGCAACACAGCTCATACACTCAGACTTTTTGACGAATCTGACTGAGTGTTGACAAGGCTCGGATCCTGGAGAAATCATTGTAGAAAATATGGCCGAGTGTATGCAACGAAACTCATACCCTCGGACTTTTTTGAGAATCCGACCGAGGGTTGACAAGGCTCGGATTTAGGAGAAATTCTTGGAGAAAATATGGCAGAGTGTATTCAACGTTGCTCATACGCCCGGACTTTTTGGAGAATATGGCCGAGTGTTTACAAGGCTCGGATTTTGGAGAAATTCTTAGAGAAAATATGGCCGAGTGTATGCAACGCAGCTCATACACTCGAAAATTTTGGTGAATCCAACTGAGCATTGACAAGGCTCAGATTTTGGAGAAATCTTTGGAGAAAATATGGCCGAGCGTATGCAACGCAGCTCATACTCTCAGACTTTTTGGCGAATCCGACCGAGCGTTGACAAGGCTCGGATTTTGGAAAAATCCTTGAAAAAAGTATGGCCGAGCGTATGCATCACAGCTCATACACTCGGACTTTTTGACGAATCCGATCGAGTGTTGACAAGGCTCGGATCCTGGAGAAATCCTCGGAGAAAATATGGCCTAGGGTATTCAACGTTGCTCATATGCTCAGACTTTTTGGTGAATCCGACCGAGCGTTGACAAAGCTCGGATTTTGGATAAATCCTTGGAGAAAATATTTCCAAGCGTATGCAACGAAGCTCATACGCTAGGGATTTTTGGCGAATCCGACCGAGGGTTGACAAGGCTCGGATTTCAGAGAAATCCTTGGAGAAAATATGGCCTAGCGTAAGCAACGCAGCTCATATGCTTGATCTTTTTGGCGAATCCGACCGAGCGGTGACAAGGCTCGGATTTTAAAAAAATATGTGGAGAAAATATGGCCGAGCTTATGCAACGTAGCTCATACGCTCGGAATTTTTGGTGAATCCGACCGAGCGTTGACAACGCTCAGATTTTGGAGAAATTCTTGAAGAAAATATGGCCGAGCGTATGCAACGCAGTTCATACACTCGGACTTTTTGGTGAATCCGACCGAGCGTTGACAAGGCTCGGATTTTGGAGAAATCCTTGGAGAAAATATGGACGAGTGTATTCAACGCTGCTCATATGCTCAGACTTTTTGGTGAATCCAACCGAGCGTTGACAAAGCTCGGATTTTGGATAAATCCTTGGAGAAAATATAGCCAAGCGTATGCAACGAAGCTCATACGCTAGGGATTTTTGGCGAATCCGACCGAGGGTTGACAAGGCTCGGATTTCAGAGAAATCCTTGGAGAAAATATGGCCTAGCGTAAGCAACGCAGCTCATATGCTTGATCTTTTTGGCGAATCCGACCGAGCGGTGACAAGGCTCGGATTTTAAAAAAATCTGTGGAGAAAATATGGCCGAGCTTATGCAACGTAGCTCATACGCTCGGAATTTTTGGTGAATCCGACCGAGCGTTGACAACGCTCAGATTTTGGAGAAATTCTTGAAGAAAATATGGCCGAGCGTATTCAACGCAGCTCATACACTCGGACTTTTTGATGAATCCGACCGAGCGTTGACAAGGCTCGGATTTTGGAGAAATCCTTGGAGAAAATATGGCCGAGTGTATGCAACGCAACTCATATGCTCAGACTTTTTGGTGAATCTGACCGAGCATTGACAAGGCTCGGATTTTAAAGAAATCCTTAGAGAAAATATGGTCGAGCATATGCAATGCAGCTCATACGCTCGAACTTTTTGGTGAATCCGACCGAGCGTTGACAACGCTCAAATTTTGGAGAAATTCTTGAAGAAAATATGACCGAGTGTATACAACGCAGCTAATACACTCGGACTTTTTGGTGAATCCGACTGAGCGTTGACAAGGCTCGGATTTTGGAGAAATCCTTGGAGAAAATATGGCAGAGTGTATGCAACGCAGCTCATATGCTCAGACTTTTTGGTGAATCTGACCGAGTATTGATAAAGCTCAGATTTTAAAGAAATCCTTGGAGAAAATATGGTCGAGCATATGCAATGCAGCTCATACGCTCGGAATTTTTGGTGAATCCGATCGAGTGTTGACAAGGCTCGGATTTTGGAAAAATCCTTCGAGAAAATATGGCCGAGCGTATGCAACGTAGCTCATACACTTGGAATTTTTGGCGAATCCGACCGAGGGTTGACAAGGCTCAGATTTTGGAGAAATTCTTGGAGAAAATATGGTCGAGTGTATTCAACGCTGCGCATACACTCAGACTTTTTGGAGAATACGACCGAGTGTTGAAAAGGTTCGAATTTTGGAGAATTTATTGGAGAAAATATGGTCGAGCGTATGCAACGCAGCTCATACACTCGAAGTTTTTGGTGAATCCGACCGAGTGTTGAAAAGGCTCGAATTTTGTAGAAATCCTTTGAGAAAATATGGCCGGGTGTATGCAACGTAGCTCATACTCTCGGACTTTTTGATGAATCCGACTGAACATTGACAAGGCTCGGATTTTGGAGAAGTCCTTGGAGAAAATATGGCTGAGCATATGCAACACAGCTCATACGCTCAGAATTTTTGACGAATCTGACTGAGTGTTGACAAGGCTCGGATCCTGGAGAAATCATTGTAGAAAATATGGCCGAGTGTATGCAACGCAACTCATACCCTCGGACTTTTTCGAGAATCCGACCGAGGGTTGACAAGGCTCGGATTTAGGAGAAATTCTTGGAGAAAATATGGCAGAGTGTATTCAACGTTGCTCATACGCCCGGACTTTTTGGAGAATACGGTCGAGTGTTGACAAGGCTCGGATTTTGGAGAAATCCTTAGAGAAAATATGGCCGAGTGTATGCAACGCAGCTCATACACTCGAAAATTTTGGTGAATCCAACCGAGCATTGACAAGGCTCAGATTTTGGAGAAATCTTTAGAGAATATATGGCCGAGCGTATGCAACGCAGCCCATACTCTCAGACTTTTTAGCGAATCCGACCGAGCGTTGATAAGGCTCGGATTTTGGAAAAATCCTTGAAGAAAGTATTGCCGAGCGTATGCATCACAGCTCATACGCTCGGATCCGATCGAGTGTTGACAAGGCTCGGATCCTGGAGAAATCCTTGGAGAAAATATGGCCGAGCATATGCAACGTAACTTATATGCTTGGAATTTTTGGCGAATCCGACCGCGGGTTGACAAGGCTCGGATTTTAGAGAAATCCTTGGAGAAAATATGGCTGAGCGTATACAATGCAGCTCATACGCTCAGAGTTTTTGGCGAATACGACGGAGCATTGACCAAACTCGGATCTTGGAGAAATCCTTGGAGAAAATATGGGCAAGCGTATGCAACGCAGCTCATACGTTCAGACTTTTTGGCGAATCCGATCGAGCGTTGACAAGGCTTGGATTTTGGAGAAAATATGGCCGAGCGTATGCAACATAACTCATACGCTCGGACTTTTTGGCGAATTCGACCGAGCATTGACAACGCTCGGATTTTGGAGAAATTCTTGTAGAAAATATGGCCGAGCGTATGCAACGCAGCTCATATGCTCCGACTTTTTGGCGAATCCGACTGAGCATTGACAAGGCTCGGATTTCGGAGAAATCCTTGGAGAAAATATTGCCGAGCGTATGCAACGCAGCTCATACGCTCGGACTTTTTGATGAATCCGACCGAGTGTTGACAAGGCTCAGATTTTAGAGAAATCCTTGGAGAAAATATTGCTGAGCGTATGCAACGCAGCTCGTACGCTCGGACTTTTTCGCGAATACGACTGAGCATTGACCAGGCTCGGATCCTGGAGAAATCCTTGGAGAAAATATGGGCGAGCGTATGCAACGCAGCTCGTACGCTCAGACTTTTTGGCGAATCCGACCGAGCTTTGACTAGGCTCGGATTTTGGAGAAATCGTCTGAGAAAATATGGTCGAGCGTATGCAACGCCGCTCATACGCTCGAACTTTTTGGTGAATCCGACAGAGCGTTGACAAGGCTAGCATTTTACAGAAATCCTTGGAGAAAATATGGCTGAACATATGCAACGCTGCTCATACGCTCGGACTTTTTGGAGAATCCGACCGAGCGTTGACAAGGCTCGGATTTTATAGAAATCCTTGGAGAAAATATGGTCGAATGTATGCAACGCTGCTCATACGCTCGGAATTTTTGGCGAATCCGACCGAGCGTTGACAAGGCTCGTATTTTACAGAAAACCTTGGAGAAACTATGGCCAAACGTATGCAACGCTGCTCATACACTCGGACCTTTTGGTGAATCCAGCCGAGCGTTGACAAGGCTCGGATTTTGGAGAAAATATGGCCGAGCGTATGCAACCTAGCTCATACGCTCAAACTTTTTGGCGAATCCGATCGAGCGTTGACAAGGCTCGAATTTTGGTGAAATCCTTGGAGAAAATATGGCCGAGGGTACTCAACGCTGCTCATACGCTCGAACTTTTTGGTGAATCCGATCGAGCGTTGACAAAGCTCGGATTTCGGATAAATCCTTGGAGAAAATATAGTCGAGCGTATGCAACGAAGCTCATAAGCTCAGGATTTTTGGCGAATCCGACCGAGGGTTGACAAGTCTCGGATTTCAGAGAAATCCTTGGGGAAAATATGGCCTAGTATAAGCAACGCAGCTCATATGCTCGATCTTTTTGGCGAATCCGACCGAGCGTTGACAAGGCTTGGATTTTAGAGAAATCTGTGGAGAAAATTTGGCCGAGCTTATGCAACACAGCTCATACGCTCGGACTTTTTGGTGAATCCGACCGAGCGTTGACAAGGCTCGGATTTCAAAGAAATCCTTGGGGAAAATATGGCCGAGCGTAAGCAACGCAGCTCATATGCTCGATCTTTTTGGTGAATCCAACCGAGCGTTGACAAGGCTCGGATTTTGGAGAAAATATGGCCGAGTGTATTAAACGCTGCTCATACGCTCGGGCTTTTTGGAGAATACGACCGAGTGTTGACAAGGCTTGAATTTTGGGGAAATCATTGGAGAAAATATGGTCGAACGTATGCAACGCAGCTCATACACTCGAACTTTTTGGTGAATCCGACCGAGCGTTGATAAGGCTCGGATTTTGGACAAATCCTTCGAGAAAATATGGCCAAGCGTATGCAACGTAGCTCATACTCTCGAACTTTTTGGCGAATCCGATCGAGTTTTGATAAGGCTCGGATTTTGGAGAAATCCTTGGAGAAAATATGGCCGAGCGTATGCAACACAGCTCATACGCTCGGACTTTTTGACGAATCTGACCAAGTGTTGACAATGCTCGGATCCTGGAGAAATCATTGTAGAAAATATGACCGAGCGTATGCAACGCAACTTATACCCTCGGACTTTTTGGCGAATCAGACCGAGCTTTGACAAGGCTCGGATTTTGGAGAAATCCTTGAAAAAAATATGGCAAAGCATATGCAATGCAGCTCATACGCTCGGACTTTTTCGCGAATCCGACAGAGGGTTGACAAGGCTCGGATTTAGGAGAAATTCTTGGAGAAAATATGGCAGAGTGTATTCAACGTTGCTCATAAGCTCGGTCTTTATGGAGAATACGACCGAGGGTTGACATGGCTCGGATTTTGGAGAAATCCTTAGAGAAAATATGGCCAAGTGTATGAAACGCAGCTCATACACTCGAAATTTTTGGTGAATCAAACCGAGCATTGACAAGGCTCGGATTTAGGATAAATTCTTGGAGAAAATATGGTCGAGCGTATGCAACGCAGCTTATACTCTCAGAATTTTTGGCGAATCCGACCGAGCATTGACAAGACTCGTATTTTGGAAAAATCTTGGAGAAAAATATGGTCGAGCGTATGCAACACATCTCATACGCTTGGAGTTTTTGACGAATCCGACCGAGTGTTGACAAGGCTCGGATCCTCGAGAAATCCTTGGAGGATATATGGCCGAGTATATGCAACGCAACTTATATGCTTGGAATTTTTGGCGAATCCGATCGATCGTTGACTAGGCTCAGATTTTGGAGAAATCGTCGGAGAAAATATGGCCGAGCGTATGCAACGCTGCTCATAGGCTCGGACTTTTTGGCGAATCCGACAGAGCATTGACACGGCTCGGATTGTACAAAAATCCTTGGAGAAAATATGGCCGAACGTATGCAATGCTGCTCATATGCTCAGACTTTTTGGTGAATCCGACCGAGCGTCGACAAGCCTCGGATTTTGGAGAAAATATGGCCGAGTGTATGCAACGCAATTCATATGCTCGGACTTTTTGGCGAATCCGATCGAGCGTTGACAAGCCTCAAATTTTGGAGAAATTATTGGAGAAATATGGCCGAGTGTATGCAACGCAGCTCATACACTCGGACTTTTTGGCAAATTCGACCGAGCGTTGACAAGGCTCGAATTTTGGAGAAATTCTTGGAGAAAATATGGCCGAGGGTATTCAACGCTGCTCATACGCTCAGACTTTTTGGTGAATCCGACCGAGCGTTGACAAAGCTCGGATTTTGGATAAATCCTTGGAGAAAATATAGCCAAGCGTATGCAACGAGAATCATACGCTCGGGATTTTTGGTGAATCCGACCGAGGGTTGACAAGGCTCGGATTTCAGAGAAATCCTTGGAGAAAATATGGCCTAGCGTAAGCAACGTAGCTCATATGCTCGATCTTTTTGGCGAATCTGACCGAGCGTTGACAAGGCTCGGATTTTAAAGAAATCTGTGGAGAAAATATGGCCGAGCTTATGCAACGTAGCTCATACGCTCGGACTTTTTGGTGAATCCGACCGAGCATTGACAATGCTTTGATTTTAGAGAAATTTTTGAAGAAAATATGGGCGAGTGTATGCAACGCAGCTCATACACTCGGACTTTTTGGTGAATCCGACCGAGCGTTGATAAGGCTCGGATTTTGGAGAAATCCTTGGAGAAAATACGACCGAGTGTATGCAACGCAGCTCATATGCTCAGACTTCTTGGTGAATCTGACCGAGCATTGACAAGGCTCAGATTTTAAAGAAATCCTTAGAGAAAATATGGTCGAGCATATGCAATGCAGCTCATACGCTCGGAATTTTTGGTGAATCCGACCGAGTGTTGACAAGGCTCGGATTTTGGAGAAATCCTTTGAGAAAATATGGCCGAGCGTATGCAACGTAGCTCATACACTTGGACTTTTTGGCGAATCCAACCGAGGGTTGAGAAAGCTCGGATTTTGGAGAAATTCTTGGAGAAAATATGCTCGAGTGTATTCAACGCTGCTCATACGCTCGGACTTTTTGGTGAATCCGATCGAGCGTTGACAAGGCTCGGATTTTGGAGAAATCCTTGGAGAAAATACGGCCGAGTGTATGCAACGCAGCTCATATGCTCAGACTTCTTGGTGAATCTGACCGAGCATTGACAAGGCTCAGATTTTAAAGAAATCCTTAGAGAAAATATGGTCGAGCATATGCAATGCAGCTCATACGCTCGGAATTTTTGGTGAATCCGACCGAGTGTTGACAAGGCTCGGATTTTGGAGAAATCCTTTGAGAAAATATGGCCGAGCGTATGCAACGTAGCTCATACACTCGGACTTTTTGGCGAATCCAACCGAGGGTTGACAAAGCTCGGATTTTGGAGAAATTCTTGGAGAAAATATGCTCGAGTGTATTCAACGCTGCTCATACGCTCGGACTTTTTGGAGAATACGACCAAGTGTTGAAAAGGCTCGAATTTTGGAGAAATCATTGGAGAAAATATGGTCGAGTGTATGCAACGCAGCTCATACACTCGAAATTTTTGGTGAATCCGACCGAGTGTTGACAGGGCTCGAATTTTGGAGAAATCTTTCGAGAGAATATGGCCGAGTGTATGCAACGTAGCTCATACTCTCGGACTTTTTGGCGAATCCGACCTAGCGTTGACAAGGCTCGGATTTTGGAGAAATCCTTTGAGAAAATATGGCCGAGCGTATGCAACACAGCTCATACGCTCAGACTTTTTGACGAATCTGACCGAGTGTTGACAAGGCTCGGATTCTGGAGAAATCATTGTAGAAAATATGGCCGAGCGTAAGCAACGAAACTCATACCCTTAGACTTTTTGGCGAATCCGACCGAGCTTTGACAAGGCTCGGACTTTGGAGAAATCCTTGGAGAAAATATGGTCGAGCATATGCAATGCAGCTCATACGCTCGGACTTTTTCGAGAATACGACCGAGGGTTGACAAGGCTCAGATTTAGGAGAAATTCTGGGAGAAAATATGGCAGAGTGTATTCAACGTTGCTCATACGCCCAGACTTTTTGGAGAATACGACCGAGTGTTGACAAGGCTCAGATTTTGAAGAAATCCTTAGAGAAAATATGGCCGAGTGTATGCAACGCAGCTCATACACTCAAAATTTTTGGTGAATCCAACCGAGCATTGATAAGGCTCAGATTTTGGAGAAATCCTTGGAGAAAATATGGTCGAGCGTATCCAATGCAGCTCATACTCTCAGACTTTATGGCAAATCCGACCGAGCGTTGACAAGGCTCGGATTTTGGAAAAATCCTTAAAAAAAATATGACCGAGCGTATGCAACACAGCTCATACGCTCGGACTTTTTGATGAATCCGATCGAGTGTTGACAAGGCTCGGATCCTGGATAAATCCTTGGAGAAAATATGGCCGAGCATATGCAACGCAACTTATATGCTTGGAATTTTTGGCGAATCCGACCGAGCGTTGACAAGGCTCGGATTTTAGAGAAATCCTTGGAGAAAATATGGCTGAGCGTATACAATGCAGCTCGTACGCTCGGAATTTTTGGCGAATATGACCGAGCATTGACCAGACTCGGATCTTGGAGAAATCCTTGGAGAAAATATGGGCAAGCGTATGCAATGCAGCTCATACGCTCAGACTTTTTGGCGAATCCAACCGAGTGTTGACAAGGCTCGGATTTTGGAGAAAATATAGCCGAGCCTATGCAACGCTGCTCATACACTTGGACTTTTTGGCGAGTCCGATAGAGTGTTGACAAGGCTCGAATTTTAGAGAAATTCTTGGAGAAAATAAGGCCGAGTGTATGCAACACAGCTCATACGCTCGGACTTTTTGGTGAATTCGACCGAGCATTGACAACGCTCGGATTTTGGAGAAATTCTTGTAGAAAATATGGCCGAGCGTATGCAACGCAGCTCATACACTCTGACGTTTTAGTGAATCCGACTGAGCATTGACAAGGCTCGGATTTCGGAGAAATCCTTGGAGAAAATATTGCCGAGAGTATGCAACGCAGCTCATACGCTCAGACTTTTTGACGAATCCGCCCGAGTGTTGACAAGGCTAAGATTTTAGAGAAATCCTTGGAGAAAATATGGCTGAGTGTGTGCAACGCAGCTTGTACGCTCGGACTTTTTCGCGAATACGACTGATCATTGACCAGGCTCGGATCCTGGAGAATTCCTTGGAGAAAATATGAGCGAGCGTATGCAACGCAGCTCATACGCTCAGACTGATTGGTGAATCCAACGGAGCGTTGACTAGGCTCGGATTTTGGAGAAATCGTCTGAGAAAATATGGCCGAGCGTATGCAACGCTATTCATACGCTTGAACTTTTTGGTGAATCCGATAGAGAGTTCAAAAGGCTCGTATTTTACAGAAATCCTTGGAGAAAATATGGCTGAATGTATGCAACGCTGCTCATACGCTCGGACTTTTTGGCGAATCCGACCGAGAATTGACAAGGCTCGATTTTTGGAGAAAATATGGCCAAGCGTATGCAACATAGCTCATACGCTCGGACTTTTTGGCGAATCCGATCGAGTGTTGACAAAGCTCGAATTTTGGAGAAATCCTTGGAGAAAATATGGCCGAGGGTATTCAACGCTGCTCATACGCTCGGACTTTTTGGTGAATCCAACCGAGCGTTGACAAAGCTCGGATTTCGAATAAATTCTTGGAGAAAATATAGCCGAGTCTATGCAACGAAGCTCATACGCTCAGGATTTTTGGCGAATCCGACCGAGGGTTGACAAGGCTTGGATTACAGAGAAATCCTTGGAGAAATATGGCCGAGCGTAAGCAACGCAGCTCATATGCTCGATCTTTTTGGCGAATTCGACCGAGTGTTGACAAAGCTCGGATTTTAGAGAACTCTGTGGAGAAAATATGGCCGAGCTTATGCAACACAGCTCATACGCTCGGACTTTTTGTTGAATCCGACCGAGCTTTAACAAGGCTCAGATTTTGGAGAAATTCTTGGAGAAAATATGGCCGAGCGTATTAAACGCAGCTCATACACTCAGACTTTTTGGTGAATTCGACCGAGCGTTGACAATGCTCGGATTTTGGAGAAATCCTTGGAGAAAATATGGCCGAGTGTATGTAACGCAGCTCATATGCTCAGATTTTTTGTTGAATCTGACCGAGCGTTGACAAGGCTTGGATTTTAGAGAAATCTTTGGAGAAAATATGGTCGAGCATATGCAATGCAGCTCATACGCTCGAAATTTTTGACGAATCCGACCGAGCATTGACAAGGCTCGGATTTTGGATAAATCCTTCGAGAAAATATGGCCGAGCGTATGCAATGAAGCTCATACGTTCGGACTTTTTGGCGAATCCGATCGAGTGTTGACAAGGCTCGAATTTTGGAGAAATCCTTGGAGAAAATATGGCCGAGGGTATTCAACGCTGCTAATACGCTCGGACTTTTTGGTGAATCCAACCGAGCGTTGACAAAGCTCGGATTTCGAATAAATTCTTGGAGAAAATATAGCCGAGTGTATGCAACGAAGCTCATACGCTCAGGATTTTTGGCGAATCCGACCGAGGGTTGGCAAGGCTTGGATTACAGAGAAATCCTTGGAGAAAATATGGTCGAGCGTAAGCAACGCAGCTCATATGCTCGATCTTTTTGGCGAATCCGTCCGAGCGTTGACAAAGCTCGGATTTTAGAGAACTCTGTGGAGAAAATATGGCCGAGCTTATGCAACACAGCTCATATGCTCAGACTTTTTGGTGAATCCGACCGAGCTTTAACAAGGCTCAGATTTTGGAGAAATTCTTGGAGAAAATATGGCCGAGCGTATTCAACGCAGCTCATACACTCGGACTTTTTGGTGAATCCGACCGAGCGTTGACAATGCTCGGATTTTGGAGAAATCCTTGGAGAAAATATGGCCGAGTGTATGCAACGCAGCTCATATGCTCAGATTTTTTGTTGAATCTGACCGAGCGTTGACAAGGCTTGGATTTTAGAGAAATCTTTGGAGAAAATATGGTCGAGCATATGCAATATAGCTCATACGCTCGAAATTTTTGACGAATCCGACCGAGCGTTGACAAGGCTCAGATTTTGGATAAATCCTTCGAGAAAATATGGCCGAGCGTATGCAACGTAGCTCATACACTCGGACTTTTTGGCGAATCCGACCGAGGGTTGACAAGGCTCGGATTTTGGAGAATTTTTTGGAGAAAATATGGCCGAGCGTATTCAACGCAGCTCATACACTCGGACTTTTTGGTGAATCCGACCGAGCGTTGACAAGGCTCGGATTCTGGAGAAATCATTGTAGAAAATATGGCCGAGCATATGCAACGCAACTCATACCCTTGGACTTTTTGGCGAATCCGACCGAGCTTTGACAAGGCTCGGATTTTGGAGAAATCCTTGGAGAAAATATGGCCGAGCATATGCAATGCAGCTCATACACTCGGATTTTTTCGAGAATCCGACTGAAGGTTGACAAGGCTCGGATTTTGGAGAAATTCTTGGAGAAAGTATGGCAGAGTATATTCAACGTTGCTCACACGCCCGGACTTTTTGGAGAATACGACCGAGTGTTGACAAGGCTCGGATTTTGAAGAAATCCTTAGAGAAAATATTGTCGAGTGTATGCAACGCAGCTCATACACTCGAAATATTTGGTGAATCCAACTGAGCATTGACAAGGCTCAGATTTTGGAGAAATTCTTGGAGAAAATATGGCCGAGCATATGCAACGCAGCTCATACTCTCAGACTTTTTGGCGAATCCGACCGAGCATTGACAAGGCTCGGATTTTGGAAAAATCCTTGAAAAAAATATTGCCGAGCGTATGCAACACAGCTCATATGCTCGGACTTTTTGACGAATCCGATCGAGTGTTGACAAGGCTCGGATCCTGGAGAAATCCTTGGAGAAAATATGGCCGAGCATATACAACGCAACTTATATGCTTGGAATTTTTGACGAATCCGACCGAGCGTTGACAAGGCTCGGATTTTAGAGAAATCCTTGGAGAAAATAAGGCTGAGAGTATACAATGCAGCTCGTACGCTCGGACTTTTTGGCGAATATGACCGAGCATTGACCATACTCGGATCTTGGAGAAATCCTTGGAGAAAATATGGGTAAGCGTATGCAACGCAGCTCATACGCTCAGACTTTTTGGCGAATCCAACCTAGCGTTGACGAGGCTCGGATTTTGGAGAAAATATGGCCGAGCGTATGCAACGCTGCTCATACGCTCGGACTTTTTGGCGAGTCTGATAGAGTGTTGACAAGGCTCGGATTTTAGAGAAATCCTTAGAGAAAATAAGGCCGAGCATATGCAACACAACTCATACGCTCGGACTTTTTGGCGAATTCGACCGAGCATTGACAACGCTCGAATTTTGGAGAAATTCTTGTAGAAAATATGGCCGAGTGTATGCAACGCAGCTCATATGCTCCGACTTTTTGGTGAATCCGACTGAGCATTGACAAGGCTCAGATTTCGGAGAAATCCTTGGAGAAAATATTGCCGAGCGTATGCAACGCAGCTCATACGCTCGGACTTTTTGACGAATCCGACCGAGTGTTGACAAGGCTAAGATTTTAGAGAAATCCTTGGAGAAAATATGGCTGAGCGTATGCAACGCAGCTCGTACGCTCGGACTTTTTCGCGAGTACGACTGAGCATTGACCAGGCTCGGATCCTGGGGAAATCCTTGGAGAAAATATGGGCGAGCGTTTGCAACGCAGCTCATACGCTCAGATTTTTTGGCAAATCCGACCGAGCTTTGACTAGGCTCGGATTTTGGAGAAATCTTCTGAGAAAATATGGTCGAGCGTATGCAACGCTGCTCATACGCTCGAACTTTTTGGTGAATCCGACAGAGCGTTGACAAGGCTAGGATTTTAAAGAAATCCTTGGAGAAAATATGGTCGAATGTATGCAACGCTGCTCATACGCTCGGACTTTTTGGCGAATCCGACCGAGCGTTGACAAGGCTCGGATTTTACAGTAATCCTTGGAGAAACTATGGCCAAACGTATGCAACGCTGCTCATACACTCGGACTTTTTGGTGAATCCGACCGAGCGTTGACAAGGCTCGGATTTTGGAGAAAATATGGCCGAGCGTATGCAACCTAGCTCATACGCTCAAACTTTTTGGCGAATCCGATCGAGCGTTGATAAGGCTCGAATTTTGGTGAAATCCTTGGAGAAAATGTGGCCGAGGGTATTCAACGCTACTCATACGCTCGAACTTTTTGGTGAATCCAACCGAGCGTTGACAAAGCTCGGATTTCGGATAAATCCTTGGAGAAAATATAGTCGAGCGTATGCAACGAAGCTCATAAGCTCAGGATTTTTGGCGAATCCGACCGAGGGTTGACAAGTCTCGAATTTCAGAGAAATCCTTGGGGAAAATATGGCCGAGCGTAAGCAACGCAGCTCATATGCTCGATCTTTTTGGTGAATCCGACCGAGCGTTGACAAGGCTTGGATTTTAGAGAAATCTGTGGAGAAAATTTGGCCGAGCTTATGCAACACAGCTCATACGCTCGGACTTTTTGGTGAATCCGACCGAGCGTTGACAAGGCTCGGATTTCAGAGAAATCCTTGGGAAAAATATAGCCGAGCGTAAGCAACGCAGCTCATATGCTCGATCTTTTTGGCGAATCCGACCGAGCGTTGACAAGGCTCGGATTTTGGAGAAATTTTTGGAGAAAATATGGCCGAGTGTATTCAACGCTGCTCAAACGCTCGGGCTTTTTGGAGAATACGACCGAGTGTTGACAAGGCTTGAATTTTGGGGAAATCATTGGAGAAAATATGGTCGAACGTATGCAACGCAGCTCATACACTCGAACTTTTTGGTGAATCCGACCGAGCGTTGATAAGGCTCGGATTTTGGACAAATCCTTCGAGAAAATATGGCCGAGTGTATCCAACGTAGCTCATACTCTCGAACTTTTTGGCGAATCCGACCGAGTTTTGATAAGGCTCGGATTTTGGAGAAATCCTTGGAGAAAATATGGCCGAGCATATGCAACACAGCTCATACGCTCGGACTTTTTGACGAATCTGACCGAGTGTTGACAATGCTCGGATCCTGGAGAAATCATTGTAGAAAATATGACCGAGCGTATGCAACGCAACTCATACCCTCGGACTTTTTGGTGAATCAGACCGAGCTTTGACAAGGCTCGGATTTTGGAGAAATCCTTGGAAAAAATATGGCAAAGCATATGCAATGCAACTCATACGCTCGGACTTTTTCGCGAATCCGACAGAGGGTTGACAAGGCTCGGATTTAGGAGAAATTCTTGGAGAAAATATGGCAGAGTGTATTCAACGTTGCTCATAATCTCGGACTTTTTGGAGAATACGACCGAGGGTTGACATGGCTCAGATTTTGGAGAAATCTTTAGAGAAAATATGGCTAAGTGTATGCAATGCAGCTCATACACTCAAAATTTTTGGTGAATCAAACCGAGCATTGACAAGGCTCGGATTTAGGAGAAATTCTTGGAGAAAACATGGCCGAGCGTATGCAACACAGCTCATACTCTCAGAATTTTTGGCGAATCCTACCGAGCATTGACAAGGCTCGTATTTTGGAAAAATCTTGGAGAAAAATATGGCCGAGTGTATGCAACACAGCTCATACGCTTGGAGTTTTTGACGAATCCGACCGAGTGTTGACAAGGCTCGGATCCTGGAGAAATCCTTGGAGAACATATGGCCGAGTATATGCAACGCAACTTATATGCTTGGAATTTTTGGCGAATCCGATCGATCGTTGACTAGGCTCAGATTTTGGAGAAATCGTCGGAGAAAATATGGCCGAGCGTATGCAACGCTACTCATAGGCTCGGACTTTTTGGCGAATCCGACAGAGCATTGACAAGGCTCGGATTGTACAAAAATTCTTGGAGAAAGTATGGCCGAACGTATGCAATGCTGCTCATACGCTCGGACTTTTTGGCGAATCCGACCGAGCGTTGACAAGCCTCGGATTTTGGAGAAAATATGGCCGAGCGTATGCAACGCAGTTCATACGCTCGGACTTTTTGGCGAATCCGATCGAGCGTTGACAAGCCTCAAATTTTGGAGAAATTCTTGGAGAAAATATGGCCGAGTGTATGCAACGCAGCTCATACGCTAGGACTTTTTGGCAAATTCGTCCGAGTGTTGACAAGGCTCGGATTTTGGAGAAATTCTTGGAGAAAAAATGGCCGAGGGTATTCAACGCTGCTCATACGCTCAGACTTTTTGGTGAATCTGACCGAGCGTTGACAAAGCTCGGATTTTGGATAAATCCTTAGAGAAAATATAGCCAAGCGTATGCAACGAGGCTCATACGCTCGGGATTTTTGGTGAATCCGCCCGAGGGTTGACAAGGCTCGGATTTCAGAGAAATCCTTGGAGAAAATATGGCCTAGTGTAAGCAACGCAGCTCATATGCTCGATCTTTTTGGCGAATCTGACCGAGCGTTGACAAGGCTCGGATTTTAAAGAAATCTGTGGAGAAAATATGGCCGAGCTTATGCAACGTAGCTCATACGCTCAAGCTTTTTGGTGAATCCGACCGAGCATTGACAACGCTTAGATTTTAGAGAAATTTTTGAAGCAAATATGGCCGAGCGTATGCAACGCAGCTCATACACTCGGACTTTTTGGTGAATCCGACCGAGCGTTGACAAGGCTCGGATTTTGGAGAAATCCTTGGAGAAAATACGGCCGAGTGTATGCAACGCAGCTCATATGCTCAGACTTCTTGGTGAATCTGACCGAGCATTGACAAGGCTTAGATTTTAAAGAAACCCTTAGAGAAAATATGGTCGAGCATATGCAATGCAGCTCATACGCTCGGAATTTTTGGTGAATCCGACTGAGTGTTGACAAGGCTCGGATTTTGGAGAAATCCTTCGAGAAAATATGGCCGAGCGTATGCAACGTAGCTCATACACTCGGACTTTTTGGCGAATCCAACCGAGGGTTGACAAAGCTCGGATTTTGGAGAAATTCTTGGAGAAAATATGCTCGAGTGTATTCAACGCTGCTCATATGCTCGGACTTTTTGGAGAATACGACCAAGTGTTGAAAAGGTTCGAATTTTGGAGAAATCATTGGAGAAAATATGGTCGAGTGTATGCAACGCAGCTCATACACTCGAAATTTTTGGTGAATCCGACCGAGTGGTTACAAGGCTCGAATTTTGGAGAAATCCTTCGAGAAAATATGGCCGAGTGTATGCAACGTAGCTCATACTCTCGGACTTTTTGGCGAATCCGACCGAGCGTTGACAAGGCTCGGATTTTGGAGAAATCCTTGGAGAAAATATGGCCGAGCGTATGCAACACAGCTCATACGTTCAGACTTTTTGACGAATCTGACCGAGTGTTGACAAGGCTCGGATTCTGGAGAAATCATTGTAGAAAATATGGCCGAGTGTAAGCAACGAAACTCATACCCTCGGACTTTTTGGCGAATCCGACCGAGCTTTTACAAGGCTCGGACTTTGGAGAAATTCTTGGAGAAAATATGGCCGAGCATATGCAATGCAGCTTATATGCTCGGACTTTTTCGAGAATCCGACCGAGTGTTGACAAGGCTCAGATTTTGAAGAAATCCTTAGAGAAAATATGGCCGAGTGTATGCAACGCAGCTCATACACTCAAAATTTTTGGTGAATCCAACCGAGCATTGATAAGGCTCAGATTTTAGAGAAATCCTTGGAGAAAATATGGCCCCTTGGAGAAAATATGGCCGAGCATATCCAATGCAGCTCATACTCTCAGACTTTATGGCAAATCCGACCGAGCGTTGACAAGGCTCGGATTTTGGACAAATCTTTCGAGAAAATATGGCCAAGTGTATGCAACGTAGCTCATACTCTCGAACTTTTTGGCGAATCCGATCGAGCGTTGACAAGGCTCGGATTTTGGAGAAATCCTTGGAGAAAATATGGCCGAGCATATGCAACGCAGCTCATACGCTCGGACTTTTTGACAAATTTGACCAAGTGTTGACAAGGCTCGGATCCTGGAGAAATCATTGTAGAAAATATGGCCGAGCGTATGCAACGCAACTCATACCCTCGGATTTTTTGGCGAATCCGACCGAGCTTTGACAAGGCTCAGATTTTGGAGAAATCCTTGGAAAAAATATAGCAAAGCATATGCAATGCA
This sequence comes from Bretschneidera sinensis, assembly GCA_023935145.1. NCBI lineage: Eukaryota > Viridiplantae > Streptophyta > Magnoliopsida > Brassicales > Akaniaceae > Bretschneidera > Bretschneidera sinensis. The sequence continues at coordinate 64,499,880 of CM043702.1, read as the reverse complement.
GCTTATACGCTCGGATTTTTTCGCGAATCCGACCGAGGGTTGACAAGGCTCGGATTTAGAAGAAATTCTTTGAGAAAATGTGGCAGAGTGTATTCAACGCTGCTCATACGCTCGGACTTTTTGGAGAATACGACTGAGTGGTGACATTGCTCGGATTTGGAGAAATCCTTAGAGAAAATATGGCCAAGTGTATGCAACGCAGCTCATACACTCAAAATTTTTGGTGAATCCAACCGAGCATTGACAAGGCTAGGATTTTGGAGAAATCCTTAGAGAAAATATGGCCGAGTGTATGCAACGCAGCTCATACACTCAGACTTTTGGCGAATATGACCGAGCGTTAACAAGGCTTGGATTTTGGAGAAATCCTTGGAGAAAATATGGCCGAGTGTATGCAACGCAGCTCATACACTCGGACTTTTTAACGAATCCGACCGAGTGTTGACAAGGCTCGGATCCTGGAGAAATCCCTGGATAAAATATGGCCGAGTGTATGCAACGCTGCTCATACGCTTGGACTTTTTGGCGAATCCGACCAAGCGTTGACAAGGCTCGGATTTCGAAGAAATCCTTGGAGAAATTATGGCCAGGTGTATGCAACACAGCTCATATGCTCAGACTTTTTGGCAAATCCAACTGAGCGTTGATAAGGCTCGGATTTCGGAGAAAATATGGCCGAGAGTATGCAACGCAGCTCATACGCTCGGAGTTTTTGGCGAATCCAACCGAGCTTTGACATGGCTCGGAAAATTGGAGAAATCCTTGAAAAAAATATGGCCGAGCATATGCAACATAGCTTATACGCTCGTACTTTTTGATGAATCCGACCGAGTGTTGACAAGGGTCAGATCCTGGAGAAAACCTTGGGGAAAATATGGCCGAGCGTATGCAACGCAGCTCATACGCTCGAAATTTTTGGCGAATCCGACCGAGCGGTGATAAGGCTCAAATTCCAGAGAAATCCTTGGAGAAAATATGGCTGAGCGTTTGCAACGTAGCTCATACTCTCAGACTTTTTTGCGAATCCGACCGAGCGTTGACAAGGCTCGGATTTTGGAAAAATCCTTGAAAAAAATATGGCCGAGTGTATACAACGCTGCTCATACGCTCAGACTTTTTGGCGAATCCGACTGAGCGTTGATAAGGCTCGGATTTCAAAGAAAATATGGCTGATTTTATGCAACGCAGGTCATACGCCCGGAGTTTTTGGCGAATCCAACCGAGTATTGACAAGGCTCGGATTTTGGAGAAATTCTTGGAAAAAATATGGCCGAGCGTATGCAACGCAGCTCATACTCTCAGACTTTTTGGTGAATCCGACCGAGCGTTGACAAGGCTCGGATTTTGGAAAAATCCTTGAGAAAAATATGGCCGAGCGTATGCAACGCTGCTTATAGGCTCGAACTTTTTGGTGAATCCGACCGAGCGTTGACAAGGCTAGGATTTTGAAGAAATGCTTGGAGAAAATATGGCCGAGCGTATGCAACGCAGCTCATACGCTCGGACTTTTTGGCGAATCCGACCGAGCGTTGACAAGAGTCGGATTTCGGAGAAATCTTTGGAGAAAATATGGCAGAGCATATGCAACACAACTCATACCCATGGACTTTTTGGCGAATCCGACCGAGCGTTGACAAGGCTCGGATTTTGGAGAAATCCTTGGAGAAAATATGGCCAAGCGTATGCAACGCAGCTCATACACTCGGACTTTTTGGAGAATATGACTGAGCTTTGACAAGGCTCGGATTTTAAAGAAATCCTCGGAGAAAATATGGCGGGGTGTATGCAACGCTGCTCATACGCTCAAACTTTTTGGAGAATCCAACCGAGCGTTGACAAAACTCGGATCTTGGATAAATCATTGGAGAAATTATGGCCGAGTGTAAGCAACGAAGCTCATACGCTTGGACTTTTTGGCGATTCCGATCGAGCGATGACAAGGCTCAGATTTTGGAGAAATCCTTGGAGAAAATAAGGCCGAACGTATGCAACACAGCTCATACGCTCGGACCCTTTAGCGAATCCGACCGAGCATTGACAACTCTCAGATTTTAGAGAAATTCTTGTAGAAAATATGGCCGAGTTTATGCAACGCAACTCATACGCTCAGACTTTTTGGCGAATACAGCCGAGCGTTGACCAGGCTCGGATTTTGGAGAAATCCTTGGAGAAAATATGGCCGAGTGTATGTAACGCAGCTCATACGCTTGGACTTTTTGGCGAATCCAACCAAGCGTTGACAAGGCTCAGATTTTGGAGAAATCCTTGGAGAAATTATGGCCGAGTGTATGCAACACAGCTCATATGCTCAGACTTTTTGGCGAATCCGACTGAGCGTTGATAAGGCTCGGATTTCGGAGAAAATATGGTCGAGTGTATGCAACGCAGCTCATACGCTCGGAGTTTTTGGCGAATCCGACCGAGTGTTGACAAGGCTCGGATTTCGAAGAAATCTTTAGAGAAAATATGGCCGAGCATATTCAAGCAGCTCATACGCTCGGACTTTTTGGCGAATTCGACCGAGCGTTGACATGGCTCGAAAAATTGGAGAAATCCTTGATAAAAATATGGCCGAGCATATGCAACATAGCTTATTCGCTCGTACTTTTTGATGAATCCGACCGAGTGTTGACAAGGCTCGGATCCTGGAGAAATCCTTGGAGAAAATATGGCCGAGCGTATGCAACGCAGCTCATACGCTCGAAATTTTTGGCGAATCCGACCGAGCGGTGACAAGGCTCGGATTTCAGAGAAATCCTTGGAGAAAATATGGCTGAGCGTTTGCAACGTAGCTCATACTCTTAGACTTCTTGGCGAATCCGACCGAGCATTGACAAGGCTCGGATTTTGGAAAAATCCTTGAAAAAAATATGGCCGAGTGTATGCAACGCTGCTCATAGGCTCGAACTTTTTGGTGAATCCGACCGAGCGTTGACAAGGCTAGGATTTTGAAGAAATGCTTGGAGAAAATATGGCCGAGTGTATGCAACGCAGCTCAGCTGGTCGGACTTTTTGGTGAATCCAACCGAGAGTTGACAAGGCTCGGATTTTCGAAAAATCCTTAGAGAAAATATTGCCGAGCGTATGCGACGCTGCTCATACGCTCGAAATATTTGGCTAATCCGACCGAGCGTTGACAAGGCTCAGATTTTAGAGAAATCATTGGAGAAAATATGGCCAAGCGTATGCAACGCAGCTCATACGTTCGGACTTTTTGATGAATCCGACCGAGCGTTGACAAGGCTCGGATCTTGGGGAAATTCTTGGATAAAAAATGGCCGAGCGCGTTCAACGCAGCTCATACGCTCGGACTTTTTGGTGAATCCGAGCGAGCGTTGACAAGGCTAGGATTTTGAAGAAATGCTTGGCGAAAATATGGCCGAGCATATGTAACGCAGCTCAGCCGGTCGGACTTTTTGGTGAATCCAACCAAGACTTGACAAGGCTCGAATTTTAGATAAATCCATGGAGAAAATATGGCCGAGCGTATGCAACACTGCTCATACGCTCGAAATATTTGGCTACTCCGACCGAGCGTTGACAAGGCTCGGATTTTAGAGAAATCCTTGGAGAAAATATGGCCGAGCGTATGCAACGCAGCTCATACGCTCGGACTTTTTGATGAATCCGACCGAGCGTTGACAAGCCTTGGATCTTGGAGAAATCCTTGGAGAAAAAATGGCCGAGCGTGTGCAATGCAGCTCATTTGCTCAGACTTTTTGGTGAATCCGACCGAGTGTTGACAAGGCTCGGATTTTGGAGAAATCTTTAGAGAAAATATGGCCGAGCGAACGCAATGCAGCTCATACGCTTGGACTTTTTGGTGAATCCGACCGAGCCTTGACAAGGCTCGAATTTTGGAGAAATCCTTGGAGAAAATATGGCTGAGTGTATGCAACGCAGCTCTTACGCTCGGACTTTTTACCGAATACGACCAAGCGTTGACCAGGCTTGGATCCTGGAGAAATCCTTAGAGAAAATATGACCGACATATGCAACGCAACTCATATGCTTGGAATTTTTTGCGAATCCGACCGAGCGTTAACAAGGCTTGGATTTTAGAGAAATCCTTGGAGAAAATATGGCCGAGCGTATGCAATGCAGCTCATACGCTCGGACGTTTTGGGGAATACAGCCGAGCGTTGACCATGCTCGGATTTTGGAGAAATCCTTGGAGAAAATATGGCCGAGCGTACGCAACGCAGCTCATACACTCGGACTTTTTGGCGAATCCGATCGAGCATTGACAAGAGTCGGATTTCGGAGAAATCTTTGGAGAAAATATGGCAGAGCATATGCAACACAACTCATACCCATGGACTTTTTGGCGAATCCGACCGAGCGTTGACAAGGCTCGGATTTTGGAGAAATCCTTGGAGAAAATATGGCCGAGCGTATGCAACGCAGCTCATACACTCGGACTTTTTGGAGAATACGACTGAGCTTTGACAAGGCTCGAATTTTAAAGAAATCCTTGGAGAAAATATGGCGGGGTGTATGCAACGCTGCTCATACGCTCAAACTTTTTGGAGAATCCAACCGAGCGTTGACAAAACTCGGATCTTGGATAAATCCTTGGAGAAATTATGGCTGAGTGTAAGCAACGAAGCTCATACGCTTGGACTTTTTGGCGATTGCGATCGAGCGATGACAAGGCTCGAATTTTGGAGAAATCCTTGGAGAAAATATGGCCGAGTGTATGCAACGCAGCTTATATGCTCGGAATTTTTGGTGAATCTGACTGAGAGTTGACAAGGCTCGGATTTTAGAGAAATCCTAGGAGAAAATATGGCCGAGCATATGCAATGCAGCTCATACGCCCGGAATTTTTGGTGAATCCGACCGAGCGTTGACAAGGCTCAGATTTTGGAGAAATTCTTCGAGAAAATATGGTCGAGCGTATGCAATGTAGCTCATACACTCGGACTTTTTGGTGAATCCGACCGGGGGTTGACAAGGCTCAGATTTTGAAGAAATTCTTGGAGAAAATATGGTCGAGTATATTCAACGCTGCTCTTACGCTCGGACTTTTTGGAGAATACGACCGAGCGTTGATAAGGCTCAGATTTCGGAGAAATCCTTGGAGAAAATATGGCCGAGCGTATCCAACATTGCTCATACGCTCGAAATATTTGGTGAATCCGACCGAGCGTTTACAAGGCTCGGATTTTAGAGAAATTCTTTGGGAAAATATGGCCGAGCGTATGCAACACAGCTCATATGCTCGGAATTTTTGGTAAATCTGACCGAGCATTGACAAGGCTAAGATTTTGGAGAAATCTTTGGAGAAAATATGGCCAAGCGTATGCAACGCAGCTCAGACACGTGGACTTCTTGGTGAATCCGACCGAGCGTTGACAAAGCTCAGATTTTGGAGAAATCCTTGGAGAAAATATGGATGAGCATATGCAACGCAGCTCATACACTTGGATATTTTGGCGAATCTGACCGAGCATTGACAAGGTTCGGATTTTAGAGAAATCCTTAGAAAAAATATGGTTGTGCGTATACAACGTAGCTCATACGCTCGGAATTTTTGGCGCACACGACCGAGCATTTACTAGGCTCGGATCCTGGAGAAATCCTTGGAGAAAATATGGGCGAGCGTATGCAACGCAGCTCATACGCTCAGTCTTTTTGTCTAATCTGACCGAGCATTCACAAGGCTCGGATTTTGGAGAAATCGTCGGAGAAAATATGGTCGAGTGTATGCATCGCTGCTCATACGCTCGGACTTTTTGACGAATCCGACCGAGCGTTGACAAAGCTCAGATTTCGGAGAAATCCTTAGAGAAAATATGGCCTAGCGTATGCAACGCAGCTCATAAGCTCGGAATTTTGGCGAATGCAACCAAGTATTGACAAGGCTCGGATTTCGGAGATATCCTTGGAGAAAATACGACCGAGCGTATGCAACGCAGCTCATACGCTTGGACTTTTTGGCGAATCCGACCGAGCATTGACAAGGCTCGGATTTTGGAGAAATCCTTCAAGAAAATATGGCCTAGTGTATGCAACGTAGCTCATACTCTCGGAATTTTTAGCGAATCTGACCGAGGATTGACAAGGCTCGGATTTTGGAGAAATTCTTGGAAAAAATATGGCCGAGTGTATTCAACGGTGCTCATACGCTCGGACTTTTTGGAGAATACGACCGAGCGTTGACAAGGCTCGGATTTTGGAGAAAATATGACCGAGTGTATGGAACGCAGCTCATACGCTCGGACTTTTTGGTGAATCTGACCGAGCGTTGACAAGGCTCGGATTTTGGAGAAATCCTTGGAGAAAATATGGATGAGCGTATGCAACACAGCTCATACGCTCGGATGTTTTGGCGAATCCGACCAAAGGTTGACCAGGCTAGGATTTTGGAGAAATTCTCGGAGGAAATATGCCCGAGTGTATTCAACGCTGCACATACGCTCAGACTTTTTGGAAAATACGGCCGAGCCTATGCAACGCAGCTCAGACACGCAGACTTTTTGGTGAATCCGACCGAGCGTTGACAAAGCTTGAATTTTGGAGAAATACTTGGAGTAAATATGGTCGAGTGTATGCAATGCAGCTCATACTATCGGACTTTTTGGCGAATTCGACCGAGCATTGACAAGGCTCGGATTTTGGAGAAATCCTTGGAGAAAATATGGCCGAGTGTATGTAACACAGCTCATACACTCGGACTTTTTGATGAATCCGACCGAGTGTTGACAAGGCTCGGATCCGGGAGAAATCCTTGTAGAAAATATGGCCGAGCGTATGCAACGCAACTTATACCCTCGGACTTTTTGGCGAATTCGACCGAGCGTTGACAAGGCTCGGATTTTGGAGAAATCCTTGGAGAAAATATGGCCAAGTATATGCAACGCAGCTCATACGCTCAAACTTTTTGGAGAATACGACCGAGCTTTGACAGGGCTCAGATTTTAGAGAAATCCCTGGAGAAAATTCGACGGAGCGTATGCAACGCTGCTCATACACTCGAACTTTTTGGAGAATCCGACCGAGTGTTGACAATGCTCGGATCTTGGATAAATCTTTGGAGAATTTATGGCCGAGCGTAAGCAACGCAGCTCAGAAGCTCGGAGTTTTTGGAGAATACGACCGAGCGTTGACAAGGCTCGGATTTTAGAGAAATCCTTGGAGAAAATATGGTCGAGTGTATGCAACGCAACTCATACACTCAGACTTTTTGGTGAATCCGACCGAGCATTGACAAGGCTCTGATTTTGGAGAAATCCTTCGAGAAAATATGGCCGAGCGTATGCAACGCTGCTCATACGCTCGAAATATTTGGCGAATCCGACTGAGCGTTGACAAGGCTCGGATTTTGGAGAAATCCTTGGTGAAAATATAGCCGAGTGTGTGCAACGCGGCTTATACACTCGGACTTTTTGGTGAATCCGACCAAGCGTTGACAAGGCTCAGATTTTGGAGAAATCCTTGGAGAAAATATGACCGAGTGTATGCAACGCAGCTCATACACTTGGAGTTTTTGGTGAATCTGACCGAGCGTTGACAAGGCTCGGATTTTGGAGAAAGCCTAGGAGAAAATATGGCTAAGTGTATGCAACATAGCTCATACGCTCGAATGTTTTGGAGAATCCGACCGAGGGTTGACAAGGCTCAGATTTTGGAGAAATTCTCGAAGAAAATATGCCCGAGTGTATTCAACGCTGCACATACGCTCGGACTTTTTGGAGAATACGACTAAGTGTTGACAAGGCTCGAATTCTGGAGAAATCCTTGGAGTAAATGTGGTCGAGTGTATGCAACGCAGCTCATACTCTCAGACTTTTTGACGAATCCGACCGAGCATTGACAAGGCTCGGATTTTGGAGAAATCCTTGGAGAAAATATGGCCGAGCATATGCAACACAGCTCATATGCTTGGACTTTTTGGAGAGTACGACCGAGCTTTGACAGGGCTCGGATTTTAGAGAAATCCTTGGAGAAAATACGGCAGAGCGTATGCAACGTTGCTCATACACTCGAACTTTTTGGAGAATCCGACCGAGCGTTGACAAGGCTCGAATTTAAGAGAAATCCTTGGAGAAAATATGGCTGAGCGTATGCAATGCAGCTCATACGCTCAAACTTTTTGGTGAATCTAACCGAGCGTTGACAAGGCTCGGATTTTGGAGAAATCCTTGGAGAAAATATAGCCGAGCGTGTGCAACGCAACTCATACGCTCGAACTTTTTAGTGAATCCGACCGAGCGTTGACAAGGCTAAGATTTTGGAGAAATCCTTGGAGAAAGTATGGCCTAGGGTATGCAACGCAGCTCATATGCTCGGAATTTCAGCTAATCCGACCGAGCTTTGACAAGGTTCAGATTTTAGAGAAATTGTTAGAGAAAATATGGTTGTGCGTATACAACGCAGCTCATACGCTCGGACTTTTTGGCGCATACGACCGAGCATTGACCAGGCTTGGATCCTGGAGAAATCCTTGGAGAAAATTTGGGCGAGCGTATGCAACGCCGCTCATACGCTCAGTCTTTTTGGCGAATCCGACCGAGCGTCGACAAGGCTCGGATTTTGGAGAAATCGTTGGAGAAAATATGGCCGAGCGTATGCAACACTGCTCATACGCTCGGACTTTTTGACCAATCCGACCGAGCGTTGACAAAGCTCAGATTTCGGAGAAATCCTTGGAGAAAAAATGGCCCAGCGTATGCAACGCAGCTCATACGCTCTGAATTTTTGGCAAATCCGACCGAGTGTTGACAAGGCTCGGATTTCGGAGATATTCTTGGAGAAAATACTGCCGAGTGTATATAACGAAGCTCATACGCTCGGGCTTTTTGGCGAATCCGACCGAGCATTGACATGGTTCGGATTTTTGAGAAATACTTGTAGAAAATATGGCCGAGCGTATGCACCGCTGCTCATACACTCGAACCTTTTGGTGAATCCGACCGAGCGTTGACACGGCTAGGATTTTGAAGAAATCCTTGGAGAAAATATGGCCTAGTGTATGCAACGTAGCTCATCCGTTCAGACTTTTTGGTGAATCCGACCGAGAGTTGAGAAGGCTCGGATTTTAGAGAAATCCTTGGAGAATATATGGCCGAGCCTATGCAACACAGCTCATACGCTCGGACTTTTTGGAGAATACGACCGAGCTTTGACAGGGCTCAGATTTTAGAGAAATCCTTAGAAAAAATACGGTGGAGCGTATGCAACGCTGCTCATACACTCGAACTTTTTGGAGAATCCGACCGAGCGTTGACAAAGCTCGGATCTTGGATAAATCTTTGGAGAAAATAAGGCCGAGCGTAAGCAATGCAGCTCAGAAGCTCGGAGTTTTTGGAGAATATGACTGAGCATTGACAAGGCTCGGATTTTAAAGAAATCCTTGGAGAAAATAAGGCGGAGCATATGCAACGCTGCTCATACGCTCGAACTTTTTGGCGAATCCGACCGAGCGTCGACAAAGCTCGAATTTTGGATAAATTCTTGGAGAAAATATTGCCGAGCTTATTCAACGAAGCACATACGCTCGGGCTTATTGGCGAATCCGTCCGAGAGTTGAGAATCCTCGGATTTCGAAGAAATCCTTGGAGAAAATATGGCCGAGCGTATGCAAGGCAGCTCATACGCTCGGACTTTTCGATGAATCTGACTAAGCGTTGACAAGTCTCGGATTTTAGTGAAATCCCTTGGAGAAAGTATGGCCGAGCGTATGCAACGCAGCTCATATGGTCAGACTTTTTGGCAAATCCGACCAAGCGTGGACAAGGCTCTGATTTTGGAGAAATCCTTGGAGAAAATATGACCGAGCATATGCAACGCAGCTCATACGCTCGAACTTTTTGGTGAATCTGACCGAGCGTTGACAAAGTTCGGATTGTAGAGAAATCTTTGGAGAAAATATAGCCGAGCGTATACAACGCAGCTCATCCACTTAGACTTTTTGGCGAATACGACAGAGCATTGACCAGGCTCGGATCCTGGAGAAATCTTCGGAGAAAATATGGGCGAGCGTATGCAACGCAGCTCATACGCTCAGACTTTTTAGCTAATCCGATCGAGCGTTGACAAGGCTAGGATTTTGGAGAAATCGTTGGAGGACAATATGGTCCAGCGTATGCAACACTGCTCATACACTCGGACTTTTTGACGAATCCGACTGAGCGTTGACAAGGCTCGGATTTTGGAGAAATCCTTGGAGAAAATATGGCCGAGTGTATGCAACGCAGCTCATACGCTCGAACTTCTTGGCCAATCCGACCGAGCGTTGATAAGGCTCGGAATTTGGAGAAATCTTTAGAGAAAATATGGCCGAGTGTATTTCAACGCATCTCATACGCTCGGACTTTTTGGTAAATCCGACCGAGCGTTGATAAGGCTCGGAATTTGGAGAAATCCTTAGAGAAAATATGGCCGAGTGTATTAAACGCACCTCATACGCTCGGACTTTTTGGTAAATCCGACCGAGCGGTTGACAAAGCTCGAATTTTGGATAAATCCTTTGAGAAAATATAGCCGAGCGAATGCAACGAAGCACATATGCTCCGGATTTTTGTCGAATTCGACCGAGTGTTGACATGGCTCGGATTTTGGAGAAATCCTTAGAGAAAATATGGCCGAGCATATGCAACGCTGCTCATACGCTCAAACTTTTTGGTGAAATCCGACTGAGCGTTGACAAGGCTAGGATTTTTGAAGAAATCCTTGGAGAAAATATGGCCGAGCATATGCAACGCAGCTCACCCGCTCGAAATATTTGACGAATCCGACCGAGCGTTGACAAGGCTCGGATTTAAGAGAAATCCTTGGAGAAAATATGGCCGAGCGTATGCAATGCGAGCTCATACGCTCAGACTTTTTGGTGAATCTGATCGAGGGTTGACAGGGCTCGGATTTTTGGAGAAATCCTTGGAGAAAGTATGGCCTAGTGTATGCAACGCAACTCATATGCTCGGAATTTTCAGCGAATCTGACCGAGCGCTGACAAGGCTCGGATTTTGGAGAAATCCTTGGAGAAAATATGGTCGAGCGTATGTAACGCAGCTCATACACCCGGACTTTTTGGCAAATCCAACTGAACTTTGACAAGGCTCGGATTTTGGAGAAATCCTTGGAGAAAATAAGGATGAGCGTATGCAACGCAGCTCATACGGTCGGATTTTTTGGCGAATCTGACCGAGCATTGACAAGGTTTGGATTTTAGAGAAATTGTTAGAGAAATTATGGTTGTGCGTATTCAACGCAGCTCATACGTTCGGACTTTTTGGCGCATACCGACCGAGTATTGACCAGGCTTGGATCTGGAGAAATCTTTGGAGAAAATATGGGCGAGCGTATGCAACGCAGCTCATACGCTCAGTCTTTTTGGAGAATCCGACAGATCGTTGACAAGGCTCGGATTTTGGAGAAATCGTTGGAGAAAACATGGCCGAGAGTATGCAACGCTGCTCATACGCTCGGACTTTTTGACAAATCCGACCGAGCGTTGACAAAACTCGGATTTCGTAGAAATCCTTGGAGAAAATATGGCCCAGCGTAATGCAACGCAGCTCATAAGCTCGTACTTTTTGGCGAATCCGACCGAGCGTTGACAAGGCTCGGATTTCGGAGATATCCTTGGAGAAAATATGCCCGAGCATATGCAACGCAACTCATACGCTCGGACTTTTTGGAGAATCCGACCGAGCTTTGACAAGGCTCGAATTTTAGAGAAATCCTTGGAGAAAATATGGCCGAGCGTATGCAACGCAGCTCATACGCTCGGACTTTTTGGCGAATACGACCGAGCATTGACCAGGCTCGGATCCTGGAGAAATCCTTGGAGAAAATATGGGCGAGCATATGCAACGCGGCTCATACACTCAGACTTTTTGGCGAATCTGACCGAGCGTTGACAAGGCTCTGATTTCGGAGATGTCCTTGGAGAAAATATGGCCGAGTGTATTCAACGCAACTCATACGCTCAGACTTTTTGGTGAATCCGACCGAGCGTTGACAAAGCTCGAATTTTGGATAAATGCTTGGAGAAAATATTGCCGAGCGTATGCAACGAAGCTCATATGCTCAGTCTTTTTGGCGAATCCGACCGAGCGTCGACAAGGCTCGGATTTTCGAGAAATCGTTGGAGAAAATATGGCCGAGCGTATGCAACACTGCTCATACGCTCGGACTTTTTGACCAATCCGACCGAGCGTTGACAAAGCTCAGATTTCGGAGAAATCCTTGGAGAAAAAATGGCCCAGCGTATGCAACGCAGCTCATACGCTCTGAATTTTTGGCAAATCCGACCGAGTGTTGACAAGGCTCGGATTTCGGAGATATTCTTGGAGAAAATACTGCCGAGTGTATATAACGAAGCTCATACGCTCGGGCTTTTTGGCGAATCCGACCGAGCATTGACATGGTTCGGATTTTTGAGAAATACTTGTAGAAAATATGGCCGAGCGTATGCACCGCTGCTCATACACTCGAACCTTTTGGTGAATCCGACCGAGCGTTGACACGGCTAGGATTTGAAGAAATCCTTGGAGAAAATATGGCCTAGTGTATGCAACGTAGCTCATCCGTTCAGACTTTTTGGTGAATCCGACCGAGAGTTGAGAAGGCTCGGATTTTAGAGAAATCCTTGGAGAATATATGGCCGAGCCTATGCAACACAGCTCATACGCTCGGACTTTTTGGAGAATACGATCGAGCGCTGACAGGGCTCAGATTTTAGAGAAATCCTTGGAGAAAATATGGCCGAGCATATACAACACAGCTCATACACTCGAACTTTTGACGAATCCGACCGAGTGTTGACAAAGCTCGGATCCTGGAGAAATCCTTGTAGAAAATATGGCCGAGCGTATGCAACGCAACTCATACGCTCGGACTTTTTGGCGAATCCGATCGAGCGTTGACAAAGCTCAGATTTTGGAGAAATCCTTGGAGAAAATATGGTCGAGCGTATGCAACGCATCTCATAAGCCTCAGACTTTTTGGAGAATACGACCGAGCGTTGACAAGGCTCGGATTTTAGAGAAACCCACGAAAAAAATATAAATGAGCGTATGCAACGCTGCTCATATGCTCAAACTTTTTGGCGAATCCGACCGAGCATTGACATGGCTAGGATTTTGGAGAAATCCTTCATGAAAATATGGCCGAGCGTATGCAACGTAGCTCATACTGTCGGACTTTTTGGTAAATCCGACCGAGCGTTGATAAGGCTCGGAATTTGGAGAAATCCTTAGAGAAAATATGGCCGAGTGTATTAAACGCACCTCATACGCTCGGACTTTTTGGTAAATCCGACCGAGCGTTGACAAAGCTCGAATTTTGGATAAATCCTTTGAGAAAATATAGCCGAGCGAATGCAACGAAGCACATATGCTCCGGATTTTTGTCGAATTCGACCGAGTGTTGACATGGCTCGGATTTTGGAGAAATCCTTAGAGAAAATATGGCCGAGCATATGCAACGCTGCTCATACGCTCAAACTTTTTTGGTGAATCCGACTGAGCGTTGACAAGGCTAGGATTTTTGAAGAAATCCTTGGAGAAAATATGGCCGAGCGTATGCAATGCAGCTCATACGCTCAGACTTTTTGGTGAATCTGACCGAGGGTTGACAGGGCTCGGATTTTGGAGAAATCCTTGGAGAAAGTATGGCCTAGTGTATGCAACGCAGCTCATATGCTCGGAATTTTTCAGCGAATCTGACCGAGCGCTGACAAGGCTCGGATTTTGGAGAAATCCTTGGAGAAAATATGGTCGAGCGTATGTAACGCAGCTCATACACCGGACTTTTTGGCAAATCCAACTGAACTTTGACAAGGCTCGGATTTTGGAGAAATCCTTGGAGAAAATAAGGATGAGCGTATGCAACGCAGCTCATACGGTCGGATTTTTTGGCGAATCTGACCGAGCATTGACAAGGTTTGGATTTTAGAGAAATTGTTAGAGAAATTATGGTTGTGCGTATTCAACGCAGCTCATACGTTCGGACTTTTTGGCGCATACGACCGAGTATTGACCAGGCTTGGATCCTGGAGAAATCTTTGGAGAAAATATGGGCGAGCGTATGCAACGCAGCTCATACGCTCAGTCTTTTTGGAGAATCCGACAGATCGTTGACAAGGCTCGGATTTTGGAGAAAATCGTTGGAGAAAACATGGCCGAGAGTATGCAACGCTGCTCATACGCTCGGACTTTTTGACAAATCCGACCGAGCGTTGACAAAACTCGATTTCGTAGAAATCCTTGGAGAAAATATGGCCCAGCGTATGCAACGCAGCTCATAAGCTCGTACTTTTTGGCGAATCCGACCGAGCGTTGACAAGGCTCGGATTTCGGAGATATCCTTGGAGAAAATATGCCCGAGCATATGCAACGCAACTCATACGCTCGGACTTTTTGGAGAATCCGACCGAGCTTTGACAAGGCTCGAATTTTAGAGAAATCCTTGGAGAAAATATGGCCGAGCGTATGCAACGCAGCTCATACGCTCGGACTTTTTGGCGAATACGACCGAGCATTGACCAGGCTCGGATCCTGGAGAAATCCTTGGAGAAAATATGGGCGAGCATATGCAACGCGGCTCATACACTCAGACTTTTTGGCGAATCTGACCGAGCGTTGACAAGGCTCTGATTTCGGAGATGTCCTTGGAGAAAATATGGCCGAGTGTATTCAACGCAACTCATACGCTCAGACTTTTTGGTGAATCCGACCGAGCGTTGACAAAGCTCGAATTTTGGATAAATGCTTGGAGAAAATATTGCCGAGCGTATGCAACGAAGCTCATATGCTCAGTCTTTTTGGCGAATCCGACCGAGCGTCGACAAGGCTCGGATTTTCGAGAAATCGTTGGAGAAAATATGGCCGAGCGTATGCAACACTGCTCATACGCTCGGACTTTTTGACCAATCCGACCGAGCGTTGACAAAGCTCAGATTTCGGAGAAATCCTTGGAGAAAAAATGGCCCAGCGTATGCAACGCAGCTCATACGCTCTGAATTTTTGGCAAATCCGACCGAGTGTTGACAAGGCTCGGATTTCGGAGATATTCTTGGAGAAAATACTGCCGAGTGTATATAACGAAGCTCATACGCTCGGGCTTTTTGGCGAATCCGACCGAGCATTGACATGGTTCGGATTTTTGAGAAATACTTGTAGAAAATATGGCCGAGCGTATGCACCGCTGCTCATACACTCGAACCTTTTGGTGAATCCGACCGAGCGTTGACACGGCTAGGATTTTGAAGAAATCCTTGGAGAAAATATGGCCTAGTGTATGCAACGTAGCTCATCCGTTCAGACTTTTTGGTGAATCCGACCGAGAGTTGAGAAGGCTCGGATTTTAGAGAAATCCTTGGAGAATATATGGCCGAGCCTATGCAACACAGCTCATACGCTCGGACTTTTTGGAGAATACGATCGAGCGCTGACAAGGCTCAGATTTTGGAGAAATCCTTGGAGAAAATATGGCCGAGCATATACAACACAGCTCATACACTCGAACTTTTTGACGAATCCGACCGAGTGTTGACAAAGCTCGGATCCTGGAGAAATCCTTGTAGAAAATATGGCCGAGCGTATGCAACGCAACTCATACGCTCGGACTTTTTGGCGAATCCGATCGAGCGTTGACAAAGCTCAGATTTTGGAGAAATCCTTGGAGAAAATATGGTCGAGCGTATGCAACGCATCTCATAAGCTCAGACTTTTTGGAGAATACGACCGAGCGTTGACAAGGCTCGGATTTTAGAGAAACCCACGAAAAAAATATAAATGAGCGTATGCAACGCTGCTCATATGCTCAAACTTTTTGGCGAATCCGACCGAGCATTGACATGGCTAGGATTTTGGAGAAATCCTTCATGAAAATATGGCCGAGCGTATGCAACGTAGCTCATACTGTCGGACTTTTTGGGAAATCCGACCGAGCGTTGACAAGGCTCGGATTTTGGGGAAATCCTTGGAGAAAATATGGCCAAGCGTATACAACACAGCTCATACGCTCAGAAATTTTTGCGAATCCGAATGAGTGTTGACAAATCTCAGATTTCAGAGAAATCCTTGGAGAAAATATGGTCGAGCATATGCAAAGCAGCTCATATGCTCGGACTTTTTGACGAATCCGACCGAGTATTGACATGGCTTGGATTTTGGAGAAATCCTTGTAGAAAATAGGGCCGAGTGTATGCAACGCAACTCATACCCTCAGACTTTTTGGCGAATCCGATCGAGTGTTGACAAGGCTCGGATTTTGGAGAAAATATGGCCGAGTGTATGCAACGCAACTTATAAGCTCAGAATTTTTGGAGAATACGACCGAGCGTTGACAAAGCTCGGATTTTAGAGAAATCCTTGGAGAAAATATGGTGGAGCGTATGCAACGCTGCTCATACGCTCGAACGTTTTGGCGAATCTGACTGAGCATTAACAAAGCTTGGATTTTGGATAAATCCTTGGAGAAAATTTGGCTGAGCTTATGCAACGAAGCTCATACGCTCGGGTTTATTGGCGAATCTGTCTGAGAGTTGAGAATGCTCAGATTTCAGAGAAATCCTTGGAGAAAATATGGCCGATCGTATACAAGGCAGCTCATATGCTCGGACTTTTTGGCGAATCTAACCGAGCGTTGACAAGGCTCGGATTTTGGAGAAAATATGGCCGAGTGTATACAACGCAGCTCATATGCTAGGACTTATTGGCGAATCCTACTGTGCGTTGACAAGGCTCGGATTTCGAAAAAATTCTTGGAGAAAATATGGCCGAGTGTATGCAACGCAGCTCATACGCTCGGACTTATTGGCGAATCTGACCGAGCGTTGACAAAGTTCGAATTTCGGAGAAATTTTTGGAGAAAATATGGCCGAGCGTATGCATCGCAGCTCATACGCTCGGACTTTTTGGCGAATCCGACCGAGTGTTGACAAGGCTCGGATTTTGGAGAAATTCTTGGAGAAAATATGGCTGAGCGTATGCAACACTGCTCATACGCTCGAACTTTTTGGTGAATCTGATCGAGCGTTGACAAGGCTCAGATTTTGATGAAATTCTTGGAGAAAATATGGCCGAGCGTATGCAACGCAGCTCATACGCTCGGAATTTTTGGCGAATACAGTCGAGCGTTGGTGAGGCTCGGATTTTGGAGAAATCCTTTGAGAATATATGGTCAAGCGTATGCAACGCAGCTAATATGCTCGGACTTTTTGGCGAATCTGACCGAGCCTCGACAAGGCTCGGATTTTGGGGAAAATATGGCCGAGTGTATACAACGCAGCTCATACGCTAGGACTTATTGGCGAATCCGACTGTGCATTGACAAGGCTCGGATTTCGAAAAAATTCTTGGAGAAAATATGGTCGAGTGTATGCAACGCAGCTCATACGCTCGGACTTATTGGCGAATCCGACCGAGCGTTGACAAGGTTCGAATTTCAGAGAAATTCTTGGAGAAAATATGGCCAAGCGTATGCATTGCAGCTCATACGCTCGGACTTTTTGGTGAATCCTACCGAGTGTTGACAAGGCTTGGATTTTGGAGAAATTCTTGGAGCAAATATGGCCGAGTGTATTAAACGCAGCTCATACGCTCGGACTTTTTGGTGAATCCGACCGAGCGATGAAAAAGCTCGGATTTTGGATAAATCCTTGGAGAAAATATGGCCGGAGCGTATGCAACGAAGCTCACACACTCAGGCTTTTTGGTGAATTCGTCCCAGCGTTAACAAGGCTCGGATTTTGGAGAAATCCTTAGAGAAGATATGGCCGAGCGTATGCAACGCAACACATCCGCTCGAACTTTTTGGTGGATCTGACCGAGTGTTGACAAGTCTCGGATGTTGATGAAATCCTTAGAGAAAATATGGCCGAGCTTATGCAACGCAACTGATAAGCTCGGACTTTTTGGCGAATCCGACCGAACATTGACAAGGCTCGAATTTTGGAGAAATTCTTCGGGAAAATATGGCCGAGTGTATTCAACGCAGCTTATACACTCGGACTTTTTGGTGAATCCGACCGAGCGTTGACAAAGCTCGGATTTTGGATAAATCCTTAGAGAAAATATGGTCGAGCATATGCAACGAAGCTCATATGCTCGGGCTCTTTGGCGAATCCGACCGAGCGTTGACATGGCTTGGATTTTGGAGAAATCTTTGGAGAAAATATGGCCGAGCGTATGCAACACTGCTCATACGCTCGAACTTTTTGGTGAATCCTACCGAGCGTTGACAAGGCTCAGATTTTGATGAAATCATTGGAGAAAATATGGCCGAGCTTATGCAACGCAGCTCATACGCTCGGACTTTTTGGTGAATCGGACCGAGCGTTGACAAGGCTTGGATTTTGGAGAAATCCTTGGAGAAAATATGGTCGAGTGTAGGCAATGTAGCTCATACACTCGGACTTTTTACTGAATATGGCCGAGCTTGGACAAGGCTCGGATATTGGAGTAATCCTTGGAGAAAATATGGCCGAGCATATGCAATGCAGCTCATACACTCAGAATTTTTAGCGAATCTGACCGAGCATTGACAAGGCTCGGATTTTGGAGAAATTCTTGGAGCAAATATGGCCGAGTGTATTCAACGCAGCTTAAACACTCGGACTTTTTAGTGAATCCGATTGAGCGTTGACAAGGCTCGGATTTTGGAGAAATCCTTGGAGAAAATATGGCGGAGTGTATGCAATGCTGATCATACGCTCGAAATTTTTGGAGAATACGACCGAGCGTTGTTAAGGCTCAGATTTTGGAGAAATTCTTGGTGAAAATATGACCTAGCGTATGCAACGCAGCGCATACGCTCGGACTTTTTGGTAAATCCGACCGAGCGTTGACAAGGCTCGGATTTTGGAGAAATCCTTGGAGAAAATATGGCCACGCTTATGCAACAAATCTCATACGCTCAGAATTTTTGGCGAATCCGACCGAGCGTTGACAAGGCTCGGATTTGAGAGAAATCCTTGGAAAAAATATGACCGAGCGTATGCAACGCAGGTCATCCGCTCAGACCTTTTGGTTGAATCCAGCCAAGTGTCGACAAGGCTCAGATTTTGGAGAAATTCTTGGAGCAAATATGGCCGAGTGTATGCAACGCAGCGCATACGCTCGGACTTTTTTCTCAAATCCGACCGAGCGTTGACGAGGCTCTGATTTTGGAGAAATTCTTTGAGAAAATATGGCCGAGCGTATGCATTGTTGCTCATACGCTCGAACATTTTGGGGAATACGACAGAGCGTTGACAAGGCTCAGATTTCAGAGAAATCCTTGGATAAAATATGGCGGAGTGTATCCAACGCTGCTCATACGCTCGAACTTTTTGGCGAATCCGACCGAGTGTTGACAAAGCTCGGATTTTGGATAAATCCTTGGGGAAAATATGGTCGAGCTTATACAACGAAGCTCATACACTCGGGATTTTTGGAAAATCCGATCGAGCGTTGACAAGGCTCGGATTTGGGAGAAATCCTTGGTAAAAATATGACCGAGTGTATGCAATGCAGCTCATCTGCTCGGACTTTTTGCTGACTCCGACCGAGAATTGACAAGGCTCGGATTTTGGAAAAATCCTTTTAGAAAATATTGCCGAGTGTATGCAACGCAGCTCATACGCTCGTACTTGTTGGCGAATACAGCCGAGCGTTGACAAGGCTAGGATTTTGGAGAAATCCTTGGAGAAAATATGGTCGAGCGTATGCAACGCAGTTCATACGCTCGTACTTTTTGGCGAATCGGACCGAGCATTGACAAGGCTCGGATTTTGGAGAAATCCTTGGAGAAAATATAGCCGAGCGTATACAACGAAGCTCATACGCTCAGACTTTTTGGTGAATCCGACTAAGCGTTAACAAGGCTCAGATTTTGGAGAAATCCTTGGAGAAAATATGGTCGAGCATATGCAACGCAGCTCATACGCTCGGATTTTTTGGCAAATCTGACTGAGCGTTGACAAGGCTCGGATTTTGGAGAAAATATGGCCGAACGTATGCAACGCAGCTCGTACGCTCGGACTTTTGGGGGAATCCGACCGAGCGTTGACAAGGGTCGGATTTTGGAGAAATCATTGGTGAAGATATGGCCGAGTGTATGCAACGCAGCTCATCTGCTCGGACTTTTTGGTGAATCCGACCGAGTGTTGACAAGGCTAGGATTTTTGGGAAATCTTTGGAGAAAATATGGTCGAGCGTATGCAACGCAGCTCATACGCTCGGACTTTCGGTGAATACGACCGAGCGTTGACAAGGCTCGGATTTTAGAGAAATCATTGGAGAAAATATGGCGAAGCGTATGCAACACTGCTCATACACTCAAACTTTTTGACGAATCCGACCGACTGTTGACAAAGCTCGGATCCTGGAGAAATCATTGGAGAAAATATGGCGAAGCGTATGCAACGCAACTCATACCCTCAGACTTTTTGGCGAATCCGACCGAGCGTTGACAAAGCTCAGATTTTGGAGAAATCCTTGGAGAAAATATGGTCGAGCGTATGCAACGCATCTCATAAGCTCAGACTTTTTGGAGAATACGACCGAGCGTTGACAAGGCTCGGATTTTAGAGAAACCCTCGATAAAAATATGCGGAGCGTATGCAACGCTGCTCATACGCTCGAACTTTTTGGCGAATCCGACCGAGCATTGACATGGCTAGGATTTTGGAGAAATCCTTCGAGAAAATATGGCCGAGCGTATGCAACGTAGCTCATACTGTCGGACTTTTTGGTGAATCCGACCGAGCGTTGACAAGGCTCGGATTTTGAGAAAATCCTTGGAGAAAATATGGCCGAGCGTATGCAACACAGCTCATACGCTCGGACGTTTTTGCGAATCCGACTGAGCGTTGACAAGTCTCAAATTTCAGAGAAATCCTTGGAGAAAATATGGGTTAGCGTATGCAAAGCAGCTCATATGCTCGGACTTTTTGACGAATCCGACCGAGTATTGACAAGGCTCGGATCCTGGAGAAATCCTTGTAGAAAATAGGGCCGAGTGTTTGCAATGCAACTCATACCCTCGGACTTTTTGGCGAATCCGATTGAGTGTTGACAAGGCTCGGATTTTGGAGAAATCCTTGGAGAAAATATGGCCAAGTGTATGCAACGCAGCTCATAAGCTCGGACTTTTTGGAGAATACGACCGAGCGTTGACAAGGCTCGGATTTTAGAGAAATCCTTGGAGAAAATATGGTGGAGTGTATGCAACGCTGCTCATACGCTCGAACGTTTTGGCAAATCCGGCTGAGCATTGACAAAGCTTGGATTTTGGATAAATCCTTGAAGAAAATTTGGCCGAGCTTATGCAACGAAGCTCATACGCTCGGGTTTATTGGCGAATCCGTCCGAGAGTTGAGAATGCTCAGATTTCAGAGAAATCCTTGGAGAAAATATGGCCGATCATATGCAAGACAGCTCATACGCCCGGACTTTTTGGCGAATCCGACTGAGCGTTGACAAGTCTCAGATTTCAGAGAAATTCTTGGAGAAAATATGGTCGAGCGTATGCAAAGCAGCTCATATGCTCGGACTTTTTGCCAAATCCGACCGAGCGTTGACAAGGTTTGGATTTTGGAGAGATCCTTGGAGAAAATATGGCTGAGTGTATGCAATGCAGCTCATACGCTCGGACTTTTTGGCCAATCCGACCGATCGTTGACAAGGCTCGAAATTTGGACAAATCCTTGGAGAAAATATGTCCGAGCATATGCAACGCAGCTCATACGCTCAGAATTTTTGGTGAATCTGACCGAGCGTTGACAAGGCTCAGATTTTGGAGAAATGCTTCGAGAAAATATGGCCGAGTGTATGCAATGTAGCTCCTACTCTCGGACTTTTTGGAGAATCCGACCGAGCGTTGACAAGGCTCGGATTTTGGAGAAATCCTTGGAGAAAATATGGCTCGGACTTTTTCTTGAATCCGACTGAGCGTTGACAAAACTCGGATTTTGGATAAATCCTTGAGAAAATATGGCCGAGCATACGCAATGAAGCTCATACGCTCGGGCTTTTTGGCGAATCCGACCGAGCATTGAGAAGGCTCGGATTTTGGAGAAATCCTTGGAGAAAATATGGCCGAGTGTATGCAACGCAGCTCATACGCTCGGACTTTTTGGCGAATCCGACCGAGCATTGACAAGACTCGAATTTCGGAGATATCCTTGGAGAAAATATGACCGAGCGTATGCAATGCAAGTCATACGCTCGGACTTTTTGGCGAATCCGACCAAGCATTGACAAGGCTCGGATTTTGGAGAAATTCTTGGAGAAAATAAGGACGAGTGTTTGCAACGCAGCTCATACGCTCGGACTTTTTGGCGAATCCGACCGAGCGTTGACAAAGCTCAGAATTTGGATAAATCCTTAGAGAAAATATGGCCGAGCGTATGCAACAAAGCTCATACGCTCGGGCTTTTTGGCGGATCAGACCGAGCGTTGATAAGGCTCGGATTTTAGAGAAATCCTTGGAGAAAATATAGCCGAGCATATGCAACGCTGCTCATACGGTCGAAAATTTTGGTGAACTCGACTGGGCATTGACAAGGCTCGAATTTTGGAGAAATCCTTGGAGAAAATATGGCCAAGCATATGCAACACAGCTTATACGCTCGGTCTTTTTGGTGAAACCGACTGAGCGTTGACAAGGCTCGGATTTTGGATAAATCTTTGGAGAAAATATGGCCGAGCGTATGCAACGCAGCTTATACGCTCGGTCTTTTTGGTGAATCCAACCATGCATTGACAAGGCTCAGATTTTGGAGAAATCCTTGGAGAAAATATGTCCGAGTGTATGCAACGCAGCTCATACACCTGGAATTTTTGAAAAATCCGATCGAGCTTTAACAAGGCTCAGATTTTGGTGAAATCCTTGGAGAAAATATGGCCTAGCATATGCAATGCAGCTCATACGCTCGGAATTTTTAGCGAATCCGATCGAGAGTTGACAAGGCTCGGATTTTGGAGAAATCCTTGGAGAAAATATGGTGGAGCGTATGAAACGCAGCTCATACGCTTAGACTTTTTGGCGAATCCGACCGAGGGTCGACAAGGCTCGGATTTTGGAGAAATCCTTGGAGAAAATATGCCTGAGGGTATGCAACGCAGCTCATACGCTCGGACTTTTTGGTGAATCTGACCGAGCGTTGACAAGGCTCGGATTTTGGAGAAATCCTTCAAGAAAATATGGCCGAGTGTATGCAACGTAGCTCATACGCTCGGACTTTTTGGTGAATCCGACCGAGTGATGACAAAGCTCGAATTTTGGATAAGTCCTTGGAGAAAATATGGCTGAGCTTATGCAACGAAGCTCATACGCTCGGACTTTTTGGCGAATCTGACCGAGCGTTAACATGGCTTAGATTTTGGAGAAATCTTTGGAGAAAATATGGCTGAGCGTATGCAACACTGCTCATACGCTCGAACTTTTTGGCGAATCCGATCGAGCGTTGACAAGGCTCAAATTTTGATGAAATTCTTGGAGAAAATATGGCCGAGCGTATGCAACACAGCTCATTCGCTCGGACTTTTTGGCGAATACAGCCGAGCGTTGGTGAGGCTCGGATTTTGGAGAAATTCTTTGAGAATATATGGTCAAGCGTATGCAACGCAGCTAATACGCTCGGACTTTTTGGCGAATCCGACAGAGCCTCGACAAGGCTCGGATTTTGGAGAAAATATGGCCGAGTGTATACAACGCAGCTCATATGCTAGGACTTATTGGCGAATCTGACTGTGTGTTGACAAGGCTTGGATTTCGAAAAAATTCTTGGAGAAATTATGGTCGAGTGTATTAAACGCAGCTCATACGCTCAGACTTTTTGGTGAATCCGACCGAGCGATGACAAAGCTCGGATTTTGGATAAATCCTTAGAGAAAATATGACCGAGCGTATGCAACGAAGCTCATACACTCGAGCTTTTTGGAGAATTCGTCCCAGCGTTAACAAGGCTCGGATTTTGGAGAAATCCTTAGAGAAGATATGGCCGAGCATATGCAACGCAACACATCCGCTCGAACTATTTGGTGGATCTGACCGAGTGTTGACAAGTCTCGGATTTTGATGAAATCCTTGGAGAAAATATGGCCGAGCTTATGCAACGCAACTGATAAGCTCAGACTTTTTGGTGAATCCGACCGAGCGTTGACAGGGCTCGAATTTTGGAGAAATTCTTCGGGAAAATATGGCCGAGTGTATTCAACGCAGCTTATACGCTCGGACTTTTTGGTGAATCCGACCGAGCGTTGACAAAGCTCAGATTTTGGATAAATCCTTGGAGAAAATATGGCCGAGTATATGCAACGAAGCTCATATGCTCGGGCTTTTTGGCGAATCCATCCGAGCGTTGACATGGCTTGGATTTTGGACAAATCTTTGGAGACAATATGGCCGAGCGTATGCAACACTGCTCATACGCTCGAACTTTTTGGTGAATCCGATCGAGTGTTGACAAGGCTCAGATTTTGATAAAATCCTTGGAGAAAATATAGCCGAGCTTATGCAACGCAGCTCATACACTCGGACTTTTTGGTGAATCGGACCGAGCATTGACAAGGCTTGGATTTTGGAGAAATCCTTGGAGAAAATATGGTCGAGTGTAGGCAACGCAGCTCATACGCTCGGACTTTTTACTGAATATGGCCGAGCTTGGACAAGGCTCGGATTTTGGAGTAATCCTTGGAGAAAATATGGCCGAGCATATGCAATGCAGCTCATACACTCAGAGTTTTTAGCGAATCCGACCGAACATTGACAAGGCTCAGATTTTGGTGAAATCCTTGGAGAAAATATGGCTGAGCGTATGCGACGCAGCCATAATCTCGGACTTTTCGGCGAATCCGACCGAGCTTTGACAAGGCTCAGATTTTGGAGAAATCCTTGGAGAAATTATGGCCGAGCGTATGCAACACAGCTCATGCGCTCGGAATTTTTGGCGAATCCAACCGAGCGTTGATAAGGCTCGGATTTTGGAGAAATCCTTGGAGAAAATATGGCTGAGCATATGCAACATAACTCATACACTTGAACTTTTTGACGAATCCGACCGAGTGTTGACAAGGCTCGTATCCTGGAGAAATCCTTGGAGAAAATATGGCCGAGTGTATGCAATGCAGCTCATACCCTTGGACTTTTTGATGAATCCGACCGAGCGTTGACAAGGCTCGGATTTTGATGAAATCCTTGGAGAAAATATGGCCGAGCGTATGCAACGCTGCTCATACACTCGGACTTTTTGGAGAATACGACTGAGCATTTACAAGGCTCGGATTTCAGAGAAATCCTTGGAGAAAATATGGCGGAGCGTATGAAACGCTGCTCATACGCTCGAACTTTTTGGCAAATCCGACCGAGTGCTGACAAAGCTCGGATTTTGGATAAATCCTTGGAGAAAATATAGCCGAACTTATGCAACGAAGCTCATACGCTCGGGATTTTTGGCGAATCCGACCGAGCATTGACAAGGCTCGGATTTGAGAGAAATCCTTGGAAAAAATATGACCGAGCGTATGCAATGTAACTCATTCGCTCGGACTTTTTGGTGAATCCAGCCAAGCGTTGACAAGGCTCGGATTTTGGAAAAATCCTTGTAGAAAATATGGCCGAGTGTATGCAACGTAGCTCATACGCTCGGACTTGTTGGCGAATACAGCCGAGCATTGACAAGGCTAGGATTTTGGAGAAATTCTTGGAGAAAATATGGCCGAGCGTATACAACACAGATCATACGCTCGGACTTTTTGGCGAATCCGACCGAGCGTTAACAAGGCTCAAATTTTGGAGAAATCCTTGGAGAAAATATGGCCGAGCGTATGCAACGCAGCTCATACGCTCGAACTTTTTGGCGAATCCGACCGAGCGTTGACAAGGCTCGGATTTTGGAGAAATTCTTGGAGCAAATATGGCCGAGTGTATGCAATGCAGCGCATACGCTCGGACTTTTTGGCATATCCGACCGAGCGTTGACAAGGCTCAGATTTTGGAGAAATTCTTGGAGCAAATATGGCCGAGTGTATTCAACGTAGCTTAAACGCTCGGACATTTTAGTGAATCCGACTGAGCGTTGACAAGGCTCGGATTTTGGAGAAATCCTTGGAGAAAATATGGCGGAGTGTATGCAATGCTGATCATACGCTCGGAATTTTTGGAGAATACGACCGAGTGTTGATAAGGCTCAGATTTTGGAGAAATCCTTGGTGAAAATATGACCTAGCGTATGCAACGCAGCGCATACGCTCGGAATTTTTGGTAAATCTGACCGAGCGTTGACAAGGCTCGGATTTTGGAGAAATCCTTGGAGAAAATATGGCCGCGCTTATACAACAAAGCTCATACGCTCAGGATTTTTGGCGAATCCGACCGAGTGTTGACAAGGCTCGGATTTGAGGGAAATCCTTGGAAAAAATATGATCGAGTGTATGCAACGCAGCGCATACGCTCAGACTTTTTTCTCAAATCCGACCGAGCGTTGACAAGGCTCGGATTTTGGAGAAATCCTTGGAGAAAATATGGCCGAGTGTATACAACGCAGATCATACGCTCGGACTTTTTGGCGAATCCGACCGAGCGTTAACAAGGCTCAGATTTTGGAGAAATCCTTGGAGAAAATATGGCCGAGCGTATACAACGCAGATCATACGCTCGGACTTTTTGGAGAATCCAACCGAGTGTTAACAAGGCTCAGATTTTGGAGAAATCCTTGGAGAAAATATGGCCGAGTGTATGCAACGCAGCTCATACGGTCGGAATTTTTGGCGAATCCGACCGAACGTTGACAAGGCTCGGATTTTGGAGAAATTCATGGGGAAAATATGACCGAGCGTATGCAAAACAGCTCATACGCTCGGGCTTTTTGGTGAATCCGACCGAGCATTGACAAGGCTCGGATTTGGGAGAAATTCTTGGAGCAAATATGGCCGAGTGTATTCAATGCAGCTCATACACTCGGACTTTTTGGGGAATCCGACCGAGCGTTGTTAAGGCTCGGATTTTGGAGAAATCCTTGGAGAAGATATGGCCGAGCGTATGCAACGCAGCTCATCCGCTTGGTCTTTTTTGTGAATCCGACCGAGTGTTGACAAAGCTTAGATTTTCGAGAAATCCTTGGAGAAAATATGGCCGTGCCTATGCAACGCAGCTCATATGCTCGAACTTTTTGGTGAATCTGACTGAGTGTTGACAAGGCTCGGATTTTTTTGAAAGCCTTAGAGAAAATATGGCTGAGCGTATGCAACGCAGCTCATACGCTCGGACTTTTGGTGCATACGACCGAGCGTTTGACAAGGCTCGGATTTTGGAGAAATCCTAAGAGAAAATATGGCCGAGCATATGCAACGCAGCTAATATGCTTAGACTTTTGGCGAATACGACCGAGCATTGACACGGCTCGGAATTCGGAGAAATTCTTGGAGAAAATATGGCCGAGCCTATGAAACGCAGCTCATACGCTCGGACTTTTTACAGAATATGGCCGAGCTTTGACAAGGCTAGGATTTTGAGGAAATCTTTGGAGAAAAAATGGCCGAACATATGCAACGCAGCTCATACGCTCGGAATTTTTGGCGAATCCGACCGAGCGTTGACAAGGCTAGGATGTTGGAGAAATTCTTGGAGAAAATATGGCCGAGCGTATACAACGCAGTTCATATGCTCAGACTTTTTGTCAAATTCGACCGAACGTTGATAAGGCTCAGATTTTGGAGAAATCCTTGAAGAAAAATATGACCGAGCATATGCAACGCAGCGCATAAGCTCAGACTTTTTGGAAAATCCGACCGAGCGTTGACAAGGCTCGAACTTTGGAGAAATTCTTGGAGCAAATATGGCCGAGTGTATTCAACGCAGCTCAAACGCTCGGACTTTTTGGTGAATCCGACCGAGCGTTGACAAGGCTTGGATTTTAGAGAAATCATTGGAGAAAATATGGTGGAGCGTATGTAATGCTGCTCATACGCTCGAAATTTTTGGAGAATACGACCAAGCGTTGATAAGGCTCGGATTTTAGAGAAATCCTTGGAGAAAAAATGGCAGAGCGTATGCAACGCTGCTCATACGCTCGAACTTTTTGGCGAATCCGACCGAGTGTTGACAAAGCTCAGATTTTGGATAAATCTTTGGAGAAAATATGGCCGAGCTTATGCAACGAAGCTCATACGCTTGGGATTTTTGGAGAATCCGACCGAGCGTTGACAAGGTTCGGATTTGAGAGAAATTCTTGGAAAAAATATACTGAGTGTATGCAACGCAGCTCATACGCTCGGAATTTTTACAGAATATGGCTGAGCTTTGACAAGGCTCGGATTTTGGGTAAAACTTGGGAGAAAATATGGCTGAGCATATGCAACGCAGCTCATACGCTCGGACTTTTTGACAAATTCGACCGAGTGTTGACAAAGCTCGGATTTTGGATAAATCCTTGGAGAAAATATAGCCGAGCTTATGCAACGAAGCTCATACGCTCGGGATTTTTAGCAAATCCGACCGAGCGGTGACAAGGCTCGGATTTGAAAGAAATCCTTGGAAAAAATATGACCGAGCGTATGTAACGCAGCTCATCCGCTCGGACTTTTTGGTGAATCCAGCCAAGCATTGACAAGGCTTGGATTTTGGAAAAATCCTTGTAGAAAATTTGGCCGGGAGTATGCAACGCAGTTTATACGCTCGGACTTGTTGGCGAATACAACCGAGCATTGACAAGGCTAGGATTTTGGAGAAAATATGGCCGAGCGTATGTAACGCAGCTCATACGCTCTGAATTTTTGGCAAATCCGACCGAGCGATGACAAGGCTCGGATTTTGGAGAAATTCTTGGAGCAAATATGGCCGAGTGTATTCTACGCAGCTCAAACGCTCGGACTTTTTGATGAATTCGGCCGAGCGTTGAACAGGCTTGGATTTTAGAGAAATCCTTGGAGAAAATATGGCGGAGCGTACGCAATGCTGCTCATACGCTCGAACTTTTTGGCGAATCCGACCGAGTGTTGACAAATCTCGGATTTTCTAGGAATCCTTGGAGAAAATATGGCTGAGCCTATGCAACGCAGCTCATACGCTCCAACTTTTAGGCGAATCTGATCGAGTGTTGACAAGGCTCGGATTTTCGAGAAATCCTTAGAGAAAATATAGCCGAGTGTATGCAACGCAGCTCATATGGTCGGAATTTTGGCGAATACGACCGAGTGTTGACAAGGCTCTGATTTTGGAGAAATCATTGGAGAAAATATGGCCGAGTGTATGCAACACAGCTCATACGCTCAGACTTTTGGCGAATATGACCGAGCATTGACAAGGCTCGGATTTTGAAGAAATCCTTGGAGAAAATATGGTTGAGCGTATTCAACGCAGCTCATACGCTTGGACTTTTTGGCGAATCCAACTGAGCATTGACAAGGCTAAGATTTTGGAGAAATCCTTGGAGAAAATATGGCTGAGTGTATGCAACACAGCTCACACGCTCGGACTTTTTGACGAATCCGACCGAGTGTTGACAAGGCTCGGATCCTAGAGAAATCCTTGGAGAAAATATGGTCGAGTGTATGCAACGCAGCTCATACCCTCGGATTTTTTGGCGAATCCGACAGAGCGCTGACAAGGCTCAGATTTCAGAGAAATCTTTGGAGAAAATATGGCAGAGTGTATGCAACGCTGCTCATACGCTCGAACTTTTTGGCAAATCTGACAGAGTGTTGACAAAGCTCAGATTTTGGATAAATCCTTGGAGAAAATATGGTCGAGCTTATACAACGAAGCTCATACACTCGGGATTTTTGGCAAATCCGACCGAGCGTTGACAAGGCTCGGATTTGGGAGAAATCCTTGGTAAAAATATGACCGAGCGTATGCAACGCAGCTCATCCGCTCGAACTTTTTGCTGACTCCGACCGAGCATTGACAAGGCTCGGATTTTGGAAAAATCCTTGTAGAAAATATGGCCGAGTGTATGCAACGCAGCTTATACGCTCGTACTTGTTGGCGAATACAGCCGAGCGTTGACAAGGCTAGGATTTTGGAGAAATCCTTGGAGAAAATATGGTCGAGCGTATGCAACGCAGTTCATACGCTTGGAATTTTTGGCGAATCGGACCGAGCGTTGGCAAGGCTCGGATTTAGGAGAAATCCTTGGAGAAAATATAGCCGAGCGTATACAACGAAGCTCATATGCTCGGACTTTTTGGTGAATCCGACTAAGCATTAACAAGGCTAAGATTTTGGAGAAATCCTTGGAGAAAATATGGTCAAGCATATGCAACGCAGCTCATACGCTCGGACTTTTTGGCAAATCTGACCGAGCGTTGACAAGGCTCGGATTTTGGAGAAAATATGGCCGAACGTATGCAACGCAGCTCATACGCTCGGACTTTTGGGCGAATCCGATCGAGCATTGAGAAGGCTCGGATTTTGGAGAAATCTTTGGTGAAGATATGGCCGAGTGTATGCAACGCAGCTCATCTGCTCGGACTTTTTGGTGAATCTGACCGAGTGTTGACAATGCTAGGATTTTTGAAAAATCTTTGGAGAAAATATGGCCGAGTGTATGCAACGCAGCTCATACGCTCGGACTTTTGGTGAATACGACCGAGCGTTGACAAGGCTCGGATTTTGGAGAATCCTTAGAGAAAATATGGCCGAGGATATGCAACGCAGCTCATACGCTCAGACTTTTGGCGAATACGATCGAGCATTGACAAGGCTCGGATTTTGGAGAAATCATTGGAGAAAATATGGCGGAGTGTATGCAATGCTGATCATACGCTCGTACTTTTTGGTGAATCTTACCGATCGTTGACAAAGCTCAGATTTTGGAGAAATTCTTAGAGAAATTATGGCCGAGCGTATGTAATGCAGCTCATACGCTCGGACTTTTTGGCAAATCCGATCGAGTGTTGACAAAGCTCAGATTTTGGAGAAATTCTTGGAGCAAATATGGCTGAGTGTATTCTACGCAGCTCAAACACTCGGACTTTTTGGTGAATCCGACCGATAGTTGACAAGGCTCGGATTTTAGAGAAATCATTGGAGAAAATATGGTGGAGCGTATGCAACGTTGCTCATACACTCGAACTTTTTGGCGAATCCGACCGAGTGTTGACAAAGCTCGAATCTTTGAGAAATCCTTGGAGAAAATATGGCCGAGCCTCTGCAACGCAGTTCATACGCTCGAACTTTTTGGCGAATCTGACCGAGTGTTGACAAGGCTCAGATTTTGGAGAAATCCTTAGAGAAAATATGGCCGAGTGTATGCAACGTAGCTCATACGCTCGGACTTTTTGCCGAATATGGCCGAGCGTTGACAAGGTTCAAATTTTGAAGAAATCCTTGGAAAAAATATGGCCGAGCGTATACAACGCAACTGATACGCTCGAACTTTTTGGTGAATCCGACCGAGCGTTGACAAGGCTCAGATTTTGGAGAAATTCTTAGAGAAAATATGGCCGAGCATATGCAACGCAACTCATACACTCGGACTTTTTAGCAAATCCGAACCGAGCGTTGACAAGGCTCGGATTTTGGAGAAATTCTTGGAGCAAATATGGCCGAGTGTATTCAACGCAGCTCAAACGCTCGGACTTTTTGGTGAATCTGACCGAGCGTTGACAAAGCTCAGATTTTGGATAAATCCTTGGAGAAAATATGGCCGAGTGTATGCAACGAAGCTCATATGCTCGGGATTTTTGTCGAATCCGACCGAGTGTTGACAAGGCTCGGATTTTGGAGGAATCTTTGGAGAAGATATGGCCGAGTGTATACAACACAGCTCATCCGCTCGGACTTTTTGGTGAATCTTACTGAGAGTTGACAAGGCTCAGATTTTCAAGAAATTCTTGGAGAAAATATGGCCAAGCGTATGCAACGCTGCTCATACGCTCAAAATATTTGGTGAATCCGATCGAGTGTTGACAAGGCTCGGATTTTGGAGAAATCCTTAGAGAAAATATGGCTGAGCGTATGCAACGCCGCTCATAAGCTCAGAGTTTTGGTGAATACGACCAAGCATTGACAAGGCTCGAATTTTGGAGAAATCCTTGGAGAAAATATGGCTGAGTGTATGCAACGCAACTCATACACTCAGACTTTTTGGTGAGTATGGCCGAGTGTTAACAAGGCTCAAATTTTGGGGAAATCCTTGGGGAAAATATGGCTGAGCGTATGCAACGTAACTCATACTCTTGGACTTTTTGCCGAATACGACTGAGTGTTTACCAGGCTCGAATCCTAGAGAAATCCTTGGAGAAAATATGGCTGAGTGTATGCAATACAGCTCATACGCTCGAACTTATTGGCGAATCCAACCGAGCGTTGACAAGGCTCGGATTTTAGAGAAATCCTTGGAGAAAATATGGCCGAGCATATGCAACACAGCTTATACACTCGGACTTTTTAGCGAATACGACCGAGCATTGACCAGGCTCGGATCCTGGAGAATTCCTTGGAGAAAATATGGGCGAGCGTATGCAACGCAGCTCATACGCTCGGACTTTTTGGCGAATCCGACCGAGCATTAACATGGCTCGAATTTTGGAGAAATCATTGGAGAAAATATGGCTGAGCGTATGCAACGTTGCTCACACGCTCGAACTTTTTGGTGAATCCGACCGAGCGTTGACAAGACTCGGATTTTGAAGAAATCCTTGGAGAAAATATGGCCGAGCGTATGCAACGCAGCTCATCCGCTAGGACGTTTTGGTGAATCCTACCGAGAGTTGACAAGGCTTGGATTTTCGAGAAATTCTTGGAGAAAATATGGCCAAGCGTATGCAACGCTGCTCATACCCTCAAAATTTTTGGCGAATCCGACTGAGTGTTGAGAAGGTTCGGATTTTAGAGAAATATTTGGAGAAAATATGGCCGAGTGTATGCAACGCAGCTCATCCGCTCGAACTTTTTGGTGAATCCAACCGAGAGTTGACAAGGCTCGGATTTTGGAGAAATCCTTGGAGAAAATATGGCCGAGCGTATGCAACGCTGCTCATACGCTCAAACTTTTTGGTGAATCCGACCGAGTGTTGACAAGGCTCGGATTTTGAAGAAATCCTTGGAGAAAATATGGTCGAGCGTATGCAACACAGCTCATACGATTGGACTTGTTGGCGAATCCGACCGAGCGTTGACAAGGCTTGGATTTTGGAGAAATCATTGGAGAAAATATGGCCGAGTGTATGCAACGCAGCTCATACGCTCGGACTTTTTGGCGAATACGACCGAGCGTTGACAAGGCTCAGATCTCGGAGAAATCCTTGGAGAAAATATGGCCGTGTGTATGCAACTCAGCTCATACGCTTGGAATTTTTGCCGAATCCGACCGAGCGTTGACCAGGCTCGCATCTTAGAGAAATCCTTAGAGAAAATATGGTCGAGTGTATGCAACGCAGCTCATACGCTCGGACTTTTTAGCGAATCCGACCGAGTGTTGACAAGGCTCGGATTTTAGAGAAATCCTTGGAGAAAATATGGCCGAGTGTATGCAACGCATCTCATACACTCGGACTTTTTGGCGAATCGGACTGAGCGTTGACAAGGCTCGGATTTTGGAGAAATCCTTGGAGAAAATATGGTCGAGCACATACAACGCAGCTCATACGCTCGGACTTTTTAGCGAATCCGACAAAGTGTTGACAAGGCTCGGATTTTGGAGAAATCCTTGGAGAAAATATGGCTGAGCGAATGCAACGCAGCTCATACGCTCGGACTTTTTGGCGAATCCGACCTAGAGTTAACAAGGCTCAGATTTTGGAGAAATCCTTGGAGAAAATATGGCTGAGCATATGGAACGCAGCTCATACGTTTGGACTTTTAGGCGAATACGGCTGAGCGTTGACCAGGCTCGAATTTTGGAGAGATCCTTGGAGAAAATATGGCCGAGTTTAAACCGGTAGTTGTAGTATAGTTTTGGGGTGTCGATTCCACAGGGAAACAAGTTAATTACAAAAGAAAATGTGTGAACCTTAAATCGAACGATAAAAGTTAAACGAAAGATTTTTGAGTTTTGATAATGAAATAATAGGAGAAAAAATTGTGTAAATGTAAATGAAATATAAATAAAGAAACAACAAGGTTCCGGAAATCCTCCCTAGGTTCGTTACCCTAATCCTAACTTGATTTAGTTGTTTTTATCTCGATTACAAGTTTCACATCCCAAACAGGCAATCGGCAAATATTCAATTAAAGCGCACATGACCTAGCTTATAAATTATCAAAAGATGACGATATATCTAAATGACAATACCGCAGCAATGGACAAATCTATAAAAGAGTTCTACCAGACTCAATCACACCCAAACAGATACACATAAGAAGAGCATGACTAGACTTATATGGAAAAGAAGCATGCAATCGCCGGACTAATAAAAAATCTACTAATTAAATTAAAGAATAAAACATAACAATGTTTAATGAAAATAATATCCAACTATAACTGAATCAAATAAAGGAAAATAAGAACAACTACACCTAAGGATTCATCCCTTCGCCTTGCTTGGAGACTAGCCGACCATGGAGCTCATGCTTCCTTGAGTTGCCTCTGGCCTCTCAACGATCATCTCAACTTTCCCTCCAAATTGATACTTTCTGATTCGTCCTAAAAGCCCTCTGGATTGCTCCTAAACACCCTTTGGATTCACTCTCTAATGATTTCAGATGAGCTCCGATTGATACCTAAAACTGAAGTGGAGGGGGGTTTTTATAGGGCAACTCCCGGAGTGCTGTGTGTTTTCTATCCGATGTGGGATTCTGCTCGAGTGTGCACGATCGCAGCCTTCTTGCGCTCGATCGCCTGTGCACTGCAAAGTACTTCTTGGTCGATGTGGGATGTGCGCTCGATCGCACTGATTGTGCGCTCGATCACAATACAGGCAGCAGTCCATCTTGTCCTTCCAGAAGCCTGGGCTCTTAGTCTTTTAAGCAACGATCACTTCTTTTTTTCTTTTAAACTCAAAGTACCTGAGAATTATACTGAAATAAGTCAGTGGTCCAATAATATTACTTTAGAGTTATTAACACATAAAAAACACAATAAAGACCGAGATCAATCCTAAAATGCTAACAATTAACCACTGTTGAGAAGCATTTTATGACTCTCATCACAACCCCCAACTAGCTTATTGCTAGTCCCTAGCAATTCAAGCGAAACTAAGAGATGAATTTTATGGTGGGAATCAAAGTAAATGAAAAGCAATATTAGTGTTAACCAAGAGTAATTCACATTTTGTCTCAAAAATTGCACATAACACACGGCACAAAGAATCATTAAATTTAACTAAAATCCAAAAGTAATTCAAACATCAATCTTAAAATAGTTATTGACTCTTAACATCCATCTTACCACAAACCATTAATCCAAACACCTGGATGATTTTATGCATAACATTCATGAATACAAGTCTTGGCCTTTTAAAAAATAATAAATTGCGTGACATCAATCACAAAAAACAAGCTCCATAGGCTCACTTTTCAAATCACTCTCCACTATTGTAGAAAAATCACACTACATTGGATCAAAAGGTCTTTAATAAGCTTGTAACGTTAGGCTAAGGTAAAGGTTAAGAAAGAATGGGAAGGATTCAACAAGTAGAAGAACTTAATCTCTTAGTTTTGAACACAACTCTTTAAGCACTGGATAACCTTACTTCAACACCCAACTCTTTCAACCATTTTTCGAGCATTTCTTTCAACAAATCACTATTTTTTTTTTCTTTTCTTTCTTTCTTCTTTCTTTGCCATAATCCTTTTTTTATTTTTTTTTTATTTTTGGCACATAACCATTCACCTTCTTTTTCATTTTTTTTTCTTTTCTTTTCCACAACCCCCCCAACTTATCTCCTTTAATGTACTTGGGTTACGGTAGTGATATTTTTTCATATTTCCACCCTTACTCCTTTTAAGTACTTCTCACAACATGTGTATAATTAAGTTCTTTTAAAAGAAAGGTAAGAATAAAATATTTTTAGACTCATAAAGGTAGGTTATTTGGTTTATCGAAATAAACAAGGCTCAATTTTCTTTTCAAGAAAAATGCTCAAATAGGTAACTAGTGATAAATATAGCAATGGTAGGTTTGAAAGGCTCAAACGGTTCAAAAAAATGGCCTATATCATATCCTAAGTAGTGTGCATTCTAGGAATTCGCCTCAAGTGGTTATCAAGTAAGTTCTAGAGTTTGTTGAGACCGCAAAACTATTCACAAAATAATCACACATAAGATTTCTCTAGATGTTATAGACTAATCATACAATCGTACTACAAACTAGAGTCTCAAACCAAATGAAGATTGATATTTAAATTAATTTCAAACCGAAACAAAATTTAACTTCTTCTACATGATATCTGCTATCTCAATTATGCTCATATCATTGACATGTAAATTGACTCTAAGGCTAACACAAAGCATGCTAAACAAAAACAAAGATGACACCAGGCTGTTCAATGAAAGAAAAAGAAATGTTTCCTCCACCCTCAACTGAAAAATCACATTGTCCTCAATGTTAAAGAAAAAGGTAAAGGAAACTCCCTTTGTAAGCAAAAATGCAAGGCAACCGAAACTTGTGCACCTCCATATGAACTGCATGCTAACCTTCTGGTTGAAAGTCTGATCTACAACATAGAACAAACAAAAAGAAAGCATCTGTGGTGTACCATTAAGACTTCCATCGTGTGTTAGCATACTAAAAATTAAAAGTAAAATACAAATAAATAAAAATAAAAAAACGAAACAAATAAACAACACAAAAACAAATAAAAGAAAACAAATGTACCTCTGTTGTGTGGTTAAGGTAAGTAGACAAGATCCATAAGTGGAATGTCTTCCATTTCTGGATCTTGTCTATCCATTAAGATCTTAAGGCGTTGACCATTGACTTTAAAGACCCGACCATCTCTAGTATCCTCAATTTTTACCGCCCTTTTTTTAAAAACATTTTTCACCACAAAAGGGCCGGTCCGCCTCGACCGAAGTTTTCCAGGATGCTTATGGAGTCTAGAGTCATACAAGAACACCCGATCATTAGGTTTAAACGTTTTCCTCAAAATATTTTTATCATGGAATACTTTCATCCTAGCCTTATAGATTCTAGAGTTCTCATAAGCATCATTCCTTAACTCCTCTAACTCGGTCAACTGATATTTCCGAAGCTTATCGACTTCTCCTACGTCAAAATTTAAAGATTTAATTGCCCAATACACTCGATGCTCGAGCTCTACAGGTAAGTGGCAAGGCTTTCCAAAAACAAGCCGATAAGGTGACATACCTAAGGGAGTTTTAAAAGTTGTACGGTAAGCCCAAAGTGCATCAACTAGTCTCAGGGACCAATCCTTGCGATCTGGGTTAACTGTTTTTTCTAAAATTTGTTTAATCTCCCTATTAGCGAGCTCTACTTACCCACTAGTCTGAGGATGATAAGCGGTAGAAATTTTATGTAACACCCCATATTTTCGCATCAAAGCTTCAAAGGAACGGTTGCAAAAATGTGTACCTTGATCACTAATTATAGCACTTGGTGTACCAAATCGAGATAACACATTTTCTTTAAGAAATTTAATTACCGTTCTATTATCATTGCTTCGGCAAGCTACTGCCTCTACCCGATTAGATACATAATCTATTGCCACAATGATATATAGGTATCCAAAGGAAGGAGGAAAGGGTCCTATAAAATCGATGCCCCAACAATCAAAGATTTCAATTACTAAAATGGGGTTTAAGGGCATCATATTTCGACGAGACACAGCTCCTAACTTTTGACACCTTTCACATGAGCGACAATAGGTGTTTGCATCCTTAAACAAGGTAGGCCAATAAAATCCATACTACAAAATATTTGCAACAGTTTTTTTCATTGAAAAGTGGCCTCCACAAGCTAGGGAACGACAAAATTCTAAGACACGTGCAATCTCTTCATTAGGGATGCAACGCCTTAGAATTTAGTCCGGGCAATACTTGAAAAGATAAGGGTCATCCCAATAAAAATTAAATACCTCATATAAAAATATCCTCTTGTCTTGAGCGCTCCAATCCACTGGTATCTCACCTGTAATCAAATAATTCACAATGTGAGCAAACCATGGTAAGGAAGTAACAGAAAGTAAATAGTCATCGGGAAAGTCATCTTTGATCGGCATGTCATCAGATGTGTCTTCAAATGTGAGCCTTGAAAGATGGTCAGCCACTACATTCTCTACTCCTTTCTTGTCTTTGATGGTGATGTCGAATTCTTGTAGGAGTAGGATCCATCGTATTAAGCGTGCCTTAGCATCCTTCTTTATAAGAAGGTATTTGAGAGCAGCATGATCTGTAAAAATAAGGATAGAAGAACCAATTAAGTATGCAGGAAATTTATCTAAAGCAAATACTACAGCTAGCAATTCTTTTTCAGTTAGGGAGTAATTCATCTGAGCACTATTCAAAGTCTTACTAGCATAGTAAATTACCTCTCTTCACAGTTCAAGAACAGCACCTATAGAATAGTCACTAGCATCACACATGATTTCAAATGGTAAATTCCAATCAGGTGACTGCATAATAGGTGCTGAAGTAAGCTTGCCAATCAGCGTTTTAAAGGCCTCTTGACAAGCTGGAGTCCACTCAAATGGGGTATCTTTAATTATGAGGGCACATAATGGTCTAGATATGTTGGAAAAATTTTGCATGAACCTCCTATAAAAGCCAGCATGACCAAGGAAAGATCTCACATCCTTTATTGTCTTAGGTGTAGGAAATTTAGAGATTAATTCAATCTTAGATTGATCAACCTCTATTAGAAGAGACAATATGCCCTAAGACAATACCGGATGGGACCATGAAATGACATTTTTTCCAGTTTAAAACCAATTCTTTTTCCTCACATCGAATTAATACCCTTTCCAAATTCATTAAGCATGTATCAAATAAAGATCCAAAAACAGTCAGGTCATCCATAAAAACCTCCATGAAATTTTCAACTATGTCACTAAAAACACTCATCATGCAACGTTGAAAAGTGGCAGGGGCATTACATAATCCAAATGGCATTCTACGAAAAGCATAAGTGCCAAAGGGATAAGTAAAAGTGGTTTTATCCTGGTCTTCTAATGCAATTTCTATATGATAATAGCCAGAATAACCATCTAAGAAACAGTAAAAAGGATGACCAGCTACACACTCAAGAATTTGATCAATAAAAAGGAGTGGGAAATGGTCTTTCCAGGTGGCAGTATTTTATTTTTTGTAATCAATGCACATACGCCACCCGGTCACAAGTTTGGTAGGGACTAACTCTCCTAGGTCATTCATTACCACAGTGACTCCGGATTTTTTGGGAACAACTTGTGTAGGACTTACCCATTTACTATCAGCTATGGGATATATAATACCCGCATCTAACAGTTTCAACACTTCATTTTTCACTACTTCTTTTGTAGTGGGGTTAAGTCTACGTTGAGGGTCTCTACGAGGACTGGTTCCTTCATCCAAATTTATTTTATGGGAGCAGATCAGGGGACTAATTCCCTTCAAATCAGCCATGCTCTATCCTAAGGCTGATTTATGTGCTATTAAAGTCTGAATTAATTTCTCACATTGGGTCTCAAATAATTCAGAAGAAATAATAACAGGAAAGGTATCACCTGGACCGAGAAAAGCATGTTTTAAACCCTTAGGTAGTGGCTTCAATTCGACTTTAGGTGCTTCCACACTTGAGGGGATTTGTTTTCCACTTCTATCAGGCAACTCCTCAAACCTCGGGTGCCACACCCGAATGCCATAATCCTGAGATTTGTCAAAAACAGCACAAGTATCAATTATATTAGTTTTATCATCAAATAAATCAATCTCAGAATTAACAAGAAAACTCTTAAAAAGGATCAAAATCATTAGCCATGGAAACTCCCTCATCGATGAGTGACTCGATCATGTATAGTTGGTGGTTTTCATCCTCATCTTCGGGCTGTTTTGCAACATTGAAAATGTTCACTTCTAAGGTCATGTTTCCAAAAGACAGCTTCATGAGTCCATTCCTGCAATTAATAAGAGCATTTGCAATGGCAAGGAAAGGTCTACCAAAAATCAAAGTAATTCTAAAGTTAGTGTCAACCGCAGAAGTAGTATCAAGGATTAGGAAATCAACAGGATAGTAAAATTTATCAATCTGAATATACACATCCTCTACCACACCCCAGGGTACTTTGACTGAACAGTCAGCCAGTTGTAGCACCACACCGGTTGGTTTGATTTGTCCTAAACCTAGCTGTAAATAAATGGAAAATGGCATCAGGTTTACACTAGCTCCTAAATCTAGCAAGGCTTGTCCAACCTCATGATTTCCAATGCTACAAGCAATGGTAGGACAGCCTAGATCCTAGTATTTTGAGGGAATTCTTTCCTCAATTAAAGCATTAACTTGCTCAGTTAGAAATGCAGTTTTCTTGACATGGTGTTTCCTCTTAATTGTGCATAAATCTTTGAAAACTTTTGCATAAGTAGGAACTTGTTTAATCACATGCAGCAGAGGAAGATTGAGTTTCACTTGCCTCAAGTTCTCTAGGATTTCGTTATTTAAGTCCAGATTTTTCTTGTTTGACTTTAAGGCTTGAGGAAATGGTGCCTTAACAGGACTTTTGGTCACTTCAGGGTCTTTGGACAGCTCGGTATTACTACTAGTTTGACCCTTTTTCACATCCTCGGATTCATTCATTGGTGAGATGTGCAGCGACTTACCACTTCGGGTCACTATGGCATTTACATTCTTTAAATTTTCTTGTGCCACATTGATTATGCCCAAAACATAAAGCGGTTATTGTAGTATAGTTTTGGGGTGTCGATTCCACAGGGAAACAAGTTAATTACGAAAGAAGGTATAAACTTTAACACTAACGACAATGATTAGGTGAGAGAATATGAGTTTTGATAATGCAATATTGTGTAAAAGAGTTGTGCGAATATAACGAAGAATATAAATAAGAAATAACAAGGTTCCGGGAATCCTCCTTAGGTTTGTTCCCTATTTCCACTCTTGATTCAAATTTTTATCTCGATTGCAAGTTTCACATCCTAAACAGGCAATCGGAAATTATTCAATCAAGCACATTTATATCTCTAATATAATTGCTACAAATTACTCTTTGATTTCAATTCAAGCACACATGATTTATCTTATAGATTAGCAAGAAACGACAATATATTGCAATAATGATATCACAGTAATGGCCGATCTATAAGATAAATATACCGAAATCAATTACATCAAAACAACTTGACATAAGAAAAGCTTGACTAGACTTATGTGGAGTAGAAGGATGCAATCACCGGATTGAGAGAAACTAAAAGAAGAAGAATATAGAATACAGCTATCACATGAACTCAAATCCTTCTTAATTAATCAAAGAGTAAATCATAGACAATGTTTTAACAATAAGTCCATACAAATGAATCAAGAACAGGAAATAAAGAACAATAAAACCCTAAGAATTCATCCCTTTCCTTTGTTTGATGATTAGTTAGCCATGAAACTCAAGGTGGAAAAACAATATAGATGTTCTCCCCTTTATTTCTTGGCCATGGAGCTCAAGGTGGAAGAACAATGTGGATGTTCTCTCCTTGATTTCTAACTCACGAAAACTTAAACAGAATGCTAAAAACTTATCTAATTTTTATCTATAAAAAACTGTCTTTGTTTTTCTCCTCGAGCTCGCCCCCGGCTGCAAACCTTAAGCATATATTTATGGCCCACGAGGGAGAGCTGTCTTTGCACAGCCTTAATTTGAGTCTGAATTAGAGTCCAGAAGCATGTGCGCACTGCTGGCTTTGTCTGAGCATGCGCCTGGGCGCTGGAAAATGATGGCTTGAACTTGCAGGTGGGTCCAGCAGCATGTGCGCGCTGCTGGCTTTGTTTGAGCGTGTGCCTGGGTGCTGGAAAGTGATGGCTTGAACGTGCAGGTGGGTCCAGCAGCATGTGCGCGCTCCTGTCCAGGTGTGCGCCTAGGCACTGGAAAGTGAAGGCTGCAGCGCTGTTGGGCGAGGGGCGCAGCGCTGGTTGGCGAGGGGAGCAGAGCTGATGGGCCAGGGGTGAGGCGCTGGGCTTTGAGGGGTGAGGTGCTGGGCTTCCAGAGGTGAGGCGCTGGGCTTTGAAGGGTGAGGCGCTGGGCTTCCAGAGGTGAGGCGCTGGGCTTTGTTCTGAGGCCTCAACTGTTTCCGCTAAAACTGCCATAACTTTCACTAGAAAAATCCTTTTTCCAAATCATAAAATTCTCCAGAAAATAGACTTTGGGATCTTTCTAAGCATATATGGCTCATCTCTTGGTTCTTCCTACATCAATACAGTTTAATCTGCAAAGATGATTGATCTGTACGGGAAATTCTGACAATTTAGAGAAACTCCTTCAGCTTGTATGCAGAAGTGCACACACTAGTGTGCCTACCCTTAACTTGTTCCAAAGTGATGCACACACTTGTGTGCAGTCTTTTAACTCAATGTAATTTATTACACCAACCTTGGTTTAGAATTTTAATCATCTTTAAATCATTTTTGAAAATGTCTAAACCTTGGACAAAAACGAGTACCAACACCCAAGATCTTTTGGCGCTTTAAACATGGATCGCTTTATCATCTCTTTTGTACTCAAAGCACCTGAAAATGCATCGAATTAAGTCAATGATTTATGAATAACACTTTAGAGTTATCAACATGTAAAAGTGCGATTATGACCGAGATTAACCCTAAAGTGTTAACAATTAAGTATTGTTTAGATGCATTTTATGACTCTCATCACAACCCCCAACTAGCTTATTGCTAGTCCCTAGCAATTCAAGCGAAAGACATGAAATGAGTTCTTTATTTAGAAATTAATGCAAAATACAACAATGCTAGTGTTAACCAAGAGTGATTCAAAAATCTTTGTCTCAAAAATCATGCGTAACATATAGCATATAGAATCATTAAATTTCACTCAAATCCAAAAATAATTCAAACATCAATCTTAAAATCGTTATTGACTCTTAACATCCATCTTACCACAATCCATTAATCTGAACATCCGGATGATTTTATGCACAATATTCATGAATACAATTCTTGGCCTTTAGAAAAAATAAATCACGTGACATCAATCACAAAAACAAGCTCCATAAGCTTACATTTTAAACCACTCTCCACTATTGTAGAAAAATCACATTACATTATATCAATAGGTCTTTAATAAGCTTGTAACGTTCGGTTAAGGTAAAGGTTAAGAAAGAATGGGAAGAATTCACAAGTAAAAGAACTTAATCTCTTAGTTTTGAACATAGTTCTTTAAGCACTGGATAACCTTACTTCAATACCCAACTCTTCCAACCATTTTTATTTTATTTTTTTTTCGAGGATTGTTTTCTCAACAAATCACCATTTGTTTTTCTTTTCTTTTGTATTTTGGCATAAAATACCATTCACCTCTTTTTTCATTTCTTTCTTTTCCACAACCCCCAACTTATCTCCTTTAATGTACTTGGGTTGTGGTAGTGATATTTTTTCATATTTCCACCCTTACTCATTTTAAGTGCTTCTCACAACATGTGTATAGTTAAGTTCTTCTTAAGAGAGAGGTAAGGATAAAATATTCTCTTTAGGCTTATAAGGGTAAGTGAATGGGTTTTTGAAAGAAACCAGGCTCAACTTCGTTTTCAAGAAAAAGGCTCAAATAGGTGACTAGTGATATATATCGCAAGGGTAGGTTTGAAAGGCTCAAACGATTCAAAAATGGCCTATATCATATCCTAAGTAATGTGTATTCAAGGAATTCACCTCAAGTGGTTATCAAGTAAGTTCTAGAGCTTGCCGAGACCGCAAAAATATTCACAAAATAATCACACATAAAACTTTTCTAAATGCTTACGATTAATCATACAATCTTACCACAAGCTAGAGTCTCTAACCAAATCAAGATTGATACTTAAATTAATTTCAAACCGAAACAAGATTTAATTTCTTCTAAGTGCTATATGCTATCTCAATTAAGGTCATATCATTGACATGTGAATAACTCCAAGGCTAACACAAAGCATGCTAAAAACAAACTTTTTTTTTTTAAAATTTTAATTATCCTAACAAACAAAAAGTAGGAAAGTGACACCAAGCAGTTCAATGGAAAAAGAAAAGAAATGTGTTTCCTCCACCCCCAACCTAAACATTGCATTGACCTCAATGTAAAAGAAAAAGGAAAAGAAACTCCCTTGGTTAGCCAAAAGTGCACAGAAGCTGAAAATTGCACACCACCATTTGAACTGCATACCATTCTTCTCGCTGAAATTTTCGATCTACAATATAGAACAGAACAAGCAAAAAGGAAGCAACTACGGTGTAACATCAAGATTCCCACCGTACGTTAGGTTAGCAAACGAAATGGAAATAACTAACAACTAAGATAAAAGACGAAAAATA
Organism: Bretschneidera sinensis; assembly: GCA_023935145.1. Classification (NCBI taxonomy): domain Eukaryota; kingdom Viridiplantae; phylum Streptophyta; class Magnoliopsida; order Brassicales; family Akaniaceae; genus Bretschneidera; species Bretschneidera sinensis. The sequence continues at coordinate 64,455,548 of CM043702.1, read as the reverse complement.
AATAAAATAAAAACACAAGAAATATTAGTACAATAAATAAAATAAAAGTGGACAAACAAGAGATATCCCTACTAATCCTCGAAATTATCATCCTCTACTTCAATCTCTTCAGTCCCTTCACCTTCCTCGGGAGGTAGGTCAAAAAATGTACCCGGATAGGGTGGCATAGTAGGAAAAAGACCCATATTACAACCAGTAGCGAAGGCAAGGTGTTGGTACATCTGACCAAAAGCAGAGTTGACCTCTGCTTGGTAATCGGCTTACCGAGCCAGGAACCGGTCTTGCCTAGCTAACATTTGGTCTTGACGATCTAGCCTATCAAACAACAATTTATGATGCTTGTCAAAATGACTCTCTAAGCGCTCAAGGCGCTCAGCAATCATGATATTCCTAGAGGGGGGAGTGGTGCTAGCAGCTATGGCTCCCTCGCTCGAAGTTGGCGGCCTGGAGGCTTTAATCTGAGCGAGCATGCCATCATCAACGGGTTTCTTTGGTGGTTGGGTTTCCTCATCAATACTGTGTGGGACTCTAGCTCGGATACACAATTGGGTAATTAAAGAAGGAAAGTATAATCCGAGCTTTAGTCTAATAGTGTGTAAGATGGATTTACAGATGACTTGGCCTACATCGACAGTCATTCCCATCAAAATTGCATAAATCGGAATAGCTCGCTCAACAGTGAGATCACTATAGTGCAAGGCATGCATCAACCTGTTACACACAAAATATTGCCAAGCCCGAGCATTGACATTTAGAGAAGCAGCGGGCAAGGTGATCGGGGAATCACCCGACATTTTCCATGTAGTGCCCGGAATACAGAGAGTATGGCGAATCTTTTCATAATTAAATGTAGACACATATGCTCTATACTCACTGTGTGGGATGTCAGGTAACCCATAGAAGCTATTTATTGATGAGCTGCTAAAAGATACTATTTTTCCTCTCACCCACACTTTTCCATTGCTATGTTTGTCGGCATTAGCGTAAAATTCTCGGACCAAATTTGGTAGGGAATGAAAGGGTGATTTTGTAAATACACTCCAATTCCTATAGAGAATCATTCTAAAAAGAGTCGGGTTCGCACTCTCGGTAATGTTAAATCCTCTCTTGGGAATGAGTTTTCTATTTTGCATTATTTTAACATAGCTCTCACTCGCTTCAAAACTAACAAACTTAGTCTCATCAAACTCTTGTGGTTCTTTTCCTTTAGCTCTCTTCATCCTTGGTGCCATGGAAATTAAATAAATGAAACAATGAACTTAAGAGCAAAATTTAACCACCAAAAAGCACAATTGAACAATGAAGAAGAGAAATTGGTCTTACTTGCCCACAATTGGAGAGAGGAAAAGCTACCCACCAATTTGATATCTTTGTGAAAAAAAACAAGTTCCTCTTAGAACCAAATCTCTTGGAGAAATTTTCTGCAAAAAATGGGAGATATTAGTGTGCAGTTCTTCAAGAATTGAAGTTTAGATCAAGAAAGAAAGAGGGAAAAAGTTGGTATGGGTTGATATGGAGGGACAATGAGAGAGAGAGAGGAGTGTGCAGCCGTTGGTGTGAGAGGAGAAATGAAGAAGAGGCTGGAAAAAGTGTTTAAATAGGGCAGATTTTAGGGTTTTGGTGCTGATGGGCTCGGCCAAGCGGTGAGGCACTGGGCTTGAGAGAGGCGAGGCGCGGGCCTGGTGTGCGCCTGGGCGCTAGTTCATGGGCGCCTAGGTGCTAGCTGGAGAGAGGTGAGGCGCTGGGCTTGAGAGAGGTGAGGCGCGGGCCTGGTGTGCGCCTGGGCCTGTGCGCCTAGGCCTGATCTAGTGTCCTAAAACAGAAAATTCCTTGCTTGTACAAAAACAACACACAAAGAAAAAATAAAATAGGCTTAACAACACAAAAAATTCTAAATTAACAAAGACTTAAATTAACCAAAAAAAATTTAATAAAACAAAAATTCTAAATTAGTCAAAAATTCAATAAAACAAAAATTCTAAATTAATCAAAAATTTAATAAAACAAAATGAAAACTAGTATACAGTGGAACAAAAGTACCTGATTACCAAACATAAATCGGGGCCACCAAAGAAATTTCTTCGGTGCTGTCTTTAACATGTTCATGTTCCAAGTACAGCTTCAACCTTTGGCCATTGACTCGAAATGCTCGACCATCATAAGGATCTTCAACCTCAACCACTCCATTGGGAAAAACACTCTTTACCACATAAGGTCCCTTCCATCGCGATCTCAATTTTCCCGGATGGAGATGTAATCGCGAGTCATACAGAAAGACTTTATTACCTTGTTCAAAATGTTTCCGGAGTATTTTCTGATCATGTACCGTCTTCATCCTTGATTTCAAATCCTTAGCATTGTCATATGCATCATCCCTCAACTCCGCAAGTTCGCAAAGTTGCAATTTCCTTTCTTCACCGGACAACTTAAGGTCATAGTTAAAATTTCGGATAGCCCAGTATGCTCTGTGCTCAAGTTCTACTGGCAAATGACATGCTTTGCCAAATACTAAACGATAGGGAGATGCTTCAAGAACCGTCTTGTATGCTGTCCGATACGCCCAAAGTGCATCCGACAGGCGCAAAGACCAATCTTTTCGGTTCGGATTCACCGTTTTCTCAAGTATCCGCTTGATCTTCCTATTTGCTAATTCAGCTTGACCATTAGTTTGTGGATGATAGGCTGTAGAAACCTTATGGGTGACTCCATACCTGCGCATTAAAGTCTCAAAAGAACGGTTATAAAAATGTGACCCTTGATCACTAATGATAACACGTGGAGTACCATACTTAGATAAGATATGGTCTTTTAGAAATTTAACAACAACTGTATTATCATTAGTACGGCTAGGTATTGCTTCAACCCATTTAGAAACATAATCAACAGCAAGCAAAATATAAAGATACCCAAAGAAAGGTGGGAATGGTCCCATAAAATCGATCCCCCAACAATCAAATATTTCTATCACTAGGATTGGGTTGAGAGGCATCATATGACGGCAGGACAACGAACCTAACCTTTGGCATCTGTCACATGATCTACAAAACTCATTAGCATCTTTGAATAAAGTGGGCCAATAAAAACCACATTGCAAAATTTTTGCGGCTGTCTTTTTGATAGAAAAATGGCCACCACAAGCATATGTATGACAAAAGATTAACACACTGTTAACTTCCATATCTGGAATACATCTCCTTATTATTTGATCAGGGCAATATTTAAACAAATAAGGATCATTCCAGTAGAAGCTTTTCACCTCAGCCAAAAACTTACGCTTGTCTTGTGCACTCCATGTAGATGGAACTTGGCGGGAAACTAAGTAGTTGGCAATGTTGGCATACCATGGTGTGTGACCAAGAACAGCAAATAAGTTTTCATCCGGAAAGGCCTCCCCAATGGGCACGAGGTCAGTTTCACTTTTGAATTCCAAGCGAGATAAATGGTCCACCACAACATTCTCCACCCCCTTCTTGTCTTTGATGGTTAAGTCAAAATTCCTGCAAAAGCATAATCCAACGTATCAAACGGGCCTTAGCATCCGTTTTTGAAAAAAGAAATTTAAGGGCGGAGTGATCTGTGAATATCGTGATAGGTGAACCAATCAAATAAGATCAAAATTTATCCAATGCGAATACTACAGCTAGTAATTCTTTCTCGGTTGTGGTATACATCATTTGAGAATGATTCAGTGTTCTACTAGCATAATAGACAGCAAATGGTTTTCCCTCCTTTCGTTGTCCTAAATAGCCCCTACAGCATAGTCACTAGCATCACACATAATTTTAAAAGGCAAAGTAAAATCTGGTGATTGCATAATAAGGGCAGTTGTAAGCTTAGAAATCAATGTCCTAAAGGCTTGTTCACATTCAAGGCTCCATTTAAACTCGGTATCCTTCGTCAAAAGGCTACATAGAGGTCTAGAGATGGCACTAAAATTTTGAATAAACCTTCTATAGAACCCAGCATGACCTAAGAGAGACCTCACATCTTTAATATTCTCAGGAGTGGGGAGTTTAGAGATCAATCCAATTTTTGCTTTATCTACTTCTATCCCCTTTTCAGAAACTATGTGGCCCAAGACTATTCCAAAAGATACCATAAAATGGCACTTCTCCCAATTAAGCACGAGTCCTTTTTCTTCACACCTGCACAAAACATTTTTCAAATTAGATAAACATGAATCAAAAGAAGTTCCAAACACAGTTAAATCATCCATATACACTTCCACACATTTTTCAACCATGTCACTGAAAATACTCATCATGCATCTTTGAAAAGTAGCTGGTGCATTACATAACCCAAAGGGCATCCTTCGAAAAGCAAAAGTACCAAAAGGATAAGTAAAAGTGGTCTTCTCTTGATCCTCTAGGGCAATCCCTATTTGGTAGTATCCTGAATACCCATCCAAAAAACAGTAGAAAGGATGGCCAGCCACTCGTTCCAAAATTTGATCTATGAATGGAAGAGGAAAATGATCTTTCCGAGTGGCTGAATTAAGTTTCTTATAGTCTATGCACATTCGCCACCCGGTCACTACCTTAGTTGGTGCTAGTACTCCCTTCTCATTTTCTACCACAGTAACCCCAGCTTTCTTAGGAACTACTTGGGTTGGACTAACCCACTTACTATCCGATATCGGATATATAATTCCTGCATCCAACAGCTTTAAGACTTCTTTCTTAACTACCTCTTTCATAGTTGGGTTTAATCTTCTTTGTGGATCTCTACAGGGGTTAGATCCTTCTTCTAAGTAAATCCTATGGGAACAAATTAAGGGGCTTACACCCGTAATGTCAGCCATGGTCCAACCTAATGCAGATTTATGTTCTCTCAACAACTTCAGTAGTTGATCACATTGTATATCACTAAGTTCAGAGGAAATAATGACCGGAAAGGTATCACCTGGGCCTAAGAAAACATACTTGAGTCCTTTGGGAAGCGGGGCTAAATTGGGCGTTGGTGTCTCCTCGGAAGAGGGTTTGGGTGCCTCCCTTTCTCTAGGCAACTCCTCAAAGCATGGCTGCCATGATTTCTTCATAAATCCCTGCGACTTATCAGAAATATCAACAACATTAACGGCATGGGGATATATAGAAGAATCATTAAAATTAAAATTATTAAGAAGGAATTCCAAAGAGTTAGAATTGTCCTTAATGTATTCATCCTCCAAAATAAGCTCGTCAATCATGTAAGTGTCAAAACACTCATCCTCCTCATGTGGTTGCCTTGACATTCGAAAAACATTTACCTCCAGAGTCATATTTCCAAATAATAATGTCATTAGGCCATTCCTACAATTAATGAGGGCATTGGCGGTGGCAAGGAATGGTCTTCCAAGTATCAAAGGAATTTTTGACTCCGTATTCACAATAGAGATGGTATCTAAAACCAAGAAATCAACAGGATAATAGAATTTGTCAATTTGCAATAAAACATCTTCTACTATACCTCTTGGTTTTCTTACCGATCGATCCGCTAATTGGAGTACCACAGAGGTTGGTTTGATCTCACCTAGACCGAGCTACAAGTAGATGGAGTATGGCATGAGGTTCGCACTAGCCTCTAAATCTAACAATGCTTGCCCACAAGATTTGTTTCTAATTTGGCAAGCCACCGTTGGACAGCCCGGATCTTTATATTTGGGCGGTGTCGTGCTATCAATTACCACACTTGCTTGCTCCGTTAAGAATGCGATCTTCTTCACATGGTGCCTCCTTTTCAGTGTGCACAGATCCTTGATGACTTTAGCATAGTTGGGAACCTGTTTTATGACATGAAGAAGAGGGAGGTTAATTTTAACATGCTAAAGTTGTTCAAGGATCTCACTTTTTAATGCTGAATTCCTTTCCTTAGGCTTAAGGAGTGCCTGAGGGAAAGGCACTGGTGAAGGGTCGATATGAGCATCTTGTTCCTTGGGAGCTTCATCCTTGTTGTTCACGGCGTTGGGACTCAGATTTGGTGATAGAGTGGGTCCATCTAGTTTCTTACCACTGCGGGTGATCATGGCATTAACCTCTTTAACATTATGATTTTCAGGATCAGAGGTTTGTGCCATATGTTGTCCCCATGGATTTTGTTGTGGTTGCGAAGGGAACCGACCTTGCTCTTGAATTGTCAAGAAACTAGTCAACTTTGTGAGTTGATTTTTTATCTCCTTTTGCTCCTCTTTGATCCCCTTTTGCTCCTCTAACAACCGTTGATTTATCTTGACTTGTTCTTCTGCACTCTTAGCATGTACCTGCAAAAATGACTTAAAAGCATCTTCCAAAGGTAAAGATTTTTGTGGTGCACTAGATGAAGTCGCTTCCGGTCTCCAATGGGTACTAGAGTGGGGATGAGGTTGTATATCAGATCTCCAATGGGGGCTTGATTGGGTAGGAGGTTGCACATCAGATTTCCAACTGAAATTAGGGTGATTCTTCCAACCGGGATTGTAAGTGTTAGAGTAGGGTGAGTAAGGTTTCCTAAAGGGGATACCCAAGGAGTTACACTCTCCCTTTATCTCCAAATAAGATGGACAATCCTTTGGTACATGATCTACCCCATTACACCTAAAACAGGGTTCATGGGACTCTACCCTAGCAACCGGTTCGGGGGCTCTAACATCCTTGGTTTTTAAGGCTTCAATTTCCTTAGTTAGAGCCTCTAAACGGGCTTTAACACTATCCTCTTCCTTAAGTTGGTAAATTCCAGCGGGTTGATTTCTCCTAGTACTTTCCATGGCACTCGGTCCTGTCCAAGTGTGGGCTTTTTCTGATAGGTCATCTAGGAAATCTATGGCTTGATCGGGATCTTTTTGAAGAAAATCCCCATTACACATCATTTCTATGAATTGCCTCTCCCTACTTAGGAGTCCATCATAGAAATAGCTGACTACCCGCCAACTTTCATACCCATGGTGTGGACAAGAATTTAAAAGGTCCTTGAAACGTTCCCAAACTTGATATAAGGTTTCACTCTCCTTTTGTGCAAAGTTTGAGATTTGTCTCTTAAGGTTGTTGGTCTTATGGGTTGGGAAGTGTTTTTGGAAGAAAACTCGGGTCATCTCATCCCAACTACCAATAGACTTAGGCCTTAATGAGTACAACTAAGTCTTGGCTTTTTCCTTAAGTGAAAAAGGGAAAAACCGGAGTTTGACAGTGTCCACCATATCAGCCCTATTTTGGAAGGTTGCTACTACTTCCTCGAATTCCCTAATGTGGATGTAGGGGATTTCATTCTCAAACCCATGGAAAGTTGGTAGCAATTGTATCATGCCCGGCTTAAACTCAGCTTGTGGGGCATTAGGGGGGAACATGATACAAGAGGGTGTGGCCGTTCGGCTAGGGTGCAAATAGTCTTTAAGTGTCCTAGCAACATTTTCATTGTGATTGTCGGCCATGTTATCAAAATCCTCTAAATTCTCGGATGGGGGTGCACTATGGTATGATCTAGGCGAGGTTTCACTAACGGACGTGGAAGGAGAGGGTGACTCTAATTCGGGTCCTCTAATGAATCTGCCTCGCGAATCTCTTGGTTTAAGCATGCACCAATTAATTTAGAGGGGAAATAAAATATGTAAAACAGAATAATAAATAAATAAATAAATAAAACAGAATAATAAACAGATAAATAAAACAGAATAATAAAAGAAAAAATAAAAATAAAAATAAATAAATAAATAAATAAAAGTAAAGGAATAATATTACGGTATTTACAAAGTGCTGAAAAGAAAAATATTTACGATTTTTTTTTAATATATATATATATATATATTTTTTTTACTTAAAGTTGCCAAGCTTCCTTGTACTTAAGCTTGTTTCCTCGGCAACGGCGCCAAAATTTGATTACGCCCAAAACATAAAGCGATTATTGTAGTATAGTTTTGGGGTGTCGATTCTACAGGGAAATAAGTTAATTATGAAAGAAGGTATAAACTTTAACACTAACGACAATGATTAGGTGAGAGAATATGAGTTTTGATAATGCAATATTGTGTAAAAGAGTTGTGCGAATATAACGAAGAATATAAATAAGAAATAACAAGGTTCTGGGAATCCTCCTTAGGTTCGTTCCCTATTTCCACTCTTGATTCAAATTTTTATCTCTATTGCAAGTTTCACATCCTAAACAGGCAATCGGAAATTATTTAATCAAGCACATTTATATCTCTAAAATAATTGCTACAAATTACTCTTTGATTTCAATTCAAGCACACATGATTTATCTTATAGATTAGCAAGAAACGACAATATATTGCAATAATGATATCACAGTAATGGCCGATCTATAAGATAAATATACCGAAATCAATTACATCAAAACAACTTGACATAAGAAAAGCTTGACTAGACTTATGTGGAGTAGAAGGATGCAATCACCGGATTGAGAGAAACTAAAAGAAGAAGAATATAGAATACAGCTATCACATGAACTCAAATCCTTCTTAATTAATCAAAGAGTAAATCATAGACAATGTTTTAACAATAAGTCCATACAAATGAATCAAGAACAGGAAATAAAGAACAATAAAACCCTAAGGATTCATCCCTTTCCCTTGTTTGATGATTAGTTAGCCATGAAACTCAAGGTGGAAAAACAATATAGATGTTCTCCCCTTTATTTCTTGGCCATGGAGCTCAAGGTGGAAGAACAATGTGGATGTTCTCTCCTTGATTTCCAACTCACGAAAACTTAAACAGAATGCTAAAAACTTCTCTAATTTTTATCTATAAAAAACTGTCTTTGTTTTTCTCCTCGAGCTCGCCCCCCGGCTGCAAACCTTAAGCATATATTTATAGCCCACGAGGGAGAGTTGTCTTTGCACAGCCTTAATTTGAGTCTGAATTAGAGTCCAGAAGCATGTGCGCACTGCTGGCTTTGTTTGAGCGTGCGCCTGGGTGCTGGAAAATGATGGCTTGAACCTGCAGGTGGGTCCAGCAGCATGTGTGCGCTGCTGGCTTTGTTTGAGCGTGCGCCTGGGTGCTGGAAAGTGATGGCTTGAACATGCAGGTGGGTCCAGTAGCATGTGCGCTCTCCTGTCCAGGTGTGCGCCTAGGCGCTGGAAAGTGAAGGCTGCAGCGCTGTTGGGCGAGGGGCGCAGCGCTGATGGGCCAGGGGCGAGGCGTTGGGCTTTGAGGGGTGAGGCACTGGGCTTTGAAGGGTGAGGCGCTGGGCTTCCAGAGGTGAGGCGCTGGGCTTTGTTCTGAGGCCTGAACTGTTTCTGCTAAAAACTGCCATAACTTTCACTAGAAAAATCCTTTTTCTGAACCGTAAAATTCTCCAAAAAATAGACTTCCGGATATTTCTAAGCATATATGGCTCATCTCCTGGTTCTTCCTACATCAATACAGTTTAATCTGCAAAGATGATTGATCTGTATGGGAAATTCTGGCAATTTAGAGAAACTCCTTCAGCTTGTATGCAAAAGTGCACACACTAGTGTGCCTACCCTTAACTTGTTCCAAAGTGATGCACACATTTGTGTGCAGTCTTTTAACTCAATTTAATTTATTGTTCCAATCTTGGTTTAGACTTTTAATCATCTTTAAATCATTTTTGAAAATGTCTAAACCTTGGACAAAAACGAGCACCGACACCCAAGATCTTTTGGCACTTTAAACATGGATCGCTTTATCATCTCTTTTGTACTCAAAGCACCTGAAAATGCATCGAATTAAGTCAATGATTTATGAATAACACTTTAGAGTTATCAACATGTAAAAGTGCGATTACGACCGAGATTAACCCTAAAGTGTTAACAATTAAGTATTGTTTAGATGCATTTTATGACTCTCATCACACATGTTGACCGCGAGGTGTGGACTGAGCTTGGGAAGGGAACTTACCTTGCTTAGTCACACTTAAGGAGCCCATTAATTTGGACACTTGGCTCTTAATTTCTTTATGCTCTTCAACCACCTGCGTAATTAATGCCTCAACCCTCTGGTTTGTCTTACCTTGTGCCTCTATAAAAGCCTATAAGGTGTCTTCTAAGGAGTTCCTAGAGGATGAGGGTGCATGATAAGGTGCAGAGGATGATCTAGGGGGCTGTGCATGCTGCTGACTTTCAGATTTCCAGCTGAAGTTGGGGTGATTTCGCCACTCCAGATTATAAGTGCTAGAGAAAGGTGTAAGAGGCTTCTTGTACATGCCTAAGGCATTACATTGTTCCTCATACAGCCCTCTCATATCAGCAAATGTGGGGCATTCTTGGAGGAGATGATCTACCCCGCCACACATAAAACACGGCTCTAAAGACTCGGTATGATTAGCCGCATGTGTTTGCTTTGAGCCCTTAGTTTTCAATGCTTCTAACTCCCTAGTGAGCAGTTCGACCTTAGCTTTCAGATTGTCTTCTTCCCTAAGATAGTATATCCCTCCACCACTGGGGTTTTCTATAGGTCGTGACCTACTCGTGCTTTCAGTAGCACTAGGTCCAGTCCATGTATGAGCTTTCTCAGCAAGCTCATTGAGGTATTCAAGAGCCTCATTGAGGTCTTTTTGCAGAAATTCCTCATTGCACATCATCTCTACAAATTGGCGTTCTCTATAGGTAAAACCCTCATAGAAGTAGCTCACTAAACGCCAATTTTCATACCCATGGTGTGGATACATACTTAACGGCTCTTTAAATTTCTCCCAAGACTGATACAAAGTCTCGTTTTCCTTTTGTGTAAAGGTGGAGATTTGTCTTTTCAACGCATTAATCTTATGCTGAGGGAAGTATTTGTTAAAGAAGGCTCTAGTCATCTCAGTCCATGATCCAATAGATCGTGGTCTCAGTGAGTATAGCCAACTCTTAGCTCTATCCTTCAAAGCGAAAGGAAAGAACTTAAGCCGCACAATGTCAGCAGTTGTACCTTGACTATGGAAAGTTGCAACTACTTCCTCAAACTCTCTGATGTGCACATATGGGTTCTCATTTTCCATGCCATAAAATGTAGGGAGTAACTGTATCATCTTTGTTTTAAGGTCTAATTGGGAAATGTTGGCTGGAAACATGATGCAAGATGGTGTGGTTGTACGTGTAGGGTGGAGGTAATCATCAAGGGTCCTAGCAGGTTGATCTTCGTGTTCACTCATTTCCTCAAGACTAGATGGATTATCAAATAAAGGGTTTAAAAAGTTCAATCCTGACTCTAGCACAGGCCTACAAGCAAATTTACCCAAATGGTCTCTATATCTAGGCATGCAAGTTCACAAAAATCCTAAAAAGAAGGAACAAAGTTACCGCTTTTACAGCTGCTGAAAAGAAAAACTATTTACAGTTCTTCTACCGTCATGTCAAAAGTTGACAACCTTCCTTGTACTTAAGTGCGTTTCCCCAGCAACGGCGCCAAAATTTGATTATGCCCAAAACATAACACGGTAGTTGTAGTATAGTTTTAGGGTGTTGATTACGCCCAAAGTATAACACGGTCTAGATATTTTTGAAAAATTTTGTATGAACCTCCTATAAAAACCAGCATGACCAAGGAAAGATCTCACATCCTTTATTGTCTTAGGGGCAGACAACTTAGAGATTAACTCAATCTTAGATTGATCAACCTCTATTCCTTTAGAAGAGATAATACCGGATGGTACCATGAAATGACACTTTTCCCAATTTAAAACCAATTCTTTTTCCTCACAACGAATTAATACTCTTTCTAAATTCATTAAGCATGTTTCAAATGAAGATCCAAAAACAGTTAGGTCATCCATAAAAACCTCCATGCAATTTTCAACCATGTCACTAAAAATGCTCATCATGCAGCGTTGAAAAGTAGCAGGGGCGTTACATAATCCGAATGGCATTCTACGAAAAGCATAGGTGCCAAAGGGACAAGTAAAGGTGGTCTTTTCTTGGTCTTCTAATGCAATTTCTATTTGATAGTAACCAGAATAACCATCTAGAAAACAGTAGAAGGGATGACCAGCTACACGCTCAAGAATTTGATCAATAAAAGGGAGTGGGAAGTGGTCTTTCTTGGTGGCAGCATTTAATTTTCTGTAATCAATGCACACACGCCACCCGTTCACAAGTTTGGTAGGGACTAACTCTCCTAGATCATTTTTTATCACAGTGACTCCGGACTTTTTCGGGACGACTCGCGTAGGGCTTACCCACTTACTATCAGCTATAGGATATATAATACCCGCATCTAATAGTTTCAGTACTTCATTTTTCACTACTTCTTTCATAGTGGGGTTAAGCCTACGTTGAGGGTCTCTACGAGGACTGGTTCCTTCATCCAGATTTATTTTATGGGACCAGATTAGGGGGACTAATTCCCTTTAAATCAGCCATGCTCCATCCCAGGGCTGATTTGTGTTCATTTAAAGTTTGAATTAATCTCTTACCTTGGGGGGTCTCAGGTTAATTCAGAAGAAATTATAACAGGAAAGGTATCACCTGGACCGAGAAAAACATGTTTTAGACCCTTAGGTAGTGGCTTCAATTCGACTTTAGGTGCTTCCACACTTGAGGGGACTTGAGTCTTGCTTCTTTCGGGCAGCTCCTTAAACCTTGGTTGCCATGTCCGATTTCCATAATCCTGAGATTTGTCAAAAACAACACATATATCAATTATATCAGTTTTATCATCAAATAAATCTATCTCAGAATTAACAAGAAAATTTTCAAGAGGGTCATAATCATGAGTTAAGAAAACTCCCTCATTGACGAGTGACTCGATCATGTAAAGCTGGTGGTTTTCGTCCTCATCTTCGGGCTGTTTTGCAACATTGAAAATATTTACTTCAAGGGTCATGTTGCCAAAGGACAGTTTCATGAGACCATTCCTACAATTTATTAGAGCATTTGCAGTAGCAAGAAAAGGTCTACCCAAAATCAAAGGAATTTTAGAGTTAGTGTCTACAGCAGAAGTAGTATCAAGAATTAAGAAATCAACAGGATAATAAAATTTATCAATTTGAATCAAAACATCCTCAACCACACCTCGGGGTACCTTGACTGAGCGATCAGCCAATTGTAATACCACGCCGGTTGGTTTGATTTCTCCTAACCCCAGCTGTAAGTAAATTGAAAATGGCATCAGGTTTACACTAGCTCCCAGATCTAGTAAGGCTTGTCCAACCTCATGATTTCCAATGCTGCAAGCAATGGTAGAACAGCCCGGATCTTTGTATTTCGGGGGAATTCTTTGCTCAATTAGTGCACTAACTTGCTAAGTTAGGAAAGCTGTTTTCTTGACATGATGTTTCCTCTTAATTGTGCATAAATCTTTGAGAACTTTTGCATAGGTGGGGACTTGTTTAATCACATGCAAAAGGGGAAGATTAAGTTTCACTTGCCTTAAGTTCTCAAGGATTTCATCATTCATTTCCAGATTTTTCTTGTTGGATTTTAAGGCTTGGGGGAATGGGGCCTTAACAGGACTTTGGGTCACTTCAGGGTCTTTAGGCAACTTGGTCTCACTACCTGGTTTGACCCTTCACATTCTCGGGTTTATTCTCTGGTGGAATGTGTAGTGACTTACCTCTTCGGGTCACAATGGCATTTACATTTTTCACATTTTCTTGTGCCATATGTTGACCGTGAGGTATGGGACTGAGCTTGAGCAGGGAATTTACCTCGCTCAGTCACACTCAAGGAGTTCATAAATTTAGACACTTGGCTCCTTATTTCTTTGTTTTCCTCAACCAACTGTGTAATTAATGCCTCACACTTTTGGTTTGTCTTGCCTTGTGCTTCTATAAAAGTATGTAAGGAGTCTTCTAAAGAGTTCCTAGAAGATGAGGGTGCATGATAAGGTGCTGGGTACGATCTAGGGGGCTGCACATGCTGCTGATTTTCAGATTTCCAACTGAAGTTGGGGTGATTTCGCCACCCCAGATTATAAGTGTTAGAGAAGGGTGCTGAGGGCTTCTTGTACATGCCTAAGGTATTGCATTGTTCCTCGTACAGCCCTCTCATGTCAACAAAAGTGGGACAATCTTGGGCGGGATGATCAACCCCGCCACACACAAAACATGATTCTAAAGGTTCGGCCTGATTAACTATGTGTGTTGGTTTTTTCGTTTTTAATGCCTCCAACTCTCTAGTAAGCATTTCGACCTTGGCCTTGAGGTTATCCTCTTCCCTAAGATGGTAGATTCCTCCACCACTAGGTCGTGACCTACTTGTGCTCTCAGTAGCACTAGGTCCAGTCCATGTGTGAGCTTTCTCAGCAAGCTCATTGAGGTACTCAATAGCTTCATCAGGGTCTTTTTGCAGAAATTCTCCATTACACATCATCTCAACAAATTGGTGTTCTCTATAGGTAAGACCCTCATAGAAATAGCTCACTAAACGCCAATTTTCGTACCCATGATGTGGACACATACTTAACAGCTCTTTAAATTTCTCCCAAGACTGATACAAAGTCTCGTTTTCCTTTTGTGCAAAGGTGGAGATTTGTCTTTTCAAAGCGTTAGTCTTATGTTGAGGGAAGTACTTGTTAAAAAAGACTTGGGTCATCTTATTCCATGACCCAATTGATCGTGGTCTCAGCGAGTATAACCAACTCTTAGCTTTATCCTTTAAGGAGAAAGGAAAAAACTTGAGTCTCACGATATCATCAGTTGCATCGTGACTATGGAAAGTTGCAACTACTTCCTCAAATTCTCTAATGTGCACATAGAGGTTCTCGTTTTCCATGCCATGAAAAGTAGGGAGAAGTTGTATCATCCCTGTTTTAAAATCTTGATGACGGGTATTGGCTGGAAACATAATGCACGATGGTGTGGCTGTCCGGCTAGGATGTAGGTAATCTTTAAGTGTCCTAGCACCATTCTCATTAGGATTTTCAGCCATGTTAACAAAATCCTCTAAATTCTCTGATGGGGGTGCACTATGGTTTGATCTAGGCGAGGTTTCACCAATGGAGGTGGAAGGAGAGGGTAACTCTAATTCGAGTCCTCTAATGAATCTACCTCGCGAATCTCTCGGTCTAAGCATGCACCAATTAATTTAGAGGGGGAATAAATAAATAAAACAAATAAATAAAACAGAATAATAAACAAATAAATAAAAACAGAATAATAAACAGATAAATAAAACAGAATAATAAACAGATAAATAAAAACAGAATAATAAACAGATAAATAAAAACAGAATAATAAATAGATAAATAAAACAGAATAATAAACAAATAAATAAAAACAGAATAGTAGACAGAATAATAAAACAGAATAATAAACAGGTAAATAAAAACAGAATAAAATAATAAACAGATAAATAAAAACAGAATAATAAAAGAAAATTAGAAAATCAAAACAAAAGTAAAGGAATAATATTGCCGTATTTACAAACTGCTAAAAAGAAAAATATTTGCGATTTTTTTTTTTTTTTTTTTTTTTTTTTTTACTGTCACACTCAAAGTTGACAAGTTTCCTTATACTTAAGCGCGTTTCCCCTGCAACGGCGCCAAAATTTGATTACGCCCAAAGTATAACACGGTTATTGTAGTACGGCTTTGGGCTGTCGATTCCACAGGGAAACAAGTTAAGTACAAAGGAAAATGTGTGAACCTTAAAACGAACGATAAAAGTTAAACTCAAGATTTTTAAGCTTTGATGGTGAAATAATGTAAAGGAAAATTGCGTAAATGTAAATGAAATATAAATGAGAAATAACAAGGTTCCGGGAATCCTCCTTAGGTTTGTTCCCTATTTCCACTCTTGATTCAATTGATTTTATCTCGATTGCAAGTTTCAACTCCCAAACAAGCAATCGGAATATATTCAATCAAGCACATTTACAATTCTTATATAATTGCTACGAATTAATCATTGATTTCGGTTCATGCACACATGACCGATCTTAAAGATTATCAAGAAACGACAATATATCTTAAAAGACAATATCGCAATAATGGACAATCAATAAGATAAATCTACCGGAATCAATCACATCCAAGCAACCTCAATGGAGGAGAAGGATGCAATCACCGGATTAAGATAGTCTAAAAGAAGAAGAATAAGAAGTACATCTATCACATGAACTCAAATCTTCTTACTTAATCAATGAATAATTCATAAACAATATTTAACAATAAATCCATACAACTGAATCAAGAACAAGAAATAAAGAACAAGAAATCCCTAAAGATTCATCCCTTTCCCTTGTAAAATGATTAGTTGGCCATGGAAATCAAGGTGGAAGAACAATAAGGATGCTTTCCCCTTGATTTGGCCATGGAGTTCAAGGTGGATGAACAATATGGATGTTCTCCCCTTGATTTGCAACCAAAGAAAACTTAGAAATAAAATGGAAGAATGCTGGATTTGGATCCCTTGAATCCTCTCTTTTTTCTCTCTTCCTTGCTTTCTCTCTTCAATACCCAGCTGCACACTCCATAAAGATATATTTATAGAGCATGAGGGGGGTGTTTTGGTCTTGGAGAATGTCATTTGCTTGCCCTAATCCGGTCAAGAGGCGAGTGGGCCGTGCTGTGCGCCTGGGCCTGCTGTGCGACTGGGCCTGCTGTGCTGGCCTGAACTGTTTCCACTAAAACTGCCATAACTTTCTCTAGAAAAATCCTTTTTACGAACCGTAAAATTCTCCAGAAAACAGACTTCCGGATCTTTCTAAACATATATGGCTCATCATCTGGTTCTTCCTACATCAATACAGTTTAATCTGTAAAGATGATTGATCTGTACGGGAAATTCTGGCAATTCAGTGAAACTTCTTCAGCTTGTATGCAGAAGTGCACACACTAGTGTGCCTACCCTTAACTTGCTCCAAAGTGATGCACACACTTGTGTGCAGTCTTTTAACTTACTGTACTTTATTACTCCAGCCTTAGTTTAGAGTTTAACCATCTTTGAATCATGTTTGGACACGTCTAAACCTTAGACAAAAACGAGCACCGACACCCAAGATCTTTTGGTGCTTTAAACATGGATCGCTTTATTATCTCTTTTGTACTCAAAGCACCTGAAAATGCATCGAATTAAGTTTATGATTTATGAATATCACTTTAGAGTTATCAACATGTAAAAGTGCGATTACGACCAAGATCAACCCTAAAATGTTAACAATTAAGTATTGTTTAGATGCATTTTATGACTCTCATCAGGTGTCTATTCCAGAAGGAAAAAAGTTAATTACAAAAGAAAATGTGTGAACCTTAAAACGAACGCTAAAAGTTAAACAAAAGATTTTCGAGTTTTGATAATGAAATAATGGGAGAAAAAATTGTGTAAACGTAAACAAAATATAAAATAAAGAAACATCAAGGTTCCGGAAATCCTCCCTAGGTTCGTTACCCTAATCCTAACTTGATTCAGTTGTTTTTATCTCGATTGCAAGTTTCACATCCCAAACAGGCAATCGGCGAATATTCAATTAAAGTGCATGTATAAACCCTAATGTAATTGATATGAATTATTCTTTACTTTTAAGCACACATGACCTAGCTTATAAATTATCAAAAGACGATGATATATCTAAATGACATATATAAAAGAGATCTACCGGACTCAATCACACCCAAACAGATACACATAAAAAGAGCATGACTAGACTTATATGGAAAAGAAGCATGCAATCACTGGACTAATAAAAAATCTACTAATTAAATTAAAGAATAAAACATAACAATGTTTAATGAAAATAATATCCAACTACAACTGAATCAAATAAAGGAAAATAAGAACAACTACACCTAGGGATTCATCCCTTCGCCTTGCTTGGAGACTAGCCGACCATGGAGCTCATGCTTCCTTGAGTTGCCTCTGGCCTCTCAACGATCATCTCAGCTTGCCCTCCAAATTTATACTTTCGGATTCATCCTAAAGGCCCTCTGGATTCACTCTCTAATGATTTTAGATGAGCTCCGATTGATACCTAAAGCTAAAGTGGAGGGGGGTTTTATAGGGCAACTCCCGGAGAGCTGTGTGTTTTCTATCCGATGTTGGATTATGCCCGAGTGCGCTCGATCACAGCCTTCTTGCACTCAATCGTAGTTGCGCTGTAAAGTACTTCTTGGTCGATGTGGGATGTGCACTCGATCGCAATACAAGCATCAGTCCATCTTGTCCTTCCAAAAGCCTGGGCTCTTAGTCTTTTAAGCAACGATCACTTCTTTTTCTCTTTTAAACTCAAAGTACCTGAGAATTACACTGAAATAAGTCAGTGGTCCAATAATATTACTTTAGAGTTATTAACACATAAAAGCACAATAAAGACTGAGATCAATCCTAAAATGCTAACAATTAACCACTGTTGAGAAGCATTTTATGACTCTCATCACAACCCCCAACTAGCTTATTGCTAGTCCCTAGCAATTCAAGCGAAACTAAGAGATGAATTTTATGGTGGGAATCAAAGTAAATGAAAAGCAATATTAGTGTTAACCAGGAGTACTTCACATTTTGTCTCAAAATTGCACATAACACACGGCACAAAGAATCATTAAATTTCACTAAAATCCAAAAGTAATTCAAACATCAATCTTAAAATCGTTATTGACTCTTAACATCCATCTTACCACAAACCATTAATCCAAACACCCGGATGATTTTATGCATAACATTCATGAATACAAGTCTTGGCCTCTAAAAACATAATAAATTGCATGACATCAATCAAAAAACAAGCTCCATAGGCTTACTTTTCAAATCACTCTCCACTATTGTAGAAAAATCACACTACATTGAATCAAAAGGTCTTTAATAAGCTTGTAACGTTAGGCTAAGGTAAAGGTTAAGAAAGAACGGGAAGGATTCAACAAGTAGAAGAACTTAATCTCTTAGTTTTGAACACAACTCTTTAAGAACTGGATAACCTTACTTCAACACCCAACTCTTTCAACCATTTTTCGAGCATTTCTTTCAACAAATCACTATTTTTTTCTTTTCTTTCTTTCTTCTTTCTTTGCCATAATTCTTTTTTTTTTTTATTTTTGGCATATAACCGTTCACCTTCTTTTTCATTTTTTTTTCTTTTCTTTTCCGCAACCCCCAACTTATCTCCTTTAATGTACTTGGGTTGCGGTAGTGATATTTTTTCATATTTCCACCCTTACTCCTTTTAAGTGCTTCTCACAACATGTGTATAACTAAGTTCTTTTAAAAGAAAGGTAAGGATAAAATATTTTTAGGCTCATAAAGGTAGGTTATTTGGTTTATCGAAATAAACAAGGCTCAAATTTTCTTTTCAAGAAAAATGCTCAAATAGGTGACTAGTGATAAATATAGCAATGGTAGGTTTGAAAGGCTCAAACGGTCCAAAAAAATGGCCTATATCATATCCTAAGTAGTGTGCATTCTAGGAATTCGCCTCAAGTGGTTATCAAGTAAGTTCTAAAGCTTGTTGAGACCGCAAAACTATTCACAAAATAATCACACATAAAATTTCTCTAGATGTTATAGACTAATCATACAATCTTACCACAAACTAGAGTCTCAAACCAAATGAAGATTGATATTTAAATTAATTTCAAACCGAAACAAAATTTAACTTCTTTTACATGCTATCTGCTATCTCAATTATGCTCATATCATTGACATGTAAATTGACTCTAAGGCTAACACGAAGCATGCTAAACAAAAACAAAGATGACACCAGGCAGTTCAATGAAAGAAAAAGAATATGTTTCCTCCACCCCCAACTGAAAAATCACATTGTCCTCAATGTTGAAGAAAAAGGTAAAGGAAACTCCCTTTGTAAGCAAAAATGCAAGGCAACCGAAACTTGTGCACCTCCATATGAACTGCATGCTAACCTTCTGGTTGAAAGTCTGATCTACAACATAGAACAAACAAAAAGAAAGCATCTGTGGTGTACCATTAAGACTTCCATCGTGTGTTAGCATACTAAAAATTAAAATTAAAATACAAATAAATAAAAATAAAAAAACAAAACAAATAAACAACACAAAAACAAATAAAAGAAAACAAATGTACCTCTGTTGTGTGGTCAAGGTAAGTAGACAGGATCCATAAGTGGAATGTCTTCCATTTCTGGATCTTGTCTATCCATTAAGATCTTAAGGCGTTGACCATTGACTTTAAAGACCCGGCCATCTCTAGTATCCTCAATTTCTACTGCCCCATTTTCAAAAACATTTTTCACCACAAAAGAGCCGGTCCACTTAGACCAAAGTTTTCCAGGATGCTTATGGAGTCTAGAGTCGTACAAGAACACCCGATCATTAGGTTTAAACGTTTTCCTCAAAATATTTTTATCATGGAATACTTTCATCTTAGCCTTATAGATTCTAGAGTTCTCATAAGCATCATTCCTTAACTCCTCTAACTCGGTCAACTGATATTTCTGAAGCTTACCGGCTTCTCCTATGTCAAAATTAAAAGATTTAATTGCCCAATACGCTCGATGCTCGAGCTCTACAGGTATGTGGCAAGGCTTTCCAAAAACAAGCCAATAAGGTGACATACCTAAAGGAGTTTTAAAAGCTGTACGGTAAGCCCAAAGTGCATCAACTAGTCTCAGGGACCAATCCTTGCGATTCGGGTTAACCGTTTTATCTAAAAAAAATTTAATCTCCCTATTATTGAGCTCTACTTGCCCACTAGTCTGAGGATGATAAGCGGTAGAAATTTTATGTAACACCCCAAATTTTCGCATCAAAGCTTCAAAAGAATGGTTGCGAAAATGTGTACCTTGATCACTAATTATAGCACGTGGTGTACCAAATCAAGATAACACATTTTCTTTAAGAAATTTAATTACCGTTCTATTATCATTGCTTCGGCAAGCTGCTGTCTCTACCCACTTAGATACATAATCTATTGCCACAATGATATATAGGTATCCAAAGGAAGGAGGAAATGGTCCCATAAAATCGATGCCCCAACAATCAAAGATTTCAATTACTAAAATGGGGTTTAAGGGCATCATATTTCGACAAGACACAGCTCCTAACTTTTGACACCTTTCACATGAGCGATAATAGGTGTTTGCATCCTTAAACAAGGTAGGCCAATAAAATCCACACTACAAAATTTTTGCAGCGCTTTTTTTCATTAAAAAGTGGCATCCACAAGCTAGAGAATGACAAAATTCTAAGACACGTGCATTCTCTTCATTAGGGATGCAACGCCTTAGAATTTGGTCCGGGCAGTACTTAAAAAGATAGGGGTCATCCCAATAAAAATTACGTACCTCATATAAAAATTTCCTCTTGTCTTGAGCGCTCCAATCCACTGGTATCTCACCTGAAACCAAATAATTCACAATGTGAGCAAACTATGGTAAGGAAGTAACAGAAAGTAAATACTCATCGGGAAAGTCATCTTTGATCGGCATGTCATCAGATGTGTCTTCAAATGTGAGCCTTGAAAGATGGTCAGCCACTACATTCTCTACTCCTTTCTTGTCTTTGATGGTGATGTCGAATTCTTGTAGGAGTAGGATCCATCGTATTAAGCGCGCCTTAGCATCCTTCTTTGTAAGAAGGTATTTGAGAGCAGCATGATCTGTAAAAATAAGAACAGGAGAACCAATTAAGTATGCACGAAATTTATCTAAAGCAAATACTACAGCTAGCAATTCTTTTTCAGTTGTGGAGTAATTCATCTGAGCATTATTCAAAGTCTTACTAGCATAGTAAATTATAAAAGGTTTTCCCTCTCTTCGCTGTCCAAGAACAGCACCTACAGCGTAGTCAATAGCATCACACATGATTTCAAACGGTAAATTCCAATCAGGTGACTGCATTATAGGTGCTAAAGTAAGCTTGCCAATCAGTGTTTTAAAGGCCTCTTGACAAGCTGGAGTCCACTCAAATGGTGTATCTTTAATTAGGAGGGCACATAATGGTCTAGATATGTTGGAAAAATTTTGTATGAACCTCCTATAAAAGCCAGAATGACCAAGAAAAGATCTCACATCCTTTATTGTCTTAGATGTAGGCAATTTCGAGATTAATTCAATCTTAGATTGATCAACCTCTATTCATTTAGAAGAGACAATATACCCTAAGACAATACTAGATGGGACCATGAAATGACATTTTTCCCAATTTAAAACCAATTCTTTTTCCTCACATCGAATTAATACTCTTTCCAAATTCATTAAGCATGTATCAAATGAATATCCAAAAACAGTCAGGTCATCCATAAAAACCTTCATGCAATTTTCAACCATGTCAATAAAAACACTTATCATGCAACGTTAAAAAGTGGCAGGGGCATTACATAATCCAAATGGCATTCTACGAAAAGCATAAGTTCCAAAGGGACAAGTAAAAGTGGTTTTATCCTGGTCTTCTAATGCAATTTTTATTTGATAATAGCCAGAATAACCATCTAAGAAACAGTAAAAAGGATGACCAGCTACACGCTCAAGAATTTGATCAATAAAAGGGAGTGGGAAATAGTCTTTCCGAGTGGCAGCATTTAATTTTTTTTAATCAATGCACATACGCCACCCGGTCACAAGTTTGGTAGGGACTAACTCTCCTAGGTCATTCATTACCACAATGACTCCAGACTTTTTAGGAATGACTTGTGTAGGACTTACCCATTTACTATCAGCTATGGGATATATAATACCCGCATCTAACAGTTTCAGCACTTCATTTTTCACTACTTCGTTCATAGTGGGGTTAAGTCTACGTTGAGGGTCTCTACGAGGACTGGTTCCTTCATCCAAATTTATTTTACGAGAGCAGATCAGGGGACTGATTCCCTTCAAATCAGCCATACTCCATCCTAAGGCCGATTTATGTGCAACTAAAGTCTGAATTAATTTCTCACATTGGGTCTCAGATAATTCAGAAGAAATAATAACAGGAAAGGTATCACCTGGACCAAGAAAGGCATGTTTTAAACCCTTAAGTAGTGGCTTCAATTCGAATTTAGGTGCTTCCACACTTGAGGGGATTTGTTTTCCGCTTCTGTTAGGCAACTCCTCAAACCTCGGGTGCCACGCCCGAATGCCATAATCCTGAGATTTGTCAAAAACATCACAAGTATCAATTATATCAGTTTTATCATCAAATAAATCAATCTCAAAATTAACAAGAAAACTCTTAAAAGGATCGAAATCATGATCCATGGAAACTCCCTCATCGATGAGTGACTCGATTATGTATAGCTGGTGGTTTTCGTCCTCATCTTTGAGCTGTTTTGCAACATTGAAAATGTTCACTTCTAAGGTCATATTTCCAAAAGACAGCTTCATGAGTCCATTCCTGCAATTAATAAGAGCATCTGCAGTAGCAAGGAAAGGTCTACCCAAAATCAAAGGAATTCTAGAGTTAGTGTCAACCGCAGAAGTAGTATCAAGGATTAGGAAATCAACAGGATAGTAAAATTTATCAATCTGAATCAACACATCCTCTACCACACCCCAGGGTACTTTGACTGAACGGTCAGCCAGTTGTAGCACCACGCCGGTTGGTTTGATTTCTCCTAAACCTAGCTGTAAATAAACGAAAAATGGGATCAGGTTTACACTAGCTCCTAAATCTAGCAAGGCTTGTCCAACCTCATGATTTCCAATGCTACAAGCAATGGTAGGACAGCCTGGATCCCTGTATTTTGGGGGAATTCTTTCCTCAATTAAAGCACTAACTTGCTCAGTTAGAAATGCAGTTTTCTTAACATGGTGTTTCATCTTAATTGTGCATAAATCTTTGAGAACTTTTGCATAAGTAGGAACTTGTTTAATCACATGCAACAGAGGAAGATTGAGTTTCACTTGCCTCAAGTTCTCTAGGATTTCGTTATTTAAGTCCAGATTTTTCTTGTTCGACTTTAAGACTTGAGGAAATGGTACCTTAACAGGACTTTTAGTCACTTCAGAGTCTTTGGACAACTCGGTATTACTACTAGTTTGACCCTTTTCCACATCCTCGGATTCATTAATTGGTGAGATGTATAGTGACTTACCACTTCGGGTCACTATGGCATTTATATCCTTCAAATTTTCTTGTGCCACATGATTACGCCCAAAACATAACGCAGTTATTGTAGTATAGTTTTGGGGTGTCGATTCCACAGGGAAACAAGTTAAGTACAACAGAAGGTGTAAACCTCAACACAAACGATAAAAGATTAAAACAATCTGAGTTGTTTGAGAAAAAGGGTAATTGTGTAAATAAGTTTAAAATAAAAATGACAAGGTTCCGGAAATCCTCCCTAGGTTCGTTGCTCTAATCCTAACTTGATTCAATTGTTTTTATCTCGATTGCAAGTTTCACATCCCAAACAGGCAATCGGAAAATATTCAATTAAAGTGCATTTATAAATCCTAATGTAATTGTTATGAAATCTTCTTTACTTTCAAGCACACATGACCTAACTTATAAATTATCAAAAGACGACGATATATCCAAACGACGATACCGCAGCAATGGACAAATCTATAAAAGAGATCTACCGGACTCAATCACACCCAAATAGGTACACATAAGAAAAGCTTGACTGAACTTATATGGAAAAGAAGCATGCAACCACCGGAGTTATAATAAATCTACTAATTAAATTAAAGAATAACAATATTTAACGAAAATAATTCCAACTACAACCGAATCAAATAAAGGAAAAATAAGAACAACTACACCTAGGGATTCATCCCTTCGCCTTGCTTGGAGACTAGCCGGCCATGGGGCTCATGCGTCCTCGAGTTACCTCCGGCCTCCCGACGATCATCTCTCCTGACCTTCAAACTTTAAACTTCGGGTTCCTCCTAAGGGCCCTCTGGATTGCTCCTAAAGGCCCTCTGGATTCATCCCTGATTGATTTTTTGATTTCAGCTGAGCAGAGTGGGTCTTTATATAGGCAAACTCCCGGAATGCTATGTGTTATCTAGCCAATGTGGGATACTGTCCGGGTGCGCTCGATCGCAGCCCGAGTGCGATCGATCGCACATGCGCTCGATCGCAGCCCGAGTGCGATCGATCGCACATGCGCTCGATCGCAGCCCGAGTGCGATCGATCGCACATGCGCTCGATCGCAGCCCGAGTGCGCTCGATCGCATATGCGCTGCAAAGTACCTTGCTCGATGTGGGATGTGCACTCGATCGCAATTCAGGAAGCAGTCCATCTTGTCCTTCCAGAAGCATGGGATCTTGGTCTTTTAAGCAACGATCGCTTCTTTTTCTCTTTTAAACTTAAAGTGCCTGTAAAATACACTGAAATAAGTCAGTGGTCCAATAATATTACTTTAGAGTTATTAACATATAAAAGCATAATAAAGACCAAGATCAATCCTAAAATGCTAACAATTAACCACTGCTGAGAGGCATTTTATGACTCTCATCACAACCCCCAACTAGCTTATTGCTAGTCCCTAGCAATTCAAGCGAAATTAAGAGATGAATTCTATGGTGGGAATCAAAGTAAATGAAAAACAATATTAGTATTAACCAAGAGTAATTCACATTTTGTCTCAAAATTTGCACATAACACACGGCACAAAAAATCATTAAATTTCACCCAAATCCAAAAGTAATTCAAACATCAATCTTAAAATTGTTATTGACTCTTAAAATCCATCTTACCACAATCCATTTATCCAAACATCCAGATGATTTTATGCATAATATTCATGAATACAAATCTTGATCTCTAAAAACATAATAAATAGCGTGATGTCAATCACAAAAACAAGCTCCATATGCTTATATTTCAAACCATTCTCCACTATTGTAGAAAAATCACACTACATTGGATCAAAAGGTCTTTAATAAGCTTGTAACGTTAGGCTAAGGTAAAGACTAAGGAAGAATGGGAAAGATTCACAAGTAAAAGAACTCAATCTCTTAGCTTTAAACACAATCACTTTAAGTACTTGACAACCTTTACTTCCATACCCAACTCTTTCAACCATTTTTCGAGCATTTCTTTCAACAAATCACCATTTTTTTTCTTTTCTTTTTCTTTCTTTCTTCTTTCTTGCCATAATTCATTTTTTTTTTGTTTTGGCACATAACCATTCACCTTCTTTTTCATCATTTTTTTTTCTTATCTTTTCCACAACCCCCAACTTATCTCCTTTAATGTACTTGGGTTGCGGTAGTGATATTTTTTTTTTTCATATTTCCACCCTTACTCCTTTTAAGTACTTCTCACAACATGTGTATAACTAAGTTCTTTTAAAAGAAAGGTAAGGATAAAAATATTTTTAGGCTCATAAAGGTAAGTAAATGGTTTATCAAAAGAAACAAGGCTCAATTTTTCTTTTCAAGAAAAAGGCTCAAATTGGTGACTAGTGATAAATATAGCAATGGTAGGTTTGAAAGGCTCAAACGGTTCAAAAATGGCCTATATCATATCCTAAGTAGTGTGCATTCTAAGAATTCGCCTCAAGTGATTATCAAGTAAGCTCTAGAGCTTGTTGAGACCGTAAAAATATTCACAAAATAATCACACATAAAATTTCTCTAGATGTTATAGACTAATCATACAATCTTACCACAAACTAGAGTCTCTAACCAAATGAAGATTGATGCTTAAATTAATTTCAAACTGAAGCAAGATTTAATTTCTTCTAAATGCTATATGTTATCTCAATTAAGTTTATATCATTGACATGTAAATTAACTCTAAGGCAAACACCAAGCATGCTAAAAACAAACAGAAATGACACCAAGCAGTTCAATGATATGCAATAAGAAATGTATATCTTCCACCCCCAACTTAAGATAAGCATTGTCCTCAATGAAAAAAAAATTAAATTTAAGGAAACTCCCTTTTTAACCAACGGTGCGTGGAGTTGAAAGTTGTGCACGATCATTTGAACTGCTTCGTTTATTTGTCCCTGAAAAATAAATACTAAAGTAAAACTGGAAAACAGCAAAAGAATAATAATAAACAAGAAAAAGAAATATGAAAAATAGTAAAAGTAAAAGGATACATTATGGGCTGCCTTCCATGAGCGCTAAGTTTTACGTCTTCAGCCAGACGCTCTTATTCCCTCCTCGAAAAGCATAGGTTAAATGCATCCGCCGCTGCTGCACTGCCAAATTCGGTGCCTCTATGCTTTTGGGGGGCCTTAAGGATGTCATCAGTAACATCCATAAATGCTAGCTCGATATATGCTTTGGTGAAGCCATGGGTGAAGGTGGACTCTAATGGATTAAGGTGCTGGACCTTTTCCATGAACGAGTCCATCATGTATGCTTGTACTTGATGGCTTTCAGCCACATCCTCTGATTTTTTCGTTGTTGGGATGTGTACTGATTTACCACCAAGTGTCTCAATGGCATTCACCTCCTCCAAATTCTTTTGTGCTAGGTGTTGACCATGGGGTGTGGACTGAGCTTGAGAAGGAAACTTACCTTGCTCAGTCACACTCATGTAGCTTATCAATTTAGACACTTGGCTCTTAATTTCTTTATGCTCTTCCATCACCTGCATAAATAATGCCTCAAACCTTTGGTTTGTCTTACCTTGTGCCTCTATAAAGGCCTGTAAGGTGTCTTCTAGTGAGTTCCTAGAGGATGAAGGTGCATGATAAGGTGCAGGGGATGATCTAGGGGGTTGTGCATGCTGGTTTTCAAATTTCCAGCTGAAGTTGGGGTGATTTCGCCACCCCGGGTTATAAGTGTTAGAGAAAGGTATAGGAGGCCTCTTGTACATGCCTAAGGCATTACATTGTTCCTCATACGCCCCTCTCATATCAAAAAATGTGGGGCATTCTTTGGTGAGATGATCTACCCCGCCACACACAAAGCACGACTCTAAAGACTCGGTTTGATTAGCCACATGTGTTTGCTTTGAGCCCTTAGTTTTAAATGCATCAAACTCTCTAGTGAGCATCTCGACCTTGGCTCTAAGGTTATCCTCTTCCCTAAGATGGTAAATTCCACCACTATTTGGGTGCCCTATAGGTCGTGACCTATTTGTGCTTTCAGTAGCACTAGGTCCAGTCCAAGTGTGAGCTTTTTCAGCAAGCTCATTGAGGTACTCTATGGCCTCATCAGGATCTTTCTCTAAAAACTCACCATTACACATCATCTCTACAAATTGGCGCTCTCTATATGTAAGTCCCTCATAGAAATAGCTCACTAAGCGCCAACTCTCATACCCATGGTGAGGGCACATACTTAATAACTCCTTAAATCTCTCCTAAGACTGATATAAAGTCTCACTATCCTTTTGTGCAAAGGTGGAGATTTGCCTTTTCAAAGTGTTGGTCTTATGTTGGGGAAAGTATTTGTTAAAGAAAACCCGAGTCATCTCAGTCCACGACCTAATAGATCGTGGTCTAAGTGAGTATAGCCAACTCTTGGCTCTATCCTTCAAAGCGAAAGGAAAGAGCTTAAGTTTCATAATGTCATGAGTTTCGTTTTGACTATGAAAAGTCGCAACTACTTCCTCAAACTCTCTAATGTGCACATATGGGTTTTCATTATCCAAGCCATGGAATATAGGGAGTATTTAAATCATCCCTGGTTTAAGATCTTGATGGCTAGTATTGGCTGGAAACAGGATACATGATGGTGTGGTTGTGCGTGTAGGGTTGAGGTAATCCTGAAGTGTCCTAGCAACATTCTCATTATGGTTATCGGCCATGTTAACAAAATCCTCTAGATTCTCACTTGGGTTTTCTCTATGGGTTTATCTAGGCGAGGTTTCACTATCAGACTCGGAGGGAGAGGGTAATTCTAGCTCAAGTCCTCTAATGAATCTACCTTGCAGATCTCTTGTCTAAGCATGCACCAAATGAATCAGAGAGGAAATAAAAGAAATAAAACAAGAATTTTTATTTTTATTTGTTTTTATTTTTATTTTTTTACTGTCACACTCAAAGTTGACAAGCTTCCTTGTACTTAAGCGCGTTTCCCCAGCAACGACGCCAAAATTTGATTACACTCAAAACATAACGTGGTTATTGTAGTATAGTTTTGGGGTGTCAATTCCACAGGGAAACAAGTTAAGTACAACCGAAGGTGTAAACCTCAACACAAACGATAAAAGATTAAAAGAATCTGAGTTGTTTGAGAAAAAGGGTAATTGTGTAAAAAAGTTTAAAATAAAAATGACAAGGTTCCGGAAATCCTCCCTAGGTTTGTTGCTCTAATCCTAACTTGATTCAATTGTTTTTATCTCGATTGCAAGTTTCACATCCCAAATAGACAATCGGAAAATATTCAATTAAAGTGCATTTATAAATCCTAATGTAATTATTATGAAATCTTCTTTACTTTCAAGCACACATTACCTAACTTATAAATTATCAAAAGACGACGATATATCTAAACGACGATACCGCAACAATGGATAAATCTATAAAAGAGATCAACCGGACTCAATCACACCCAAACAGGTACACATAAGAAAAGCCTGACTGAACTTATATGGAAAAGAAGCATGCAACCACCGGAGTTATAATAAATCTACTAATTAAATTAAAGAATAACAATATTTAACGAAAATAATTTCAACTACAACCGAATTAAATAAAGGAAAAATAAGAACAACTACACCTAGGGATTCATCCCTTCGCCTTACTTGGAGACTAGCCGGCCATGGGGCTCATGCGTCCTCGAGTTGCCTTCGGCCTCCCGACGATCATCTCTCCCGATCTTCAAACTTTAAACTTCAGGTTCCTCCTAAAGGCCCTCTGGATTCATCCCCGATTGATTTTTTGATTTCAACTGAGCAGAGTGGGTCTTTATATAGGCAAACTCCCGTAATGCTATGTGTTATCTAGCCAATGTGGGATACTGTCCAGATGCACTCAATCGCAGCCCGAGTGCGATCGATCGCACATGCGCTCGATTGCGAATTGTGCGCTCGATCGCGACTTGTGCGCTCGATCGCATATGCGCTGCAGAGTACCTAGCTCGATGTGGGATGTGCACTCGATTGCAATTCAGGCAGCGGTCCATCTTGTCCTTCCAGAAGCATGGGATCTTGGTCTTTTAAGCAACGATCGCTTCTTTTTCTCTTTTAAACTTAAAGTACCTGTAAATTACACTGAAATAAGTCAGTAGTGCAATAATATTACTTTAGAGTTATTAACATATAAAAGCACAATAAAGACCGAGATCAATCCTAAAATGCTAACAATTAACCACTACTGAGAGGCATTTTATGACTCTCATCACCACATGTTGGCCACGAGGTGTGGACTGAGCTTGGGAAGGGAACTTACCTCGCTCAGTCACACTTAAGGAGCCCATTAATTTGGACACTTGGCTCTTAATTTCTTTATGCTCTTCAACCACCTGCGTAATTAATGCCTTAACCCTCTGGTTTGTCTTACCTTGTTCCTCTATAAAAGCCTGTAAGGTGTCTTCTAAGGAGTTCCTAGAGGATGAGGGTGCCTGCGTAATTAATGCCACACACAAAACACGGCTCTAAAGACTCGGCATGATTAGCCGCATGTGTTTGCTTTGAGTCCTTAGTTTTCAATGCTTCTAACTCCTTATTGAGCAATTCGACCTCAGCTTTCAGATTGTCTTCTTCCCTAAGATGGTATATCCCTCCACCCTTGGGGTTTCCTATAGGTCGTGACCTACTCGTGCTTTCAGTAACACTAGGTCCAGTCCATGTATGAGCTTTCTCAGCAAGCTCATTGAGGTATTTAAAAGCCTCATCGGGGTTTTTTTGCAAAAATTCCCCATTGCACATCATCTCTACAAATTGGCGTTCTCTATAGGTAAGACCCTCATAGAAGTAGCTCACTAAATGCCAATTTTCATACCAATGGTGTGGACACATACTTAACAGCTCTTTAAATTTCTCCCAAGACTAATACAAAGTCTCGTTTTCCTTTTGTGCAAAGGTGGAGATTTATCTTTTCAACGCATTAGTCTTACTGAGGGAAGTATTTGTTAAAGAAGGCCCTAGTCATCTCAGTCCACGATCCAATAGATCATGGTCTCAGTGAGTATAGCCAACTCTTAGCTCTATCATTCAAAGCGAAAGGAAAGAACTTAAGCCGTACAATGTCAGCAGTTGCACCTTGACTATGGAAAGTTGCAACTACTTCCTCAAACTCTCTGGTGTGCACATATGGGTTCTCATTTTCCATGCCATAAAATGTAGAGAGTAACTGTATCATCCCTGTTTTAAGGTCTAATTGGGGAATGTTGGCTGGAAACATGATGCAAGATGGTGTGGTTGTAAGTGTAGGGTGGAGGTAATCATGAAGGGTCCTAGCAGGTTGATCTTCGTGTTCACTCATTTCCTCAGGACTAGATGGATTATCAAATAAAGGGTTTAAAAAGTTCAATCCTGACTCTAGCACAGGCCTACAAAGCAAATCTACCCAAATAGTCTCTATATCTGGGCATGCAAGTTCACAAAAATCCTAAAAAGAAAGAATAAAATAATGCAGCAAGCTAAAAGAAGGAACAAAGTTACCGTCTTTACAGCTGCTGAAAAGAAAAACTATTTACAGTTCTGCTACCATCATGTCAAAAGTTGACAATCTTCCTTGTACTTAAGCGCGTTTCCCCGGCAACAGTGCCAAAATTTGATTACGCCCAAAACATAACACGGTAGTTGTAGTACAGTTTTGGGGTGTCGATTCCACAGGGAAACAAGTTAATTACAAAATAAAATGTGTGAACCTTAAAACGAACGATAAAAGTTAAACGAAAGATTTTTGAGTTTTGATAATGAAATAATGGGAGAAAAAATTGTGTAAATGTAAATGAAATATAAAATAAAGAAACAATAAGGTTCCAGAAATCCTCCTTAGGTTCGTTACCCTAATCCTAACATGATTCAGTTGTTTTTATCTAGATTGCAAGTTTCACATCCCAAACAAGCAATCGGCGAATATTCAATTAAAGTGCATGTATAAACCCTAATCTAAGTGATATGAATTATTCTTTACTTTCAAGCACACATGACCTAGCTTATAAATTATCAAAAGACGACGATATATCTAAATGACAATACCGCAACAATGGACAAATCTATAAAAGAGATCTACTGGACTCAATCACACCCAAACAGATACATATAAGAAGAGCATAACTAGACTTATATGGAAAAGAAGCATGCAATCACCGGACTAATAAAAAATCTACTAATTAAATTAAAGAATAAAACATAACAGTGTTTAATGAAAATAATATCCAACTACAACTGAATCAAATAAAGGAAAATAAGAACAACTACACCTAGGGATTCATCCCTTCGCCTTGCTTGGAGACTAGCCGGCCATGGGGCTCATGCTTCCTTGAGTTGCCTCCGGCCTCTCAACGATCATCTCAGCTTGCCCTCCAAATTTATACTTTCGGATTCATCCTAAAGACCCTCTGGATTGCTCCTAAAGACCCTCTGGATTCACTCTCTGATGATTTCAGATGAGCTCCGATTGATACCTAAAGCTGAAGTGGAGGGGAGTTTTTATAGGGCAACTCCCGGAGTGCTGTGTGTTTTCCATCCGATGTGGGATTCTGCCCGAGTGCGCTCGATTGTAGCCTTCTTGCGCTCGATCGCATATGTGCTAAATCGCAGCCTTCTTGCGCTTGATCGCAGTTGCGCTGCAAAGTAGTTCTTGGTCGATGTGGGATGTGCGCTCGATCGCAATACAGGCAGCAATCCATCTTGTCCTTCCAGAAGCCTGGGCTCTTAATCTCTTAAGCAACAATTACTTCTTTTTCTCTTTTAAACTCAAAGAACCTGAGAATTACACTGAAATAAGTCGGTGGTCCAATAATATTACTTTAGAGTTATTAACACATAAAAGCACAGTAAAGACCGAGATCAATCCTAAAATGCTAACAATTAACCACTGTTAAGGAGCATTTTATGACTCTCATCACCGAGCGTATGCAACGCTGCTCATTCACTCAAACTTTTTAGAGAATCTGAATGAGTGTTGACAAGGCTCGGATTTTGGAGAAATCCTCGCCGAGTGTATGCAACGCAGCTCATACACTCGGACTTTTGGCAAATACATCCGAGCGTTGATAAGCCTTAGATTTTGGAGAAATCCGTGGAGAAACCATGGCCGAGCATATGCAACACTGGTCATACGCTCGAATTTTTTGGAGAATACGACCGAGCGTTGACAAGGCTCGGATTTTGGAGAAATCCTTGGAGAAAAAAATGGTGGAGCGTATGCAACGTAGCTCATACGCTCGGACTTTTGGCTGAATACAACCGAGTGTTGACCAGGCTCGGATCCTGGAGAAATCCTTGGAGAAAATATGGCCGAGCGTATGCAACGCTTCTGATTCGCTCGGATTTTTTGGAGAATTCGGCTGAGTGTTGACAAGGCTCGGATTTTGGAGAAATCCTAGGAGAAATCCTCGCTGAGTGTATGCGATGCAACACATACACTCGGACTTTTGGTGTATACGACTGAACGTTGACAAGGCTCAGATTTTGGTGAAATCCTTGGAGAAACCATGGCCGAGCGTATGCAACGCTGCTCATACGCTCGGACTTTTTGGAGAATATGACTGAGCATTGACAAGGCTCGGATTGTGGAGAAATCCTCGGAGAACATATAGCCGAGCGTATGCAACGCAGCTCATACGCTCGGAGTTTTTGTCGAATACGAACGAGCTTTGGCCAGGCTCGGATCCTGGAGAAATCCTTGGAGAAAATATGGACGAGCATATGCAACGCAGCTCATATGCTCGGACTTTTTGGCGAATCCGACCGAGCATTGACAAGGCTCCGATTTTAGAGAAATCTTTAGAGAAAATATGGCCGCGCGTATACAACGTAGCTCATACGCTCTGACTTTTTGTCGAATATGACCGAGCATTGACAAGGCTCGTATTTTGGAGAAATCATTGGAGAAAATATGGTCGAGCGTATGCAACGCAGTTGATACGCTCAGACTTTTAGGCGAATCCAACCGTGCATTGACAGGGCTCGGATTTTGGAGAAATCCTTGGAGAAAATATGGCCGAGTGTATGCAACACAACTCATATGCTCGGACTTTTTGGCGAATCCAACGGAGCGTTGACAAGGCTCGGATTTTGGAGAAATCCTTGGAGAAAATATGGCCGAGCGTATGCAATGCAGCTCATACACTCGGACTTTTTGGCGAATCCAACCGAGTGTTGACAAGGCTTGGATTTTGGAGAAATCTTTGGAGAAAATATGGCCGAGTGTATGCAACGCAGCTCATACACTCGGACTTTTTGGCGAATCCGACCGAGCGTTGACAAGACTCGGATTTTGGAGAAATCCTTAGAGAAAATATGGCCGAGCGTATGCAACGCAGCTCATACGATCGGACTTTTTGGCGAATCCGATCGAGCTTTGACAAGGGTCAGATTTTGGAGAGATTCTTGGAGAAAATATGGCCGAGCGTATGCAGCACAGCTCATACACTCAGACTTTTTGGCGAATCCAACCGTGCATTGACAGGGCTCGGATTTTGGAGAAATCCTTGGAGAAAATATGGCCGAGTGTATGAAACGCAGCTCAAACACTTGGACTTTTTTGCGAATCCAACCGAGCGTTGACAAGGCTCGGATTTTGGAGAAATCCTTGGAGAAAATATGGCCGAGTGTATGCAACGCAACTCATACGCTCGGACTTTTTGGCGAATCCTACCGAGTGTTGATAAGGCTCGAATTTTGGAGAAATCCTTGGAGAAAATATGGCCGAGCGTATGCAACGCAGCTCATACGCTCGGACATTTTGGCGAATTCGACCGAGCGTTGTCAAGGCTCGGATTTTGGAGAAATCCTTAGAGAAAATATGACTGAGCGTATGCAACGCAGCTCATACACTCGTACTTTTTGGCGAACCCAACCGTGCATTAACAGGGCTCGGATTTTGGAGAAATCCTTAGAGAAAATATGGCCGAGTGTATGCAACGCAACTCATACGCTCGGACTTTTTGGAGAATCCAACCGAGCGTTGACAAGGCTCGAATTTTGGAGAAATCCTTGGAGAAAATATGGCCAAGTGTATCCAACGCTGCTCATACGCTCAGACTTTTTGGCGAATCCGACCGAGTGTTGACAAGGCTCGGATTTTGGAGAAATCCTTGGAGAAAATACAGCCGAGCGTATGCCACGCAGCTCATACGCTCGGACTTTTGGGTGAATCCGACCGAGTGTTGACAAGGCTCCGATTTTGGAGAAATCCTTTGACAAAATATGGCCGAGCGTATACAAAGCAGCTCATACGCTCGGACTTTTTGGCGAATCCGACCGAGAGTTGACAACGCTCGGATTTTGGAGAAATCCTTGGAGAAAATATGGCCGAGCATATGCAATGTAGCTCATACGCTCGGACTTTTTGGCGAATCCAACCGTGCATTGACAGGGCTCGGATTTTGGAGAAATCCTTAGAGAAAATATGGCCGACCGTATGCAATGCAGCTCATACGCTCGGACTTTTTAGTGAATCCAACCGAGCGTTGACAAGGCTCGGATTTTGGAGAAATCCTTGAAGAAAATATGGCTGAGTGTATGCAACATAGCTCATACGATCGGACTTTTTGGCGAATCCAACTGAGCGTTGACAAAGCTCGAATTTTAGAGAAATCCTTGGAGAAAATATGGCTGAGTGTATGCAACGCAGCTCATACACTCGGACATTTTGGCGAATTCGATCGAGCGTTGACAAGGCTCGGATTTTGGAGAAATCCTTGGAGAAAATATGGCTGAGTGTATGCAACGCAGCTCATACACTCGGACTTTTTGGCGAACCCAACCGTGCCTTGACAGGGCTCGGATTTTGGAGAAATCCTTAGAGAAAATATGGCCGAGTGTATGCAACGTAGCTCATACGCTCGGACTTTTTGACGAATCCAACCGAGCGTTGACAAGACACTAATTTTGGAGAAATCCTTGGAGAAAATACAACCGAGCGTATCCAACGCAGCTCATACGCTCGGATTTTTTGGCGAATCCGATCGAGCATTGACAAGGCTCGGATTTTGGAGAAATTCTTAGAGAAAATGTAGCCGAGCGTATGCAAAGCAGCTCATACGCTTGGACTTTTTGGCGAATCCGACAGAGCGTAGACAAGGCTCGGATTTTGGAGAAATCCTTGGAGAAAATACGGTCGAGCGTATGCAATGTAGCTCATACGCTCGGACATTTTGGCGAATCCGACTGAGTGTTGACAAGGCTCGGATTTTGGAGAAATCGTTGGAGAAAATATGGCCGAGCGTGTGCAACGCAGCTCATGCGCTCGGACTTTTTGGTGAATCCGACAGAACGTTGACAAGGCTCGGATTTTGGAGAAATCCTTGGAGAAAATATGGTTGAGTGTATGCAACACAGCTGATACGATCGGACTTTTTGGCGAATCCGACTGAGCATTGATAAAGCTCGGATTTTAGAGAAATCCTTGGAGAAAATATGGCTGAGTGTATGCAACGCAGCTCATACGCTTGGACATTTTGGTGAATTCGATCGAGCGTTGACAAGGCTCGGATTTTGGAGAAATCCTTGGAGAAAATATAGCTGAGTGTATGCAACGCAGCTCATACACTCAGACTTTTTGGCGAACCCAACCGTGCATTGACAGGGCTCGGATTTTGGAGAAATCTTTAGAGAAAATATGGCCGAGTGTATGCAACGTAGCTCATACGCTTGGACTTTTTGGCCAATCAAACCGAGCGTTGACAAGGCTCGGATTTTGGAGAAATCCTTAGAGAAAATGTAGCCGAGCGTTTGCAAAGTAGCTCATACGCTTTGACTTTTTGGAGAATCCGATCGAGCGTAGACAAGGCTCGAATTTTGGAGAAATCCTTGGAGAAAATACGGCCGAGCGTATGCAATGTAGCTCATACGCTCGGACTTTTTGGCGAATCCGACCGAGTGTTGACAAGGCTCGGATTTTGGAGAATCGTTGGAGAAAATATGGCCGAGTGTATGCAACGCAGCTCATGAGCTCGGACTTTTTGGTGAATCCGACTGAACGTTGACAAGGCTCGGATTTTGGAGAAATCTTTGGAGAAAATATGGCTGAGTGTATGCAACACAGCTCATACGATCGGACTTTTTGGCGAATCCAACTGAGCATTGACAAAGCTCGGATTTTAGAGAAATCCTTGGAGAAAATATGGCTGAGTGTACGCAACGCAGCTCATACGCTCGGACATTTTGGCGAATTCGATCGAGCGTTGACAAGGCTCGGATTTTGGAGAAATCCTTGGAGAAAATATGGCTGAGTGTATGCAACGCAGCTCATACACTCGGACTTTTTGGCGAACCCAACCGTGCCTTGACAGGGCTCGGATTTTGGAGAAATCCTTAGAGAAAATATGGCCGAGTGTATGCAACGTAGCTCATACGCTCGGACTTTTTGACGAATCCAACCGAGCGTTGACAAGACACTAATTTTGGAGAAATCCTTGGAGAAAATACAGTCGAGCGTATCCAACGCAGCTCATACGCTCGGATTTTTTGGCGAATCCAATCGAGCATTGACAAGGCTCGGATTTTGGAGAAATTCTTAGAGAAAATGTAGCCGAGCGTATGCAAAGCAGCTCATACGCTTGGACTTTTTGGCGAATCCGACAGAGCGTAGACAAGGCTCGGATTTTGGAGAAATCCTTGGAGAAAATACGGTCGAGCGTATGCAATGTAGCTCATACGCTCGGACATTTTGGCGAATCCGACTGAGTGTTGACAAGGCTCGGATTTTGGAGAAATCGTTGGAGAAAATATGGCCGAGCGTGTGCAACGCAGCTCATGCGCTCGGACTTTTTGGTGAATCCGACCGAACGTTGACAAGGCTCGGATTTTGGAGAAATCCTTGGAGAAAATATGGCTGAGTGTATGCAACACAGCTCATACGATCGGACTTTTTGGCGAATCCGACTGAGCATTGACAAAGCTCGGATTTTAGAGAAATCCTTGGAGAAAATATGGCTGAGTGTATGCAACGCAGCTCATACGCTCGGACATTTTGGCGAATTCGATCGAGCGTTGACAAGGCTCGGATTTTGGAGAAATCCTTGGAGAAAATATAGCTGAGTGTATGCAACGCAGCTCATACACTCGGACTTTTGGGCGAACCCAACCGTGCATTGACAGGGCTCGGATTTTGGAGAAATCTTTAGAGAAAATATGGCCGAGTGTATGCAACGTAGCTCATACGCTTGGACTTTTTGGCCAATCCAACCGAGCGTTGACAAGGCTCGGATTTTGGAGAAATCCTTAGAGAAAATGTAGCCGAGCGTATGCAAAGTAGCTCATACGCTTTGACTTTTTGGAGAATCCGATCGAGCGTAGACAAAGCTCGAATTTTGGAGAAATCCTTGGAGAAAATACGGCCGAGCGTATGCAATGTAGCTCATACGCTCGGACTTTTTGGCGAATCCGACCGAGTGTTGACAAGGCTCGGATTTTGGAGAAATCGTTGGAGAAAATATGGCCGAGTGTATGCAACGCAGCTCATGAGCTCGGACTTTTTGGTGAATCCGACTGAACGTTGACAAGGCTCGGATTTTGGAGAAATCTTTGGAGAAAATATGGCTGAGTGTATGCAACACAGCTCATACGATCGGACTTTTTGGCGAATCCAACTGAGCATTGACAAAGCTCGGATTTTAGAGAAATCCTTGGAGAAAATATGGCTGAGTGTACGCAACGCAGCTCATACGCTCGGACATTTTGGCGAATTCGATCGAGCGTTGACAAGGCTCGGATTTTGGAGAAATCCTTGGAGAAACTATGGCTGAGTGTATGCAACGCAGCTCACACACTCGGACTTTTTGGCGAACCCAACCGTGCATTGACAGGGCTCGGATTTTGGAGAAATCTTTAGAGAAAATATGGCCGAGTGTATGCAACGTAGCTCATACCCTCGGACTTTTTGGTGAATCCAACCGAGCGTTGACAAGACACTAATTTTGGAGAAATCCTTGGAGAAAATACAGCCGAGCGTATCCAACGCAGCTCATACGCTCAGATTTTTTGGCGAATCTGATCGAGCGTTGACAAGGCTCGGATTTTGGAGAAATCCTTAGAGAAAATGTAGCCGAGCGTATGCGAAGCAGCTCATATGCTTAGACTTTTTGGCGAATCCGACCGAGCGTAGACAAGGCTTGGATTTTGGAGAAATCTTTGGAGAAAATATGGCCGAGTGTATGCAACATAGCTCATACACTTTGACTTTTTGGCGAATCCGATCGAGTGTTGACAAGGCTCGGATTTTGGAGAAAATATGGCCGAGCGTATGCAACGCAGCTCATGCGCTCGGACTTTTTGGTGAATCCGACCGAACGTTGACAAGGCTCGGATTTTGGAGAAATCCTTTGAGAAAATATGGCTGAGTGTATGCAACACAGCTCATACGATCGGACTTTTTGGCGAATCCGACTGAGCGTTGACAAAGCTCGGATTTTAGAGAAATCCTTGGAGAAAATATGGCTGAGTGTATGCAACGCAGTTCATACGCTCGGACATTTTGGCGAATTCGATCGAGCGTTGACAAGGCTCGGATTTTGGAGAAATCCTTGGAGAAAATATGGCTGAGTGTATGCAACGCAGCTCATACACTCAGACTTTTTGGCGAACCCAACCGTGCATTGACAGGGCTCGGATTTTGGAGAAATCCTTAGAGAAAATATGGCCGAGTGTATGCAACGTAGCTCATACGCTCGGACTTTTTGGCAAATCCAACCGAGTGTTGACAAGGCACTAATTTTGGAGAAATCCTTGGAGAAAATACGACCGAGTGTATCCAACGCAGCTCATACGCTCGGATTTTTTACCGAATCCGATCGAGCGTTGACAAGGCTCGGATTTTGGAGAAATCCTTAGAGAAAATGTAGCCGAGCATATGCAAAGCAGCTCATACGCTAGGACTTTTTGGCGAATCCGACCGAGCGTAGACAAGGCTCGGATTTTGGAGAAATCCTTGGAGAAAATATGGCCGAGCGGGTGTGACAATGCTCATACGCTCGGAATTTTTGGAGAATAAAACCGAGTGTTGACAAGGCTCGAATTTTGGAGAAATCCTTGGAGAAACCATGGCCGAGCGTATGCAACGCCGCTCATACGCTCGGACTTTTTGGCAAATTCGACCGAGCGTTGACAAGGCTCGGATTTTGGAGAAATCCTTGGAGAAAATATGGCCGAGTGTACGCAACGCAGCTCATACGCTGGGACTTTTTGACGAATCCGACTGAGCGTTGACAAGGCTCAAATTTCGCGAAATCCTTGGAGAAAATATGACCTAGCGGGTGCAACACAGCTCTTACGCTCGGAATTTTTGGTGAATAAAACCGAGTGTTGGCTAGGCTCAGATTTTAGAGAAATCCTTGGAGAAACCATGGTCGAGCGTATGCAACGCAGCTCTTACGCTCGAACTTTTTGCCGAATCTGACTAAGCGTTGACTAGGCTCGAATCCTGGAGAAATCCATGGAGAAAATATGGCCGAGTGTATGCAACGAAGCTTATACGCTCTGACTTTTTGGCGAATCCGACCAAGCATTGATAAGGCTCGGATTTTGGAGAAATCCTTTGTGAAAATATGGTCGAGCGTATGCAACGCAGCTCATACGCTCGGATTTTTTAGTGAATCCGACCAAGTGTTGAAAAGCCTCAGATTTTGGAGAAATCCTTGGAGAAAATATGGCCGAGCGCATGCAACGCAGCTCATACGCTCGGACTTTTTGGCGAATTCGACCGAGCTTTGGCAAGGCTCAGATTTTGGAGAAATCCTTGGATAAAATAAGGTCGAGCGTATGCAACGCTGCTCATTCGCTCGGACTTTTTGGAGAATCCGGCCTAGTGTTGACAAGGCTCGGATTTTGGAGAAATCCTCGCCGAGTGTATGCAACCCAACTCATACACTCGGACATTTGGCAAATACAACCGAGTGTTGACAAGGCTCGGATTTTGGAGAAGTCCTTGGAGAAATAATGGCCAAGCGTATGCAATGCTGCTCATACGCTCGGACTTTTTGGAGAATACGACTGAGCATTGA
Source organism: Bretschneidera sinensis (assembly GCA_023935145.1). Lineage (NCBI taxonomy): Eukaryota > Viridiplantae > Streptophyta > Magnoliopsida > Brassicales > Akaniaceae > Bretschneidera > Bretschneidera sinensis. The sequence goes on along the minus strand of CM043702.1, from coordinate 64,414,775 downwards.
CAAGGCTCGGATTTTGGAGAAATCCTTGGAGAACATATGGCCGAGCGTATGCAATGCAGCTCATACGCTCAGACTTTTATCTGAATACGACCGAGCGTTGACCAGACTTTGATCCTGGAGAAATCCTTGGAGAAAAAATGGCCGAGCTTGTGCAACACAGCTCATATGCTTGGACTTTTTAACAAATCCGACCGCGCATTGACAATGCTCTGATTTTGGAGAAATCTTGGAGAAAACATGGCCGAGTGTATCCAACACAGCTCATACGCTCGGACTTTTTGGCGAATCTGATCGAGTGCTGACGAGGCTCGAATTTTGGAGAAATCCTTAGAGAAAATATGGTCGAGCGTGCGCAACGCAGCTCATACGCTCGGACTTTTTAGCGAATCCGACCGAGCATTGACAAAGCTCGGATTTTGGACAAATCCTTTGAGAAAATATGGCCGAGCATATGAAACGCAGCTTATACGCTAGGACTTTTTGGTGAATCTGACCGAGTTTTGACAAGGCTCAGATTTTGGAGAAATCCTTGGAGAAAATATGGTCGAGCGTATGCAATGCAGCTCATACGCTTGGACTTTTTGGTGAATCCGACTGAGCGTTTACAAGGCTCGGATTTTGGAGAAATCCTTGGAGAAACTATGGCCGAGCGTATGCAACGCAACTCATACGCTTGGACTTTTTGGCTAATCCGACCGAGCGTTGACAAGGCTCGGATTTTGGAGAAATCCTTGGAGAAAATATGACCGAGTGTATGCAACACAGCTCATATGCTCGGACTTTTTGGCGAATCCGACTGAGTGTTGACAAGGCTCAGATTTTGGAGAAATTCTTGGAGAAAATATGGCCGAGCGGGTGCAACACATCTCGTACACTCGGAATTTTTGGAGATTAAAACCAAGTGTTGACAAGGCTCGGTTTTTGGAGAAATCCTTGGAGAAACCATGGCTGAGCATATGCAACACAGCTCATATGCTTGGACTTTTTGCCGAATCCGACCGAGCGTTGACAAGTCTCGGATTTTGGAGAAATCCTTGGAGAAAATATGGCCGAGCATATGCAACGCAGCTCATACTCTTAGACTTTATGGTGAATTCGACCGCGCGTTGACAATGCTTAGCTTTTTTAGAAATCCTTGGAGAAAATATGGCCGAGTGTATGCAACGCTGCTCATTCGCTCAGACTTTTTGGAGAATCCTGCCGTCTGTTTACAAGGCTCGAGCTTTTGAGAAATGTTTGGAGAAAATATGGCCGAGCGCATGCAAAGCAGCTCATATACTCGGACGTTTTGGCGAATTCGACCGAGCATTGACAAGGCTCAGATTTTGAAGAAAATATGGCCGAGCATATGTAACGCAGCTCATACGCTTGGACGTTTTGGCGAATCCGACCGAGCATTGACAAAGCTCGAGCTTTGGAGAAATATTTGGAGAAAATATGGCCGAGTGCATGCAACGCAGCTCATATGCTCGAACTTTTTGATGAATCTGACCGAGTGTTGACAAGGCTCGGATTTTGGAGAAATCCTTGGAGAAAATACGGCCGAGTGTATGCAACGCAGCTCATACGCTCGGACTTTTTGGCGAATCCGATCGAGCGTTGACAAGGCTCGGATTTTGGAGAAATCCTTGGAGAAAATATGACCGAGTGTATGCAACACAGCTCATATGCTCGGACTTTTTGGCGAATCCGACTGAGTGTTGACAAGGCTCAGATTTTGGAGAAATTCTTGGAGAAAATATGGCCGAGCGGGTGCAACACATCTCGTACACTCGGAATTTTTGGAGATTAAAACCAAGTGTTGACAAGGCTCGGTTTTTGGAGAAATCCTTGGAGAAACCATGGCTGAGCATATGCAACACAGCTCATATGCTTGGACTTTTTGCCGAATCCGACCGAGCGTTGACAAGTCTCGGATTTTGGAGAAATCCTTGGAGAAAATATGGCCGAGCATATGCAACGCAGCTCATACTCTTAGACTTTGTGGTGAATTCGACCGCGCGTTGACAATGCTTAGCTTTTTTAGAAATCCTTGGAGAAAATATGGCCGAGTGTATGCAACGCTGCTCATTCGCTCAGACTTTTTGGAGAATCCTGCCGTCTGTTTACAAGGCTCGAGCTTTTGAGAAATGTTTGGAGAAAATATGGCCGAGCGCATGCAAAGCAGCTCATATACTCGGACTTTTTGGCGAATTCGACCGAGCATTGACAAGGCTCAGATTTTGAAGAAAATATGGCCGAGCATATGTAACGCAGCTCATACGCTTGGACGTTTTGGCGAATCCGACCGAGCATTGACAAAGCTCGAGCTTTGGAGAAATATTTGGAGAAAATATGGCCGAGTGCATGCAACGCAGCTCATATGCTCGAACTTTTTGATGAATCTGACCGAGTGTTGACAAGGCTCGGATTTTGGAGAAATCCTTGGAGAAAATACGGCCGAGTGTATGCAACGCAGCTCATACGCTCGGACTTTTTGGCGAATCCGATCGAGCGTTGACAAGGCTCGAATTTTGGTGAAATCCTTAGAGAAAATATGGCCGAGTGTATGCAACGCTGCTCATTCGCTCGGACTTTTTGGAGAATCCGACCAAGCGTTGACAAGGCTCAAATTTTGGAGATATCCTTGGCGAAATTCTCGCCGAGTTTATGCAACGCAGCTTATACACTCAAACTTTTGGCGAATACGACCGAGCGCTGACAAGGCATGGATTTTGGAGAAATCTGAAGAGAAACAATGGACGTGCGTATGCAACGCTGCTCATACGCTCAGAATTTTTGGAGAATACGACCGAGCGTTAACCAGGTTCGGATCCTGGAGAAATCCTAGGAGAAGATACGGCCGAGCGTATGCAACGCAGCTCATACGCTCGGACTTTTTGGCGAATCCAACCAAGCGTTGACAAGGCTCGAATTTTGGAGAAATTATGACCGAGCGTATGTAACGCAGCTCATACGCTCGGACGTTTTGGCGAATCCGACCGAGAGTTGACAAGGCTCGAGCTTTGGAGAAATATTTGGAGAAAATATGGCCGAGTGTATGCGACGCAGGTCATACGCTCGGACTTTTTGATGAATCTGATTGAGTGTTGACAAGGCTCGGATTTTGGAGAAATCTTTGGAGAAAATATGGCCGAGCATATGCAATGCAGCTCATATGCTCGGACTTTTTAGGAAATCCGACCGAGCGTTGACAAGGCTCAGATTTTGGAGATCTCCTTAGAGAAATCCTCGTGGAGTGTGCGCAACGCAGCTCATACACTCGTACTTTTGGCGAATATGACCGAGCGTTGACAAGGTATGGATTTTGGAGAAATCCGAAGAGAAACCATGGACATGCGTATGCAACGCTGCTCATATGCTCGGACTTTTTGGAGAATACGACCGAGCATTAACCAGGCTCGGATCCTGGAGAAATCCTAAGAGAAAATATGGCCGAGCGTATACAACGCAGCTCATATGCTCAGACTTTTTGGCAAATCCGACTGAGCGTTGACAAGGCTCGTATTTTGGAGAAATCCTTGGAGAAAATATGGACGAGTGTATGCAACGTAGCTCATATGCTCGGACTTTTTGGCGAATCCGACCGAGCGTTGACAAAACTCCGATTTTGGAGAAATTCTTGGATAAAATATGGCCGAGTGTATGCAACACAGCTCATACGCTCGGACTTTTTGTCGAATATGACCGAGCGTTGACCAGGCTCGGATCTTGGAGAAATCCTTGGAGAAAATATGGCCGAGTGTATGCAACGCAACTCATATGCTCGGATTTTTTGGCGAATCCAACCGAGCGTTGATAAGGCTTTGATTTTGGAGAAATCCTTGGAGAAAATATGGCCGAGTGTATGCAACGCAGCTCATACGCTCTGATTTTTTGGCGAATCTGACCGAGCGTTGACAAGGCTCGGATTTTGGAGAAATCCTTGGAGAAAATATGGTCGAGCATATGCAACGCAGCTCATACGCTCGAACTTTTTGGCGAATCCAACTGTGCATTGACAGGGCTCGGATTTTGGAGAAATCCTTAGAGAAAATATGGCCGAGTGTATGCAACGCAGCTCATACACTCGGACTTTTTGGCGAATCCAACCGAGCGTTGACAGGGCTTGGATTTTGAAGAATTCATTGGAGGAAATATGGCCGAGCGTATGTAACGCTTTCCATTCGCTCGGACTTTTTGGAAAATCCGGTCGAGTGTTGACAAGGCTCGGATTTTGGAGAAATCCTTTGAGAAATCCTCGCTGAGTGTATGCAACGCTACTCATACGCTCAGAATTTTTGGAGAATATGACCGAGCGTTGACAAGGCTCGGATTTTGAAAAAATCCTTGGAGAACATATGGCCGAGCGTATGCAACGCAGCTCATATGCTCGGACTTTTTGCCGAATACGACCGAGCGTTGACCAGGCTCGGATCCTGGAGAAATCCTTGGAGAAAATATGGTCGAGCGTATGCAACATAGCTCATATGCTCGGACTTTTTAGCGAATCCGACCGCGCATTGACAAGGCTCCGATTTTGAAGAAATCTTAGAGAAAATATGGCCGAGCGTATGCAACACAGCTCACACGCTCGGAATTTTTGGCTAATCTAACCGAGCGTTGATAAGGCAAGGATTTCGGAGAAATCCTTGGAGAAAATATGGTCGAGTGTATGCAACGCAGCTCATATGGTCGGAATTTTTAGCAAATCCGACCGAGCATTGACAAGGCTCGGATTTTGGAGAAATCCTTGTAGAAAATATGGCCGAGCATAAGCAACGTAGCTCATACGCTCGGACTTTTTGGCGAATCCAACCGTGCATTGTCAGGGCTCCGATTTTGGAGAAATTCTTGGAGAAAATATGGCCGAGTGTATGCAACGCAGCTCATACGCTAGGACTTTTTAGCGAATCCAATCGAGCGTTGACAAGGCTCGGATTTTGGAGAAATCCTTGGAGAGAATATGGCCAAGCGTATGCAACGCGGCCGATACGCTCAGACTTTTTGGCGAATCCTGCTGAGTGTTGACAAGGCTCAGATTTTGGATAAATCCTTGGAGAAAATATGGCCGAGCGTATGCAACGCAGCTCATACGCTCGGACTTTTTGGCGAATCCAACCGAGCGTTCAAAAAACTCGGATTTTGGAGAAATCTTTGGAGAAAATATGGTCAAGCGTAAGCAACGCAGCTCATACGCTCGAACGTTTTAGAAAATCCGACCGAGCGTTGACAAGGCTCGGATTTTGGAGAAATCCTTGGAGAAAATATGGCCGAGCGTGTGCAACACAGCTCATACGCTCGGACTTTTTGGAGAATTCGACCGAGCATTGACAAGGCTTGGATTTTTGAGAAATCCTTGGAGAAAATATGGCTGAGCGTATGCAACACTGCTCATTCGCTTGGACTTTTTGGAGAATCCGGTCGAGTGTTGACAAGGCTCGAGCTTTGGAGAAATATTTGGAGAAAATATGGCCGAGTGTATGCAACGCAGCTCATACACTCAAACTTTTTGGCGAATCCGACCGAGCATTGACAAGGCTCGGATTTTGGAGAAAATATGGCCGAGCGTATGCAACGCAGCTCATACACTCGGACATTTTGGCGAATCCGACCGAGCATTGACAAGGCATGAGCTTTGGAGAAATATTTGGAGAAAATATGGCCGAGCGTATGCAATGCAGCTTAAATGTTCGGACTTTTTGATGAATCCGACTGAGTGTTGAGAAGGCTCGGATTTTAGAGAAATCCCTGGAGAAAATATGGCCGAGCGTATGCAACGTAGCTCATACGCTCGGACCTTTTGGCGAATCCGACCGAGCATTGACAAAGCTTCGATTTTGGAGAAATCCTTGGAGAAAATATGGCCGAGCGTATGCAATCCAGCTCATACACTCAGACTTTTTGGCGAATCCGACCGAGCGTTGACAAAGCTCGGATTTTGGAGAAATCCTCGTCGAGTGTATGCAACGCAGCTCATACACTCGAACTTTTGGCGAATACGACCGAGCATTGACAAGGCATGGATTTTGGAGAAATCCGAAGAGAAACCATGGCCGAGCGTATGCAACGTTGCTCATACGCTCGGACTTTTTTGAGAATACTACCGAGCGTTAACCAGGCTCGGATCCTGTAGAATTCCTAGAAGAAAATATGGCCGAGCGTATGCAATGCAGCTCATATGCTCGGACTTTTTGGCGAATCCGACCGAGCATTGAGAAGGCTCCGATTTTGGAGAAATCTTTGGAGAAAATATGGACGAGCGTATGCAACGCAGCTTATATGCTCGAACTTTTTGGCAATTCCGACCGAGCGTTGACAAAGCTCCGATTTTGGAGAAATCCTTGGAGAAAATATGGCCGAATGTATGTAACACAGCTCATACGCTCGGACTTTTTGGCAAATTCGACCGAGCGTTGACAAGGCTTGGATTTCGAAAAAATCCTTGGAGAAAATATGGCCAAGTGTATGCAACGCTGCTCATTCGCTCGGACTTTTTTGAGAATCCGACCGAGTGTTGACAAGGCTCGGATTTTGGAGAAATCCTAGGAGAAATCCTCATCGAGTGTATGCATTGTAACTTGATGAGAGTCGTAAAATGCATCTTAACAGTACTTAACTGTTATCACTTTAGGGTTGATCTAGGTTTTTATTGCACTTTTATACGTTAACAACTCTAAAGTATCATTCTTGGATCATTGATCTATTTCGGTGCATTTTCAGGTACTTTAAGCTCAAAAGAGGAGGAAAAATTATCATTGCTTGAAGCACAAAGACTCGAGGCATACTGGAGTGAAGGAATGCTTCCGAAAGGACAAAATGGAGGGCTTAAAAGAGCAACAGCTGCTGCCCGCACTGGAAAGGAGTTTCACTAAATTGCAAGAATTTCCCATACATATCAATCATCTTTAAAAATTAAACTGTATTGATAAAAGAAGAACCAGGAGATGAGCCATATATGCTTAGAAAGATCCGGAAGTCTATTTTTGGGAGAATTTTACGGTTCATCAAAAGGATTTTTCTGGAGATAGTTATGGCAGTTTAAGTAGACAAAGGTCAGGTTGTGCGGGCTGTGCGGGATTTCAGCGTGATTTTGGGCTTAAATCCCACATCCCACATTGGTTGGAAAACACATTTATATATCCCACATCCCACATCGGATGGGAAACACATTGCACTCTTGGTATTTGCCTATATAAGGCCTACTCCACTTCAGCTTTGAGGAATCAATCGGGGATGAATCCAGAGGGCCTTTAGGAGCAATCCAGAGGGCCTTTAGGAGGAACCCGAAGTTTAAAGTTTGAAGGTCGGGAGAGATGATCGTCGGGAGGCCAAAGGCAACTCGAGGACATATGAGCCCCATGGCCAGCTAGTCTCCAAGCAAGGCGTAGGGATGAATCCCTAGGTGTAGTTGTTCTTATTTTCCTTTATTTGATTCGGTTGTAGTTGGAATTATTTTCATTTAATATTGTTATTTTTTATTCTTAATTTAATTAGTAGATTTATTATAACTCCGGTGGTTGCATGCTTCTTTTCTATATAAGTTCAGTCAGGCTTTTCTTATGTGTACCTGTTTGGGTGTGATTGAGTCCGGTAGATCTCTTTTATAGATTTGTCCATTGCTGCGGTATCATCGTTTTAGATATATCGTCGTCTCTTGATAATTTATAAGTTAGGTCATGTGTGTTAGAAAGTAAAGAATAATTCATAGCGATTACATTAGGATTTATAAATGCGCTTTAATTGAATATTTTTCGATTGCTTGTTTGGGATGTGAAACCTGCAATCGAGATAAAAACAACTGAATCAAGTTAGGATTATAGCAACGAACCTAGGGATGATTCTCGGAACCTTGTTGTCATTTTTATTTTAAACTTATTTACAAAATTACCCTTCCCTCAAAACAACTCAGATTTTATCCTTTTAATCTTTTATCGTTTGTGTTGAGGTTTACACCTTCTGTTATACTTAACTTGTTTCCCTGTGGAATCGACACCCCAAAACTGTACTACAATAACCGCGTTATATTTTGGGCGTAATCAAATTTTGGCGCCGTTGCCGGGGAAACGCACTTAAGTACAAAGAAGCTTGTCAACTTTGAGTGTGACAGTAAAAAAAAAAATTGTTTTATTTATTTTATTTCCTCTCTGATTCATTTGGTGCATGCTTAGACAAGAGATCTGCGAGGTAGATTCATTAGAGGACCTGAGCTAGAATTACCCTCTCCTTCCGAGTCTGATAGTGAAACCTCGCCTAGATCAACCCATTGAGAAAACCCAAGTGAGAATCTAGAGGATTTTGTTAACATGGCCGATAACCATAATGAGAATGTTGCTAGGATACTTCAGGATTACCTCAACCCTACACGCACAACCACACCATCATGCATCATATTTCCAGCCAATACTCGCCCATTAGAGTTTAAAACAGGGATGATACATTTATTCCCTACATTTCATGGCTTGGATAATGAAAACCCATATGTGCACATTAGAGAGTTTGAGGACGTAGTCGCGACTTTTCATAGTCAAGACGAAATCGATGACATTGTGAGGCTTAAGTTCTTTCCTTTCGCTTTGAAGGATAGAGCTAAGAGTTGGCTTTACTCACTTAAACCACAATCTATTGGGTCGTGGACTGAGATGACTCGGATTTTCTTTAACAAATACTTTCCCCAACATAAGACCAACACTTTGAAAAGGCAAATCTCCACCTTTGCACAAAAGGATAGTGAGACTTTATATCAGTCTTGGGAGAGATTTAAGGAGTTATTGAGTATGTGCCCTCACCATGGGTATGAGAGTTGGCGCTTAGTGAGCTATTTCTATGAGGGACTTACCTATAGAGAGCGCCAATTCGTAGAGATGATGTGTAATGGTGGGTTTTTAGAGAAAAATTCTGATGAGGCCATAGAGTACCTCAATGAGCTTGCTGAAAAAGCTCACACTTGGACTGGACCTAGTGCTACTGAGAGCACAAATAGGTCACGACCTATAGGGCACCCAAATGGTGGTGGAATTTACCATCTTAGGGAAGAGAATAACCTTAGAGCCAAGGTTGAGATGCTCACTAGGGAGATAAATGAGTTAAAGACTAAGACCTTAAAGCCAACACACGTGGTTAATCATGCAAAATCTTTTGAACCATGTTTTGTGTGTGGCGGGGTAGATCATCTCGCCCAAGATAGTCCCACATTTGCTGAGATGAGAGGGATGTATAAGGAACAATGTAATGCCTTAGGCATGTACAAAAAGCCTTTTACACCCCTCTCTAATACCTATAAGCCGGAATGGCGCGATAACCCCACCTTCAACTGGAAGTCTGAAAACCAACAGCTTGCATAACCCCCTGCACCATATCTTGGACCATATCATGCACCTGTGTCTTCTAGGAGTTCTTTAGAAGACACTTTACATGCTTTTATCAAGGCACATGGTAAGACTAATCAAAGGCTTGAATATTTAATTGGGCAAGTTGTTGAAGAACATAAAGAAATAAAGAGCCAAGTGTCCAAGTTGATGAGCTACTTGAGTGTGACTGAGCGAGGTAAGTTCCCTGCTCAAGCTCAGTCCACATCCCATGGTCAACACCTAGCACAAAAGAATTTGGAGGAGGTGAATGCCATTAAGACACTTGGTGGTAAATCAGTACACATCCCAACAACGAAAAAATCAGAGGATGTGGCTGAAAGCCATCAAGCACAAGCATACATGATGGACTTGTTCATGGAAAAGGTCCAGCACCTTAATCCATTATAGTCCACCTTCACCCATGGCTTCACCAAAGCATATATTGAGCCAGCATTTGCAGATGTTACTGATGACATCCTTGAGGTCCCCCAAAAGCATAGAGGCACCGAATTTGGCAGTGCAGCAGCGACTGATGCATTCAACCTATGCTTTTCGAGGAGGGAATAAGAGCGTCTGGCTGAAGACGTAAAACTTAGCGCTCGTGGGAGGCAGCCCGCAACGTATCCTTTTATTTTTATTGTTTTTCATATTTCTTTTATTATTATTATCTTGTTGTTTTCCAAGTTTTTACTTTTGTATTTATTTTTCAGGGACAAATAAACGAAGCAATTTAAATGGTGGAGCACAATTTTCAGCTTCTATGCACCTTTGGCTACAATGGGAGTTTCCTTTACTCTTTCTTTTACATTGAGGTCAATACAATTTTTAAGTTGGGGGTGGAGGAAACGCATCTCTTTGTTTCCATATTCTTTATTTCCATACATTTTTTTCATTTTCCATTAAACTGCTTGGTATCTGTTTCCCTTTCTTTTTGTTTTAAAGCATGCTTTGTGGTTGCCTTGGATATAATTCACATGTCAATAATGTGAGCTTAATTGAGATAGCATATAGCATTTAGAAGTAGTTAAATCTTGCTTTAGTTTGAAATTAATTTAAGTATCAATCTTGATTTGGTTAGAGACTCTAGCTTGTGGTAAGATTGTATGATTAATCGAAAGCATTTAGAAAAGTTTTATGTGTGATTATTTTGTGAATACTTTTGCGGTCTTGACAAGCTCTAGAACTTACTTGATAATCACTTGAGGCGAATTCCTAGAATGCACACTACTTAGGATATGATATAGGCCATTTTTGAACCGTTTGAGCCTTTCAAACCTACCATTTCTATATTTATCACTAGTCACCTATTTGAGCCTTTTTCTTGAAAAGAAAAATTGAGCCTTGTTTCTTTCGATAAACCATTTACTTACCTTTATGAGCCTAAAATTATTTTTATCCTTACTTTTCTTTTAAAAGAACTTAGTTATACACATGTTGTGAGAAGCACTTAAAAGGAGTAAAGGTGAAAATATAAAAATATATATATATATCACTACCGCAACCCAAATACATTAAAGGAGATAAGTTGGGGGTTGTGGAAAATAAAAGAAAAAAAATAAAATAGAAGGTGAATGGTTATGTGCCAAAATAAAAAAAAAATGAATTATGGCAAAGAAAGAAGAAAGAAAGAAAAAAACAATGGTGATTTGTTGAAAGAAATGCTCGAAAAATGGTTGAAAGAGTTGGGTGTTGAAGTAAGGTTATCCAGTGCTTAAAGAGTTATGTTCAAAACTACGAGATTAAGTTCTTTTACTTGTGAATTCTTCCCATTCTTTCTTAGCCTTTACCTTAGCCGAATGTTACAAGCTTATTAAAGACCTATTGATCCAATGTAGTGTGATTTTTCTACAATAGTGGAGAGTGATTTGAAAAGTGAGCTTATGGAGCTTGTTTTTGTGATTGATGTCATGCAATTTATTATGTTTTTAGAGGCCAAGACTTGTATTCATGAATGTTATGCATAAAATCATCCGGGTGTTTGGATTAATGGTTTGTGGTAAGATGGATGTTAAGAGTCAATAACGATTTTAAGATTGATATTTGGATTACTTTTGGACTTAGGTGAAATTTAATGATTCTATGTGTCGTATGTTATGTACAATTTTTGAGATAAAAAGTGAATTACTCTTGGTTCAACGCTAGCATTGCTTTACTTTGTTTTTAACTCCTACCATAGAATTCATCTCTTATTTTCACTTCAATTGCTAGGGACTAGCAATAAGCTAGTTGGGGGTTGTGATGAGAGTCGTAAAATGCATCTTAATAGTACTTAACTGTTATCACTTTAGGGTTGATCTAGGTTTTAATTGCACTTTTATACGTTAACAACTCTAAAGTATCATTCTTGGATCATTGATCTATTTCGGTGCATTTTCAGGTACTTTAAGCTCAAAAGAGGAGGAAAAGTTATCATTGCTTAAAGCACAAAGACTCGAGGCATACTAGAGTGAAGGAATGCTTCTGAAAGGACAAGATGGAGGGCTTCAAAGAGCAACAACTGCTGCCCGCACTGGAAAGGAGTTTCACTAAATTGCCAGAATTTCCCGTACATATCAATCATCTTTAAAAATTAAACTGTATTGATACAAGAAGAACCAGGAGATGAACCATATATGCTTAGAAAGATCCGGAAGTCTATTTTCTGGAGAATTTTACCGTTCATCAAAAGGATTTTTCTAGAGAAAGTTATGGCAGTTTAAGTAGACAAAGGTCAGGCTGTGCGGGATTTCAGCATGATTTTGGGCTTAAATTCCACATCCTACATTGGTTGGAAAACACATTTCTATATCCCACATCCCACATCGAATGGGAAACACATTTTACTCTTGGTATTTGCCTATATAAGGCCTACTCCACTTCAGCTTTGAGGAATCAATCGGAGATGAATCCAGAGGGCCTTTAGGAGCAATCCAGATGGCCTTTACGAGAAACCCGAAGTTTAAAGTTTGAAGGTCAGGAGAGATGATCGTCGGGAGGCCGGAGGCAACTCGAAGACGCATGAGCCCCATGGCCGGCTAGTCTCCAAGCAAGGCGTAGGGATGAATCCCTAGGTGTAGTTGTTCTTATTTTCCTTTATTTGATTCGGTTGTAGTTGGAATTATTTTCATTTAATATTGTTATGTTTTATTCTTAATTTAATTAGTAGATTTATTATAACTCCGGTAGTTGCATGTTTCTTTTCCATATAAGTTCAGTCAGGCTTTTCTTATGTGTACCTGTTTGGGTGTGATTGAGTCTGGTAGATCTCTTTTATAGATTTGTCCATTGCTGCGGTATCGTCATTTTAGATATATCGTCGTCTCTTGATAATTTATAAGTTAGGTCATGTGTGTTGGAAAGTAAAGAATAATTCATTGCGATTACATTAGGATTTATAAATGCGCTTTAATTGAATATTTTTCGATTGCCTGTTTGGGATGTGAAACCTGCAATCGAGATAAAAACAACTGAATCAAGTTAGGATTAGAGCAACGAAGCTAGGGAGGATTCTCGGAACCTTGTTGTCATTTTTATTTTAAAATTATTTACAAAATTACCCTTCCTTCAAAACAACTCAGATTTTATCCTTTTAATCTTTTATCGTTTCTGTTGAGATTTACACCTTCTGTTGTACTTAACTTGTTTCCCTGTGGAACCGACACCCCAAAACTGTACAACAATAACCGTGTTACGTTTTGGGCGTAATCACAACTCATACACTCGGACTTTTGGCGAATACGACAGAGCGTTGACAAGGCTCGGATTTTGGAGAAATCCTCGCTGAGTGTATGCAACGCAGCTCATACACTTGGACTTTTGGCGAATACGACCGAGCGTTGACAAGGCTTGGATTTTGGAGAAATCCTTGGAAAAACCATTGCCGAGCTGATGAACGCTGCTCATACGCTCGGACTTTTTGGAGGATACGACCGAGCGTTGACAAGCCTCGGATTTTGGAGAAATCCTTGGAGAACATATGGCCGAGCGTATGCAGCGCAGCACATACGCTCGGACTTTTTGCCAAATACGACCGAGCATTGACCAGGCTCGAATCCTGGAGAAATCCTTGGAGAAAATATGGCCGAGTGTATGCAACGCAGCTCATATGCTCGGAATTTTTGGCGAATCCGACCGAGCATTGACAAGGCTCTGATTTTGGAGAAATCATTGGAGAAAATATGGCCGAGTGTATGCAACGCAGCTCATACGCTCTGACTTTTTGGCGAATGTGACCGAGCGTGGACAAGGCTCGGATTTTGGAGAAATCCTTGGAGAAAATATGGTCTAGTGTATGCAACGAAGCTCATACACTCGAACTTTTTAGCGAATCCAACCGTGCAGTGACAGGGCTCGGATTTTGGAGAAATCCTTGGAGAAAATATAGCCGAGTGTATGCAACGCAGCTCATACGTTCGGACTTTTTGGCGAATCCAACCGAGTGTTGACAAGGCTCGGATTTTGGACAAATCCTTGGAGAAAATATGGCCAAGTGTATGCAACGCAGCTCATACGCTCAGACTTTTTGGCGAATCCGACCGAGCATTGAAAAGGCTCGGATTTTGGAGAAATCCTTGGAGAAAATATGACCGAGCGTATGCAACGCAGCTCATACAGTCGAACTTTTTGGCGAATCCGACCGAGCGTTGACAAGGCTCGGATTTTGGAGAAATCCTTGGAGAAAATATGGCCGAGCGTATGCAACGCAACTCATACACTCAGACTTTTTGGTGAATCCGACCGACCGTTGACAAGGCTCGGATTTTGGAGAAATCCTTGGAGAAAATATGGTCGAGCGTATGCAAAGTAGCTCATACGCTCGGACTTTTTAGCGAATCGGACCTAGTGTTGACAAGGCTTGGATTTTAGAGAAATCCTTGGAGAAAATATGGCCGAGCGTATGCAACGCAGCTCATACGCTCGGACTTTTTAGTGAATTCGACCAAGCGTTGACAAGGCTCAAATTTTTGAGAAATCCCTGGAGAAAATATGGTCGAGCGTATGCAACGCGGCTCATTCGCTCGAACTTCTGGGAGAATCCGGCCGACTCTTGACAGGGCTCAAGCTTTGCAGAAATATTTGGAGAAAATATGGCCGAGTGTATGCAACGCAGCTCATACACTCGAACTTTTTGGTGAATCTGACCGAGCATTGACAAGGCTCGGATTTTGGAGAAAATATGGCCGAGCGTATGCAATGCAACTCATACGTGCGGACATTTTGGCGAATCCGACCGAGTGTTGACAAGGCTCGAGCTTTGGAGAAATATTTGGAGAAAATATGGCCGAGCATATGCAACGCAGTTCATACACTAGGACTTTTTGGCGAATCCGACCGAGCATTGATAAGGCTCGGATTTTGGAGAAAATATGGCAGAGCGTATACAACGCAGCTCATACGCTCGGACTTTTTGATGAATCCGATCGGGTGTTGACAAGGTTCGGATTTTGGAGAAATCCTTGGAGAAAATATGGCCGAGTGTTGACAAGACTTGGATTTTTGGTCGGATTTTGGAGAAATCCTGAGAGAAAATATGGCCGAGCATATGTAACGCAGCACATATGATCTGACTTTTTGGCGAATCCGACCGAGCGTTGACAAGGCTCCGATTTTGGAGAAATCCTTGGAGAAAATATGGACGAGCATATGCAACGCAGCTCATATGCTCAGACTTTTTGGCGAATCCGATCGAGCGTTGACAAGGCTTCGATTTTGAAGAAATCCTTGGAGAAAATATGGCTGAGCGTATGCAACGCAGCTCATACGCTCGGACTTTTTGGCGAATTCGATCGAGCATTGACAAGGCTTGGATTTTGAAGAAATCCTTGGAGAAAATATAGCCGAGCATATGCAACGCTGCTCATTCGCTCGGACTTTTTGGAGAATCCGGCTGAGTGTTGACATGGCTCGGATTTTGGAGAAATCCTAATAGAAATCCTCATCGAGTGTATGAAACGCAACTCATACACTCAGACTTTTAGCGAATACGACAGAGCGTTGACAAGGCTCAAATTTTGGAGAAATCCTCGCTTAGTGTATGCAACGCAGCTCATACACTCGGACTTTTGGCGAATACGACCGAGCGTTGACAAGGCTCAGATTTTGGAGAAATCCTTGGAGAAACCATGGCCGAGCGTATGCAATGCTGCTCATACGCTCGGACTTTTTGGAGAATACGACCGAGCGTTAACAAGGCTCGGATTTTGGAGAAATCCCTGGAGAACATATGGCCGAGCGCATGCAACCCAGCTCAAATGCTCGGACTTTTTGCTGAATACGACCGAGCATTAACCAGGCTCGGATCCTGGGAAAATCTTTGGAGAAAATATGTCCGAGCGTATGCAACGCAGCTCATATGCTCGTACTTTTTGGTGAATCCGACCGGACGTTGACAATGCTCTGATTTTGGAGAAATCCTTAGAGAAAATATGGCCAAGCGTATGCAACGCAACTCATACGCTTGGACTTTTTGGTGAATCCGACCGAGCATTGACAAGGCTCGGATTTTGGAGAAATCCTTGGAGAAAATATGGCTGAGTGTATACAACGCCGCTCATACGCTCGGACTTTTAGGTGAATCCAATAATGCATTGACAGGGCTCGGATTTTGGAGAAATCCTTGGAGAAAATATGGCCGAATGTATGCAACGCAGCTCATATGCTCGGACTTTTTGATGAATCCGACCGAGCCTTGACAAGGCTCGGATGTTGGAGAAATCCTTGGAGAAAATATGACCGAGCTTATACAACGCAACTCATACACCTGAACTTTTTGGTGAATCCGACCGAGCGTTGACATGGCTCTGACTTTGGAGAAATACTTGGAGAAAATATGGCCGAGCGTATGCACCGTAGCTCATACGCTCGGACTTTTTGGCGAATCCAACCTTGAATTGACAGGGCTCAGATTTTGGAGAAATCCTTGAAAGTAATATGGCCGAGTGTATGCAACATAGCTCATACACTCGGACATTTTTGGCGAACCCAACCGAGCATTGACAATGCTCGGATTTTGGAGAAATCCTTGGAGAAAATATGGCCGAGTGTATGCAACGCAGCTCATACACTCGGACATTTTGGCGAATCCGACCGGGCTTTGACAAGGCTCTGATTTTGGAGAAATCCTTGGAGAAAATATGGTCGAGTGTATGCAACGCAACTCCTACATTCGGACTTTTTGGCGAATCCAACCGAGCATTGACAAGGCTCGGATTTTGGAGAAATCCTTGCAGAAAATATAGCCGAACATATGCAACGCAGCTCATACGCTCGGACATTTTGGCGAATCCGACCGAGTGTTGATAGGGCTCGGATTTTAGAGAAATCCTTGGAGAAAATATGGCCGAACATATGAGCTCATACGCCTGAACTTTTTGGCGAATCCGACCGAGCGTTGACATGGCTCTGACTTTGGAGAAATGCTTGGAGAAAATATGGCCGAGCGTATGCACCGTAGCTCATACGCTCGGACTTTTTGGCGAATCCGACTGAGCGTTGACAAGACTCAGATTTTGGAGAAATCCTTGGAGAAAATATGGCCGAGCTTATGTAATGCAGCTCATACGCTCGAACTTTTTGGTGAATCCGACCGAGCGTTGACAAGACTCGGATTTTGGAGAAATCCTTGGAGAAAATATGGCCGAGCGTATGCAACGCAGCTTATACGCTCGGACTTTTTGGCGAATTCGACCGATCATTGACCAGGCTCGGGTTTTGGAGAAATTCTTGGAGAAAATATGGCCGAGTGTAAGCAACACAGCTCATACGCTCGGACTTTTTGGCGAATTCGACCGAGCGTTGACAAGGCTCGAGTTTTGGAGAAATCCTTTGAGAAAAAATGGCCGAGTGAATGCAACGCAGCTCATACGCTCAGACTTTTTGGCGAATCCAACCATGCATTGACTGGGCTCAGATTTTGGTGAAATCCTTGGAGAAAATATTACCGAGTGTAAGCAACGCAGCTCATATGCTCAAAATTTTTGTCGAATCCAACTGAGAGTTGACAAGGTTTGGATTTTGGAGAAATCCTTGGAGAAAATATGGCCGAGCGTATACAACGCAGCTTATATGCTCGGACTTTTATGCGAATCCAACAGTGCATTGACAGGGCTCGGATTTTGGAGAAATCCTTGGAGAAAATTTGGCCGAGCGTATGCAACGCAGCTCATACGCTCGGATTTATTGGTGAATCCGACCGAGCTTTGACAAGGCTCGGATTTTGGAGAAATCCTTGGAGAAAATATGGCTGAATGTATGCAACGCAGCTCATACACTCGGAGTTTTTGGAGAATCCGACCGAGTGTTGACATGGCTAAGATTTTAGAGAAAATATGGCTGAGTGTATGCAACGCAGATCATACGCTAGGACCTTTTGAAGAATACGACCGAGCATTGACAAAGCTCAGATTTTGGAGAAATGCTTGGAGAAAATATGGCCGAGTGAATGTAACGCAACTCATACGCTCGATCTTTTTGGCGAATCCGACCGAGCGTTGACAAGGCTCGGATTTTGGAGAAATCCTTGGCGAAAATATGGCCGAGCGTATGCAACGCAGCTCATACGCTCGGACTTTTTGGCGAATCCGGCCGAGCATTGACAATGCTCGGATTTTCGAGAAATCCTTGGAGAAAATATGGTTGAGCATATGCAGCACAGCTCATACGCTCGGAATTTTTGGTGAATCCAACCGTGCATTGACAGGGCTCGAATTTTGAAGAAATCCTTGGCAAAAATATGGCCGAGATTATGCAACGCAGCTCATACACTTAGACTTTTTGGCGAATCCAACCGAGTGTTGATAAGGCTCAGATTTTGGAGAAATCCTTGGAGAAAAGATGGCCGAGCTTATGCAACGCAGCTCATACGCTCGGAATTTTTGGCGAATCCAACTGAGCGTTGACAAAGTTCGGATTTTGGTGAAATCCTTGGAGAAAATATGGCCGAGCGTATGCAACGCAGCTCATACGCCTGGACTTTTTGGCGAATCTGGCCGAGCGTTGACAAGGCTTGGATTTTGGAGAAATCCTTGGAGAAAATATGGCCGAGCATATGAAACACAGCTCATAAGCTCGGACTTTTTGGCGAATCCGACCGAGAGTTGACAAGACTCGAATTTTGAAGAAAATATGACCGAGCGTATGAAACGCAACTCATGCGCTCGGAGTTTTTGGCGAATCTGACCAAGCTTTGACAAGACTCAGATTTTGAAGAAATCCTTGAAGAAAATATGGCCGAACGTATAGAACGCAGCTCATACACTCGGACTTTTTGGCAAATCCGATCGAGCGTTGACAAGGCTCGGATTTTAGAGAAATCCCTAGAGAAAATATGGCTGAGCTTATGCAATGCAGCTCATACGCTCAGACTTTTTGGCGAATCCGACCAAGCGTTGACATGGCTCAGATGTTGGAAAAATCCTTGGAGAAAATAATACCGAGCGTATGCAACGCAGCTCATACGCTCGGACTTTTTGGCGAATCCGACCGAGCGCTGATAAGCTTCGGATTTTGGAGAAATCCTTGGAGATAATATGACCGAGGGAATGCAAGGCAGCTCATACACTCAGACTTTTTGGTGAATCCGACCGAGCTTTGACAAGGCTCGGATGTTGGAGAAATTCTTTGAGAAAATATGGCCGAGCATATGCAACGCAACTCATACGCTCGGACTTTTTGGCAAATCTGACCAAGCGTTGACAAGGCTCGAATTTTGGAGAAATCCTTGGAGAAAATATGGCCAAGCGTATGCAACGCAGCTCATATGCTCGAACTTTTTGGCGAATCCGACCGAGTGTTGACAAGGCTCGGATTTTGGAGAAATCTTTGAAAAAAATATTGTCGAGCGTATGCAAAGCAGCTCATACACTCGGACTTTTTAGCGAATCCGACCTAGTGTTGACGAGTCTCGGATTTTAGAGAAATCCTTGGAGAAAATATGGCCGAGTGTGTGCAACGCAGCTCATACGTTTGGGCTTTTTAGCGAATTCGACCGAGAGTTGACAAGGCTCGAATTTTTGAGAAATCCTTGGAGAAAATATAGTCGAGCGTAGGCAGCGCGGCTCATTCAATCGAACTTCTTGGAGAATCCTGCCGACTCTTGACAAGGCTCGAGCTTTGGAGAAAATATGGCCGAGCGTATGCAACGCAGCTCATACACTCGGACTTTTTGGCGAATCCGACCGAGCATTTAAAACGCTCCGATTTTGGAGAAATCATTGGAGAAAATATGGCCGAATGAATGCAACGCAGCTCATACACTCTGACTTTTTGGCGAATCTGACCGAGTGTGGACAAGGCTCGGATTTTGGAGAAATCCTTGGAGAAAATATGGTCGAACGTATGCAACGCAGCTCATACGCTCAAACTTTTTGGCGAATCCAACCGTGCATTGACAAGGCTCGGTTTTTGGAGAAATCCTTGGAGAAAAAATGGCCGAGTGTATGCAACGCAGCTCATACGCTCGGACTTTTTGGCGAATCAGATCGAGCATTCACAAGGCTCCGATTTTGGAGAAATCATTAGAGAAAATATGGCCGAACGTATGCAACGCAGCTCATACGCTCTGACATTTTGGCGAATCCGACTGAACGTGGACAAGGCTTGGATTTTGGAGAAATCCTTGGAGAAAATATGGTCGAGCGTATGCAACGCAGCTCATACGCTCGGACTTTTTGGCGAATCCAACTGTGCATTGACAGGGCTCGGGTTTTGGAGAAATCCTTTGAGAAAATATGACCGAGTGTATGCAATGCAGCTCATACGCTCGGACTTATTGGCGAATCCGACCTAGCGTTGACAAGGTTCGGATTTTGGAGAAATTCTTGGAGAAAATATGGCCGAGTGTATGCAACGTAGCTCATACCCTCGGACTTTTTAGCGAATCCGACCGGGCATTGACAACGTTCAGATTTTGGAGAAATCCTTGGAGAAAATATGGTCGAGCGTATGCATCGGATTTATTGGCGAATCCGACCGAGCATTGTCAAGGGTCGGATGTTGGGGAAATCCTTAGAGAAAATATGGCCGAGCGTATGCAACGCAACTTATACGCTCGGACTTTTTGGCGAATCCGACTGACCATTGACAAGACTCGGATTTTTGAGAAATCCTTGGAGAAAATATGGTCGAGCGTATGCAAAGCAGCTCATACGCTTGGACTTTTTAGCAAATCCGACCTAGCCTTGAAAATGCTCGGATTTTAGAGAAATCCTTGGAGAAAACATGGCCGAGCGTATGCAACACAGCTCATACGCTCGGACTTTTTAGCGAATTCAACCGAGTGTTGACAAGGCTCGGATTTTTGAGAAATCCTTGTAGAAAATATGGTCGAGCGTATGCAACGCGCCTCATTCGCTCGAACTTCTTGTAGAATCCGGCTGACTCTTGACAAGGCTCGAGCTTTGGAGAAATGTTTGGAGAATATATGGCTGAGTGTATGCAACGCAGCTCATACACTCAGACTTCTTGGCGAATCCGACCGAGCATTGACAAGGCTCGGATTTTGGAGAAAATATGGCCGAGCATATGCAACGCAGCTCTTACGCACGGACGTTTTGGCGAATCCGACCGAAAGTTGACACGGCTCGAGCTTTGGAGAAATATTTGGAGAAAATATGGCCGAGCATATGCAACGCAGCTCATACACTAGGACTTTTTGGCAAATCCGACCGAGCATTGACAAGGCTCGGATTTTGGAGAAAATATGGCCGAGGGTATGCAACGCAGCTCATACGCTCGGACTTTTTGATGAATCCGACCGAGTGTTGACTGATGAGTGCCAAATATTGCATATTTTGGCCCTCTAATTTACATTTGTTAGCTTAGGAATTTGTTACTTTGAGTTGTTTTCGTTGTTTTTCAGGTTTACAAGCACTGGGAAAGGAGTTTCACTAAAATTGCCAGAATTGCCCGTACAGATCAATCATCTTTGAAAATTAAACTGTATTGATTCAAGAAGAACCAGGATATGAGCCATATATGCTTAGAAAGATCCAGAAGTCTATTTTCTGGAGAATTTTACGGCTCGTAAAAATGATTTTTCTACAGAAAGTTATGGCCGTTTTAGTAGACAAAGGTCAGGCTGTGAGGGCTGTGTGGGATTTCAGCGTGAACAGAAGTTTTGAAGGGCATGTGAAGACTTAAATCCAACATCCCACATTGGTTGGAAACACATATTTATATCCCACATCCCACATCGGATTGGAAACACATTCCACTTGTGGTATTTGCCTATATAAGACCCACTCCACTTCATCATTCAGTGTACAATTCCTGAGCCACTTTGGTGTTTACCGGTGGACTTCTGCCAGCATTTTGGTGGATCCCGAAGGCATTGCTACCACGAGGGGAAGCGCCGCCCGTCAGCGAGTGGAATTTCTCCCATGTAAAGTTTTTTATTTATTTTTTTTATATTCAATTGTTTTAGTTTAAATGTTTAGCACTTTTTATTATAGCTTTATAGATATGAGTGGCTAGACTCTTCAGCTAAGGTTGAAGATGAAGCCCCGCCGTTGTTTGGTGTAGTAGTTCAGATTTGCTTGTACAAATCTGACAATTTTTAGTATAAATGTTCTGTCAATTATTTGAGTTAATCTTATAATTGATTGAGTTTAAATTGTCAGTTGGATTTTCTTTGTGTTTCATCTGATGGATACATTGAATGCTTTTCGATTAAATTGGATTCCCTTTGTGATTTGTTAAGAGCGGATACATCGGGTGTTTTTGGTTTAGTTGGGATATTCTTTGTTTTTTTGTCTTATAGTTGGATTCATTGAATGTTTTGATAGGCTATATTTTTAGAACATGTATGCTTAACTTCGGTGGGGTGGATTCGGAAACCTTAGTGCTTTTTATTATTAGATTTTAAATCAATTAAATTTAGTTTTAATTTATTTTGCAAATTATCATTCAAAATTCGGAACTAGGTTAAGATAGAGTTAATTTAGATTAAAAATTATATTTTCACAACGCAATTCCCTGTGGATTCGACCTCGCACTTGCACAACGCTATATTGCAAACGACTCGTGCGCTTGCGAGTAAATTAAAACTCACAACAAGTTTTTGGCGCCGTTGTCGGGGAGTTGTTTTGTTTGTGAAAATTTTTGGTCTGAATTGATTTTGTTTTTCTACTAGTTAATTTAATATAAAAAAAAAATTTTGTTTGCTTTATTCTGTTGCTTCTGCTGGTTAGTATCTCATTATTTTTCTGTTAGTGTATGCTTGGTCGGAGATCTTTGAACTTAGATTTGACACATTTAGATCCCGATTTAAAAAGAACTCTTAGGAGGCAGAAAAGAGCACTAGTTGAGAGAGAGACTGTTGAGATGGGAGAAAATTTTAATCATCCTGAACATGTAGAGCAACCTAGAGCTTGGAACGTGGACTCCACTACATCCCTTAGGGATTTGTTCGCACCCATTGCGACTAACTCATCTTCCTGCATAGTGTTGCCACCAACCAATGCCACACACTTTGATTTGAAGCCACATGTTATCCAACTCCTACCCTCATTCCATGGCTTAGATCTTGAAAATCCTTATAGTCATGTGAAGAAGTTCAAAGACATTTGTGCTACATTCAAATTCCAGAACTTCTCTGAGGAGTCAGTCCATCTTCGACTCTTCCCTTTCTCCCTTCACGATAGAGCTAGGGCGTGGTTGGACTCCAACACGTCCGGGTCTATTACATCTTAGGAAAACCTGCTTAGCAAATTTTACCATAAGTTTTTCCCAATGTCTAGAGTGAATGAGTGCCGAAAGGAGATTAGCTCTTTCACTCAGGACGAGGATGAGAAGTTCTCTGAAAGCTGGGAGCGCTTTAAAGAGTTACTGATCAGATGCCCTCCACATGGATATGAGAAGTGGAGACTCGTTCAATTCTTCTACCAAGGGTTGACTCAACCCAACCGTAGTATGATCGAGTCTATGAATGGGGGAGCATTCTTGAGTCTGACAGGAGACGAAGCATATATGGCGTTGGACAAGTTGTCCGACAACTCACAGCAGTGGGATTTTTCAAGCTGTCGAGATAAGTCCATTCGTGCTCCTAAGAGGGGAGGCATCTATGAGGTCAGAGAGGACACTGATTTGAGGATAAAGTTAGATGCCCTCACCAAGAAGATTGACGCTCTCACTGTGAGCCAATCCATCAATGCTGCCAAGACATTCAATGTTGAAAGCTGTTTCATCTGTGCTAGTCCCATGCATCTAGCACAGAATTGCCCATCAATGCCGGCTTATGCCGAGTATCCTATGGAACAAGTAAACGCTTTTAATGACTTTCGAAGGCAGTCAAATGGATCGTACTCCGAGACGTACAATCCAGGGTGGCGAAACCACCCAAATTTTTCATGGAGGCAGAACCAACCAATGAATCAGGGAGGATCCTCTCATCATGCTCAAAATCAATATCCTCCTGGATTTGCCCCACAAATTCCTAATCACGGTCGTTCTGCCCATCCAGCACCTTCACCTGCTTACCACGCACCCACTCAAACACCAGCGCCAGTTTCACAGTCGCTAGAGGACACCCTTAAGGAGTTCATGAAGGCGACTAGCCAAAATATGAGTGATGTGAGGAGTGCAACAGTGGTAAATACCCAAGCAATTGCCAAGCTGGAGAGTCAAATAGGGCAAATTGCAAGTCACTTGGGTGAGAGAGAGAAGGGGAAGTTCCCCAGTCAGCCCGTGCCCAACCCGAAAGGACAATATATGGTTGAGAGTTCATCAACTCCTTCGCACGGGGCGGAACAAGTACAGTCGATTGTCACGCTGAGGTCTGGGAGACAAGTGGACAATCAAGTGGAAGAGAGCCCTACTATGCAGCAAGGGCAAGGGAGTGGCAACACAGAGAAGAGAGATGCTGAGCCATCTACAGCCACACCTACTAAGAAAGACCTTCCTAGGTCGTTTGTACCTAGAGCGCCCTACCCCGAGAGATTACAGGCGCCCAAGAAAGGAGAGAAGTATGAGGAAATTCTGGAGGTATTCAAGGAAGTCCAAATCAATATCCCATTTTTGGATGCCATCCATCAAGTGCCATCATATGCCAAGTTTTTAGAGGACTTGGTCACTATCAAGAGGAGGACGAATGTCCCAAAGAAGGCATTTTTGACCGAGCAGGTCAGTTCAATCCTTCAGTGCAAGCTACCCATCAAGTATAAGAACCCGGGGTGTCCTACCATCTCTTGCACGATAGGAGTCAGCCATATTGAGAGGGCCCTCTTGGATCTAGGGGCGAGTGTGAATCTTCTACCCTACTCAGTCTATTTACAGTTGGGGTTAGGAGAATTGAAGCCCACATCCACTACGCTTCAATTGGCTGACAGGTCAATGAAAAGACCACGGGGAATAGTTGAGGACGTTTTGATAAAAGTGGATAAGTTCTATTTCCCCGTGGATTTTATTGTGCTTGACACAGAGCCGGTTCAGAATGTAGGGATTCAAATACCGGTGATTCTAGGGCGACCATTCTTAGCCACGGCTAACGCCCTGATAAATTGTAGGACAAGGGTGATGAAGATCTCCTTCGGAAATATGATAGTGGAGTTAAATATTTTTGATATCACTAGGCAACCACATGAATATGATGAAGTGCAAAATGTATGCTTGATAGAGGAGATTCTTGAGGAGACTGTGAATGAATCAAGCACTGAGGACCCCCTAGAGGCATGTTTTGCTCAATTTGGAGAGGATTTGGATTTAGATAAATTACTTGAGCAAGAAAATTCCATTTTGGAGTCTCCTCCTCGGTAGAGCAATAAGACGGAGGAGATTGTGGATGACTCCCGCACTGAGGACCCCCTAGAGGCATGCTTTGCTCAATTTGGAGAGGATATGGATTTAGATAAATTACTTGAGCAAGCGAATGCCATTTTAGAGTCTCCTCCTTGGAAGAGCAATAAGACGAAGGAGACCGCCGCACCTGAAACCCCCAAGAAGGAACTTAAGCCTTTACCAGATAATCTTAAGTATAAGTTCCTAGGTTCAGCTGATAGTTTGCCTGTGATTATACCTTCTGATTTGGGTGATGCTCTAGAGGAGAAATTATTGGACGTCTTAAGAGAGCATAAGGAAGCTATAGGCTGGACTATTGAGGATGTCAAGGGGATCAGCCCCTCGGTGGTGACGTACACGATACAGTTAGAGGAGAATGCCAAGCCATCGAGGGAGCCACAAAGAAGGCTCAACCCTGCTATGCAAGAGGTTGTAAGGGCAGAAGATATTAAGCTGTTAGAGGCAGGGATCATTTATCCCATCTCTGATAGCAAGTGGGTGAGCCAGATTCTAGTCGTGCCCAAACGTGCTGAATTTATGGTAGTAAATAAAGACAACGAGTTGGTTCCAACTCGAGTGCAGTCAAGATGGAGAAAGTGTCTAGACTACCGTAAATTGAATGCTGCCACTAGGCCTGATCATTTTCCATTCCCATTTATTGATCAGATGGTGGAGAGCTTAGTTGGGCCTGTTTACTAATGTTGGGTCTGGCTGAAGACGTTAAACTTAGCGCTCATGGGAGGCACCCCACAGCTTATCTTTTCTTTTGTTTATTTATTATTTCGCATTTTTATGATTAATATTTGTTTCCAATATTTTTTGTTTTCCAGTTTTTATTTTTCAGGGACAAAGCGTACTTCAGTTCAAGTTTGGGGGTATGCTATGAGCCATACCAGTCCAGATAGTTCTCCATATCTCAGGTCAGCTCTTTCCATATTAGTCACACATTGGGGTCAATGTGTAATTTAAGTTTGGGGGTATGGGAGACACATCACACACTTTGTCCTAATTTGTTGTCTTTTCGTCATAGAGATAAATGCATGCTCATGTTATCGTGAAATTTTAGTTGATCTAAACATTTTCTGTGATGTGATGTTATTGGTGAGCTTAACATTTTGAACACATGATCTGGTGATAAATTTTTAAAATTTAGTTACTTACTTTAGGCATTTTGAGAATTCACATGTTTGATCTAATCTAACACGAGCACATTAGCACAAATTATGTGAGGTATGACATGTGATTTTAATGTGTATTTTTCCTTATCTTAACTGAAACTGGATGACTTGTTGGATGAACTCTTGGGCATAGGAAAATATAAAAAAAAAAAAAATTATCAATAAACTTTTCGCTGAGTAACTGGACCCCTTGCCTCAATAAGCAGTGAGTGTTCACGTCAAAAGGTGGAATTTTGCTTGGTAATATTAAGGTCGGTTTAATTTCGTAGCCTTTTTGACTCGAGTTAGTAAGTCCTTAGGGGTGTCTTTACACCTAATGCCCTAAAACCACCTGGTTTGGGAGTCATTGACTTAACGCTCGCTACATGGGTCAATTAGAAAGCTTAAGGGAACTAAACATAGCCGTGCCTTATTAAAAAAAAAAAAAAATACTATGCCTTTGTTGTTCATTTTTGATGGGAAATTCGGTGTATCTTGAGACATGGAGACCTTACACATTAGAGTTACTTGGAAGCTTCATTTTTATATGCTAATTCACCTTACACTGATTCAAGCTTGTGATGCCTTATCCTGCCTTTTGTAAGTAATTAGATTTTAACATTTCTATTCATTGTGAAGATGGGTTTACCTTTTTAAGCTTGCTTATGAATGAATATCATGGTAATGTGTGCTCCTTAAATTTTTGGATACCATGAGTGATGACTTTATCTTTATGTTCTTTGTTTTTCATTAAGTCTTTTATTTTGTTTTGCTAAGGGACTAGCAAATTGTAAGTTTGGGGGTATTTGATGAGTGCCAAATATTGCATATTTTGGCCCTCTAATTTACATTTGTTAGCTTAGGAATTTGTTACTTTGAGTTGTTTTCGTTGTTTTTCAGGTTTACAAGCACTGGGAAAGGAGTTTCACTAAAATTGCCAGAATTGCCCGTACAGATCAATCATCTTTGAAAATTAAACTGTATTGATTCAAGAAGAACCAGGATGTGAGCCATATATGCTTAGAAAGATCCAGAAGTCTATTTTCTGGAGAATTTTACGGCTCGTAAAAATGATTTTTCTACAGAAAGTTATGGCCGTTTTAGTAGACAAAGGTCAGGCTGTGCGGGCTGTGCGGGATTTCAGCGTGAACAGAAGTTTTGAAGGGCATGTGAAGACTTAAATCCAACATCCCACATTGGTTGGAAACACATTTCTATATCCCACATCCCACATCGGATTGGAAACACATTCCACTTGTGGTATTTGCCTATATAAGACCCACTCCACTTCATCATTCAGTGTACAATTCCTGAGCCACTTTGGTGTTTACCAGTGGACTTCTGCCAGCATTTTGGTGGATCCCGAAGGCATTGCTACCACGAGGGGAAGCGCCGCCCGTCAGCGAGTGGAATTTCTCCCATGTAAAGTTTTTTATTTATTTTTTTTTATATTCAATTGTTTTAGTTTAAATGTTTAGCACTTTTTATTATAGCTTTATAGATATGAGTGGCTAGACTCTTCAGCTAAGGTTGAAGATGAAGCCCCGCCGTTGTTTGGCGTAGTAGTTCAGATTTGCTTGTACAAATCTGAAAATTTTTAGTATAAATGTTCTGTCAATTATTTGAGTTAATCTTATAATTGATTGAGTTTAAATTGTCAGTTGGATTTTCTTTGTGTTTCATCTGATGGATACATTGAATGCTTTTCGATTAAATTGGATTCCCTTTGTGATTTGTTAAGAGCGGATACATCGGGTGCTTTTGGTTTAGTTGGGATATTCTTTGTTTTTTGTCTTATAGTTGGATTCATTGAATGTTTTGATAGGCTATATTTTTAGAACATGTATGCTTAACTTCGGTGGGGTGGATTCGGAAACCTTAGTGCTTTTTATTATTAGATTTTAAATCAATTAAATTCAGTTTTAATTTATTTTGCAAATTATCATTCAAAATTCGGAACTAGGTTAAGATAGAGTTAATTTAGATTAAAAATTATATTTTCACAACGCAATTCCCTGTGGATTCGACCTCGCACTTGCACAACGCTATATTGCAAACGACTCGTGCGCTTGCGAGTAAATTAAAACTCACAACATTGACAAGGTTCGGATTTTAGAGAAATCCTTGGAGAAAATAAGGCCGAGCGTATGCAACGCAGCTCATACGCTTAGACTTTTTAGCGAATTCGACCGAGCGTTGACAAGGTTCGGATTTTGGAGAAATCCTTGGTGAAAATATGGCCGAGCGTATGCAACGCAGCTCATACGCTCAGACTTATTGGCGAATCCGACCGAGTGTTGTCAAGGCTCGGATGTTGGGGAAATTCTTGGAGAAAATATGGCCGAGCG
Source organism: Bretschneidera sinensis (assembly GCA_023935145.1). Classification (NCBI taxonomy): domain Eukaryota; kingdom Viridiplantae; phylum Streptophyta; class Magnoliopsida; order Brassicales; family Akaniaceae; genus Bretschneidera; species Bretschneidera sinensis. The sequence goes on along the minus strand of CM043702.1, from coordinate 64,386,191 downwards.
TATGCAACGCAACTCATACGCTCGGACTTTTTGGCGAATCCGACCGACTGTTGACAAAACTCGGATTTTGGAGAAATCCTTGGAGAAAATATGGTCGAGCGTATGCAAAGCAACTCATACGCTTGGACATTTTAGCGAATCCGGCCTAGCCTTAACAAGGCTCGAATTTTAGAGAAATCCTTGGAGAAAACATGGCCGAGCGTATGCAACATAGCTCATACGCTCGGACTTTTTAGCGAATTCAACCGAGCGTTGACAAGGCTCAGATTTTTGAGAAATCCTTGTAGAAAATATGGTCGAGCGTATGCAACGCGGCTCATTCACTCGAACTTCTTGGAGAATCCGGCCGACTCTTGATAAGGCTCGAGCTTTGGAGAAATGTTTGGAGAATATATGGTAGAGTGTATGCAACGCAGCTCATACACTCGGACTTTTTGGCGAATCCGACTGAGCATTGACAAGGCTCGGATTTTGGAGAAAATATGGCCAAGCGTATGCAACGCAACTCATAAGTACGGACGTTTTGGCGATTCCGACCGAGCGTTGACAAGGCTCGAGCTTTGGAGAAATATTTGGAGAAAATATGGCCGAGCATATGCAACGCAGCTCATACACTAGGACTTTTTGGCGAATCCGACCGAGCATTGACAAGGCTCAGATTTTGGAGAAAATATGGCCGAGCGTATGCAATGCAGCTCCTACGCTCGGACTTTTTGATGAATCCGACCGAGTGTTGACAAGGTTCGGATTTTGGAGAAATCCTTGGAGAAAATATGACAGAGCGTATGCAATGCAACTCATATGCTTGGACTTTTTGGAGAATCCGACCGAGCATTGACAAGGCTCCGATGTTGGAGAAATCATTGGAGAAAATATGGCCGAGTGTATGCAATGCAGCTCATACGCTCTGACTTTTTGGCGAATCTGACCGAGTGTGGACAAGGCTCGGATTTTGGAGAAATCCTTGGAGAAAATATGGTTGAACGTATGCAACGCAGCTCATACGCTCGAACTTTTTGGCGAATCCAACCGTGCATTGAGAAGGCTCGAATTTTGGAGAAATCCTTGGAGAATATATGGCTGAGCGTATGCAGCGCAGCTCATACACTCGGACTTTTTGGAAAATCCGACCGAGCATTGACAAGGCTCGGATTTTGGAGAAAATATGGCTGAGCGTATGCAACGCAGCTCATACGCACGGACGTTTTGGCGAATCCGACCGAAAATTGACAAGGCTCGAGCTTTGGAGAAATATTTGGAGAAAATATGGCCGAGCATATGCAACGCAACTCATACGCTCGGACTTTTTGATGAATTCGACCGAGTGTTGACAAGGTTCGGATTTTGGAGAAATCCTTGGAGAAAATAAGGCCGAGTGTATCCAACGCAGCTCATACGCTCAGACTTTTTGGCGAATCCGACCGAGCATTGACAATGCCCGAATTTTTGAGAAATCCTTGGAGAAAATATGGTCGAGCATATGCAGCACAGCTCATACGCTCGGAGTTTTTGGTGAATCCAACCGTGCATTGACAGGGCTCGAATTTTGGAGAAATCCTTGGCAAAAATATGGCCGAGATTATGCAACGCAGCTCATACACTTAGAATTTTTGGCGAATCCAACCGAGCGTTGTCAAGGCTCGGATTTTGGAGAAATCCTTGGAGAAAATATGGCCGAGCTTATGCAACGCAGCTCATACGCTCGGACTTTTTGGCGAATCCAACTGAGCGTTGACATAGTTCGGATTTTGGAGAAATCCTTGGAGAAAATATGGCCGAGCGTATGCAACGCAGCTCATACGCTTGGACTTTTTGGCGAATCCGGCCGAGCGTTGACAAGGCTTGGATTTTGGAGAAATCCTTGGAGAAAATATGGCCGAGCATATGAAACACAGCTCATACGCTCGGACTTTTTAGCGAATCCGACCGAGAGTTGACAAGACTTGGATTTTGAAGAAATCTTTGGAGAAAATATGGCCGAGCGTATGAAACGCAACTCATATGCTCGGAGTTTTTGGCGAATCCAACCGAGCGTTGACAAGACTCGGATTTTGAAGAAATCATTGGAGAAAATATAGCCGAACGTATAGAACACAGCTCATACACTCGGACTTTTTGGCAAATCCGATCGAGCGTTGACAAGGCTCGGATTTTAGAGAAATCCTTAGAGAAAATATGGCTAAGCTTATGCAATGCAGCTCATACGCTCAGATTTTTTGGCGAATCCGACCAAGCGTTTACAAGGCTCGGATGTTGGAGAAATCCTTGGAGAAAATAATACCGAGCATATGCAACGCAGCTTATACGCTCGGACTTTTTGGCGAATCCGACCGAATGTTGACAAGGTTCGGATTTTGGAGAAATCCTTGGAGAAAATATGGCCGAGCGTATGCAACGCAGCTTATACGCTCGAACTTTTTGGCGAATCCGACTGAGCTTTGACAAGGCTCGGATGTTGGAGAAATCCTTTGAGAAAATATGGCCGAGCATATGCAACGCAACTCATCCGCTCGGATTTTTTGGCGAATCTGACCAAGCGTTGACAAGGCTCGAATTTTGGAGAAATCCTTGGAGAAAATATGGCCGAGCGTATGCAACACAGCTCATACGCTCGAACTTTTTGGCGAATCCGACCGAGCGTTGACAAGGCTCGGATTTTGGAGAAATCTTTGAAAAAAATATTGTCGAGCGTATGCAAAGCAGCTCATACACTCGGGCTTTTTAGCGAATCCGACCTAGTGTTGACGAGTCTCGGATTTTAGAGAAATCCTTGGAGAAAATATGGCCGAGTGTATGCAACGTAGCTCATACGCTCGGACTTTTTAGCGAATTCGACCGAGAGTTGACAAGGCTCGGATTTTTGAGAAATCATTGGAGAAAATATAGTCGAGCGTATGCAGCGCGGCTCATTCGATCGAACTTCTTGGAGAATCCTGCCGACTCTTGACAAGGCTCGAGTTTTGGAGAAATATTTGGAGAAAATATGGCCGAGCGTATGAAACACAGCTCATACACTCGGACTTTTTGGCGAATCCGACCGAGCATTGACAAGGCGCCGATTTTGGAGAAATCATTGGAGAAAATACAGCCGAATGTATGCAACGCAGCTCATACACTCTGACTTTTTGGCGAATCTGACCGAGTGTGGATAAGGCTCGGATTTTGGAGAAATCCTTGGAGAAAATATGGTCGAACGTATGCAACGTAGCTCATACGCTCGAACTTTTTGGCGAATCCAACCGTGCATTGACAAGGCTCAGATTTTGGAGAAATCCTTGGCAAAAATATGGCCGAGTGTATGCAACGCAGCTCATACGCTCGAACTTTTTGGCGAATCAGATCGAGCATTCACAAGGCTCCGATTTTGGAGAAATCATTGGAGAAAATATGGCCGAACGTATGTAACACAGCTTATACGCTCTGACATTTTGGCGAATCCGACCGAACATGGACAAGGCTTGGATTTTGGAGAAATCTTTGGAGAAAATATGATCGAGCGTATGAAACGCAGCTCATACGCTCGGACTTTTTGGCGAATCAAACCGTGCATTGACAGGGCTCGGATTTTGGAGAAATCCTTTGAGAAAATATGACCGAGTGTATGCAACGCAGCTCATACGCTCGGACTTATTGGCGAATCCGACCTAGCGTTGACAAGGTTCGGATTTTGGAGAAATTCTTGGAGAAAATATGGCCGAGCGTATGCAACGCAGCTCATACCTTCGGACTTTTTAGCGAATCCGACCGAGCATTGACAAGGTTCGGATTTTGGAGAAATCCTTTGTGAAAATATGGTCGAGCGTATGCAACGCAGCTCATACGCTCGGATTTATTGGCGAATCTGACCGAGCGTTGATAAGGCTCGGATTTTGGAGAAATCCTTGGAGAAAATATGGCCGAATGTATGCAACGCAGCTCATACGCTCGGAGTTTTTGGAGAATCCGACCGAGTGTTGACATGGCTCAGATTTTAGAGAAAATATGGCTGAGTGTATGCAACGCAGATCATACGCTAGGACCTTTTGAAGAATACGACTGAGCATTGACAAAGCTCGGATTTTGGAGAAATGCTTGGAGAAAATATGGCCGAGTGTATGTAACGCAACTCATACGCTCGATCTTTTTGGCGAATCCGACCGAGCATTGACAAGGCTCGAATTTTGGAGAAATCCTTGGAGAAAATATGGCCGAGCGTATGCAACGCAGCTCATACGCTCGGACTTTTTGGCGAATCCGACCGAGCATTGACAATGCTCGGATTTTCGAGAAATCCTTGGAGAAAATATGGTCGAGCATATGCAGCACAGCTTATACGCTCGGACTTTTTGGTGAATCCAACCGTGCATTGACAGGGCTCGAATTTTGGAGAAATCCTTGGCAAAAATATGGCCCAGATTATGCAACGCAGCTCATACACTTAGACTTTTTGGCGAATCCAACCGAGCGTTGACAAGGCTCGGATTTTGGAGAAATCCTTGGAGAAAATATGGCCGAGCTTATGCAACGCAACTCATACGCTCAGACTTTTTGGCGAATCCAACAGAGTGTTGACAAAGTTCAGATTTTGGAGAAATCCTTGGAGAAAATATGGCCGAGCGTATGCAAAGCAGCTCATACGCTTGGACTTTTTGGAGAATCCGGCCGAGCGTTGACAAGGCTTGGATTTTGGAGAAATCCTTGGAGAATATATGGCTGAGCGTATGCAACGCAGCTCATACACTCGGACTTTTTGGCAAATCCGACCGAGCATTGACAAGGCTCGAATTTTGGAGAAAATATGGCCGAACGTATGCAACGCAGCTCATACACACGGAAGTTTTGGCTAATCCGACCGAAAATTGACAAGGCTCGAGCTTTGGAGAAAATATGGCCGAGCATATGCAACGCAACTCATACGCTCGGACTTTTTGATGAATTCGACCGAGTGTTGACAAGGTTCCGATTTTGGAGAAATCCTTGGAGAAAATAAGGCCTAGTGTATGCAACGCAGCTCATACGCTCGGACTTTTTAGGGAATTCGACCGAGCGTTGACAAGGTTCGGATTTTGGAGAATCCCTGGTGAAAATATGGCCGAACGTATGCAACGCAGCTCATACGCTCGGACTTATTGGCGAATCCGACCGAGCGTTGTCAAGGCTCGGATGTTGGGGAAATCCTTGGAGAAAATATGGCCGAGTGTATGCAACGCAACTCATACGCTCGGACTTTTTGGCGAATCCGACCGACTGTTGACAAAACTCGGATTTTGGAGAAATCCTTAGAGAAAATATGGTCGAGCGTATGCAAAACAGCTCATACACTTGGACTTTTTAGCGAATCCGACCTAGCCTTGACAAGGGTCGGATTTTAGAGAAATCCTTAGAGAAATCATGGCCGAGCGTATGCAACACAGCTCATATGCTCGGACTTTTTAGCGAATTCAACCGAGCGTTGACAAGGCTCGGATTTTTGAGAAATCCTTGTAGAAAATATGGTCGAGCGTATGCAACGCGGCTCATTCGCTCGAACTTCTTGGAGAATCCGGCCGACTCTTGATAAGGCTCGAGCTTTGGAGAAATGTTTGGAGAATATATGGCTGAGCGTATGCAACGCAGCTCATACACTCGGACTTTTTGGCGAATCCGACCAAGCATTGACAAGGCTCGGATTTTGGAGAAAATATGGCCAAGCGTATGCAACGCAACTCATACGTACGGATGTTTTGGCGAATCCAACCGAGCGTTGACAAGGCTCGAGCTTTGGAGAAATATTAGGAGAAAATATGGCCGAGCATATGCAACGTAGCTCATACACTAGGACTTTTTGGCGAATCCGACTGAGCATTGACAAGGCTTAGATTTTGGAGAAAATATGGCCGAGTATATGCAACGCAGCTCATACGCTCGAACTTTTTGATGAATCCGACCGGGTGTTGACAAGGTTCGGATTTTGGAGAAATCCTTGGAGAAAATATGGCCGAGCGTATGCAATGCAGCTCATATGCTTAGACTTTTTGGCGAATCTGACCGAGCATTGACAAGGCTCCGATGTTGGAGAAATCATTGGAGAAAATATGGCCGAGTGTATGCAACGCAGCTCATACGCTCTGACTTTTTGGCGAATCTGACCGAGTGTGGACAAGGCTCGGATTTTGGAGAAATCCTTGGAGAAAATATGGTTGAATGTATGCAACGCAGCTCATACGCTCGAACTTTTTGGCGAATCCAACCGTGCATTGACAAGGCTCTGATTTTGGAGAAATCATTGGAGAAAATATGGCCGAGCGTATGCAACGCAGCTCATACTCTCTGACATTTTGGCGAATCTGACTGAGCGTGGATAAGGCTTGGATTTTGGAGAAATCCTTGGAGAAATTATGGTCGAGCTTATGCAACGCAGCTCATACGCTCGGACTTTTTGACGAATCCAACCGTGCATTGACCGGGCTCCAGTTTTGGAGAAATCCTTAGAGAAAATATGACCGAGTGTATGCAACGCAGCTCATACGCTAGGACTTATTAGCGAATCCGACCTAGTGTTGACAAGGTTCGGATTTTGGAGAAATCCTTGGAGAAAATATGGCCGAGCGTATGCAATGCAGCTTATACGCTCGGACTTTTTGGCGAATCCGACCGAGCGTTGACAAGGTTCGGATTTTGGAGAAATCCTTGGAGAAAATTTGGCCGGGCGTATGCAACGCAGCTCATACGCTCAAACTTTTTGGCGAATACGACCGAGTATTGACCAAGCTCGGATCCTAGAGAAAATATGGTCGAGCGTATGCAACGCGGCTCATTCGCTCGAACTTCTTGGAGAATCCAGCCGACTCTTGACAAGGCTCGAGCTTTGGAGAAATGTTTAGAGAATATATAGCTAAGGGTATGCAACGCAACTCATACACTCGGACTTTTTGGCGAATCCGACCGAGCATTGACAAGGCTCGGATTTTGGAGAAAACATGGTTAAGCGTATGCAACGCAGCTCATACGCACGGACGTTTTGGCGAATTCGGCCGAGCGTTGACAAGGCTCGAGCTTTGGAGAAAATGAGGCCGAGCATATGCAACGCAACACATACACTAGGACTTTTTGGCGAATCCAACCGAGCATTGATAAGGCTCGGATTTTGGAGAAAATATGGCCCAGCGTATGCAACGCAGCTCATACGCTTGGACTTTTTGATGAATCCGACGGAGTGTTGACAAGGTTCGGATTTTGGAGAAATCCTTGGAGAAAATATGGCCGAGCGTATGCAACGCAGCTCATATGCTTGGTCTTTTTGGCGAATCCGACTGAGCATTGACAAGGCTTTCGTTTTGGAGAAATCCTTGGAGAAAATATGGGCGAGCGTATCCAATGCAGCTCACATGCTTGGACTTTTTGGTGAATCCGACCGAGCATTCACAAGGCTTCGATTTTGGAGAAATCCTTGGAGAAAATATGGCCGAGTGTATGCAACGCAGCTTATACGCTCGGACTTTTTGGCGAATCCAACCGAGCGTTGACAAGGCTCGGATTTTGGAGAAATCCTGGGAGAAAATATGGCCGAACGTGTGCAACGCAGCTCATTCAATCGGACTTTTTGGTGAATCCAACCGAGCGTTGACAAGGCTCGAATTTTAGAGAAATCCTTGTAGAAAATATGGTCGAGTGTATGCAACGAGGCTCATTCGCTCGAACTTCTTGGAGAATCCAGCCGAATCTTGACAAGGCTCGAGCTTTGGAGAAATGTTTGAAGAATATATGGCTGAGCGTGTGCAACGCAGCTCATACACTCGGACTTTTTGGTGAATCCGACTGAGCATTGACAAGGCTCGGATTTTGGAGAAAATATGGTCGAGCGTATGCAACGCAGCTCATACGCACGGATGTTTTGGCGAATCTGACAGAGAGTTGACAAGGCTCGAGCTTTGGAGAAATATTTGGGGAAAATATGGCCGAGCATATGCAATGCATCTCATACACTTGGACTTTTTGGCGAATCCGACCGAGCATTGACAAGGCTCGGATTTTGGAGAAAATATGGTCGAGCATATGCATCGCAGCTCATACGCTCGGACTTTTTGATGAATCCAGCCGAGTGTTGACAAGGTTCGGATTTTGGAGAAATCCTTGGAGAAAATATGGCCTAGCGTATGCAACGCAGTTCATATGCTCGGACTTTTTGGCGAATCCGACCGAGCGTTGACAAGGCTCCGGTTTTGGAGAAATCCTTGGAGAAAATATGGACGAGCGTATACAACGCAGCTCACATGCTCGGACTTTTTGGCGAATCCGACCGAGCATTGATAAGGCTTCGATTTTAGAGAAATCCTTTTAGAATATATGGCCGAGCGTAAGCAACGCAGCTCATACGCTCGGACTTTTTGGCGAATTCGACCGAGCATTGACAAGGCTTGGATTTTAAACAAATCCTTGGAGAAAATATGGCCGAGCGTATGCAACGCTGCTCATTTGCTCGGTCTTTTTAGAGAATCCGACCGAGTGTTGACAAGGCTCGGGTTTTTGAGAAATCCTAACATAAATCCTCATCGAGTGTATGAAACACAACTCATACACTCGGATTTTTGGCGAATACGACAGAGCGTTGACAAGGCTCGGATTTTGGAGAAATCCTAGGAGAAATCCTTACTTAGTGTATGCAACGCAGCTCATGCACTCGGACTTTTGGCGAATATGACCGAGCATTGACAAGGCTCAGATTTTGGAGAAATCATTGGAGAAACCATGGCCAAGCGTATGCAACGCTGCTCATACGCTCGGACTTTTTGATGAATCAGACCGAGTGTTGACAAGGTTCGGATTTTGGAGAAATCCTTGGAGAAAATATTGCCGAGCGTATGCAACGCAGCTCATATGCTCGGACTTTTTGGTGAATCTGACCGAGCGTTGACAAGGCTCCGGTTTTGGGGAAATCCTTGGAGAAAATATGGACGAGCATATGCAACGCAGCTCACAGGCTCAGACTTTTTGGCGAACCCGATCGAGCATTGACAAGGCTTCGATTTTGGAGAAATCCTTGGAGAAAATATGGCCGAGCGTATGCAACGCAGCTCATACGCTCGGACTTTTTGGCGAATTCGACCGAGCGTTGACAAGGCTTGGATTTTGAAGAAATCCTTGGAGAAAATATGTCCGAGCGTATGCAACGCTGCTCATTCGCTCGGACTTTTTGGAGAATCCGGCCGAGTGTTGACAAGGCTCGGGTTTTTGAGAAATCCTAACAGAAATCCTCATCGAGTGTATGAAACGCAACTCATACACTCGCACTTTTGGCGAATACAACAGAGCGTTGACAAGGCTCAGATTTTGGAGAAATCCTTGGAGAAACCATGGCCGAGCGTATGCAACGCTGCTTATACACTCGGACTTTTTGGAGAATACGACCGAGCGTTGACAAGGCTCGGATTTTGGAGAAATCCTTGGAGAACATATGGGAGAGCGTATGCAACGAAGCTCATATGCTCGGACTTTTTGCCGAATACGACCGAGCGTTAACTAGGCTCGTATCCTGGGGAAATTCTTGGAGAAAATATGTCCAAGCGTATGCAACCCAGCTCATATGCTTCTGACTTTTTTGGCGAATCCAACCGGGCTTTGATAAGGCTCCGATTTTGGAGAAATCCTTGGAGAAAATATGGCCGAGTGTATACAACGCCGCTCATATGCTCGGACTTTTAGGGGAATCCAACCATACATTGACAAGGCTCAGATTTTGGAGAAATCCGAGGAGAAAATTTAGCCGAGTCTATGCAACGCAGCTCATACGCTCGGACTTTTTGGCGAATCCAACCGAGTGTTGACAAGGCTCGGATTTTGGAGAAATTCTTGGCGAAAATATGGCCGAGTGTATGTAACGCAACTCATACGCTCAGACTTTTTGGCGAATCCGACCTGGGGTTGACAAGGCTCTGATTTTGGAGAAATCCTTGGAGAAAATATGGCCGAGCGTATGGAACGCAGCTCATACACTAAGACTTTTTGGCGAATCCAACCGAGCGTTGACAAGGCTAGGATTTTGGAGAAATCCTTGCAGAAAATATGGCCGAACATATGCAACGCAGGTCATACGCTCGGACTTTTTGGCGAATCCGACCGAGCATTGATAAGGCAAGGATTTTAGAGAAATCCTTGGAGAAAATATGGTCGAGCGTATGCAACGCAGCTCATATGCTCGGACTTTTTGGGGAATCCAACCATACATTGACAAGGCTCAGATTTTGGAGAAATCCGAGGAGAAAATTTAGCCGAGTCTATGCAACGCAGCTCATACGCTCGGACTTTTTGGCGAATCCAACCGAGTGTTGACAAGGCTCGGATTTTGGAGAAATTCTTGGCGAAAATATGGCCGAGTGTATGTAACGCAACTCATACGCTCAGACTTTTTGGCGAATCCGACCTGGGGTTGACAAGGCTCTGATTTTGGAGAAATCCTTGGAGAAAATATGGCCGAGCGTATGGAACGCAGCTCATACACTAAGACTTTTTGGCGAATCCAACCGAGCGTTGACAAGGCTAGGATTTTGGAGAAATCCTTGCAGAAAATATGGCCGAACATATGCAACGCAGGTCATACGCTCGGACTTTTTGGCGAATCCGACCGAGCATTGATAAGGCAAGGATTTTAGAGAAATCCTTGGAGAAAATATGGTCGAGCGTATGCAACGCAGCTCATATGCTCGGACTTTTTGGCTAATCTGACCGCGCGTTGACAAGGCGCGGATGTTGGAGAAATCCTTGGAGAAAATATGGCCGAGCATATCCAAACCAACTCATACGCTCGGACTTTTTGGTGAATCCGACCGAGCGTTGACAAGGCTCGGATTTTGAAGAAATCCTTAGAGAAAATATGGCTGAGTGTTTGCAACGCAACTCATACGCTCGGACTTTTTGGCGAATCCGACCGAGCGTTGACAAGGCTCGGATTTTGGAGAAATTCTTGGAGAAAATATGGCCGAGCGTATGCAACGTAGCTCATATGCTCAGACTTTTTGGTGAATCCAACCGTGCATTGACTGGGCTCATATTTTGGAGAAATTATTACCGAGTGTATGCAACACAGCTCATACGCTTGAACTTTTTATCGAATCCAACCGAGCGTTGACAAGGCTCGGATTTTGGAGAAATCCTTGGAGAAAATATGGCCGAACGTATGCAACGCAGCTCATACGATCGGACTTTTTGGCGAATCAAACCGAGCGTTGACAAGGCTCGGATTTTAGAGAAATCCTTAGAAAAAATATGGTCGAGTGTATGCAACGCAGCTCATACGCTCGGACTTTTTGGCGAATCCGACCGAGCCTTGGCAAGGCTCGGATGTTGGAGAAATCCTTGGAGAAAATATGACCGAGCGTATGCAACGCAACTCATACGCTTGAACTTTTTGGCGAATCTGACCGAGCGTTGACAAGGCTCGGATTTTGGAGAAATCTTTTGAGAAAATATAGCCGAACGTATGCAACGCAGCTCATACGCTAGGACTTTTTGACGAATACAACCGAGCGTTGACAAGGCTCGGATTTTGGAGAAATTCTGGGAGAAAATATGGCCGAGTGTTTGTAACGCAACTCATACGTTCGGTCTTTTTGGCGAATCCGACCGAGCGTTGACAAGGCTAAGATTTTGGAGAAATCCTTGGGGAAAATATGGCTGAGCGTATGCAACAAAGCTCATATGCTCGAACTTTTTGGCGAATCTGACCGAGCCTTGACAAGGCTCGGATTTTCGAGAAATCCTTGGAGAAAATATGGTCGAGCGCATGCAGCACAGCTCATACGCTCGGACTTTTTGGCGAATCCAACCGTGCATTGACAGGGCTCGGATTTTGGAGAAATCCTTGACGAAAATATGGTCGAGATTATGCAACGCAGCTCATACACTTGGACTTTTTGGCGAATCCAACCGAGCGTTGACAAGGCTCAGATTTTGGAGAAATCCTTGGAGAAAATATGGCCGAGTGTATGCAATGCAGCTCATACGCTCGAAAGTGTTGGTGAATCCGACCGATCGTTGACAAGGCTTGAATTTTGGATAAATTCTTGGAGAAAATAAGGCCGAATGTATGCAACGCAGCTCATACGCTCGGACTTTTTGGTGAATCCGACCGAGCCTTGACAAAGCTCGGATTTTGGTGAAATCCTTGGAGAAAATATGACCGAGCTTATGCAACGTAGCTCATACACTCGGACTTTTTGGTGAATCCAATCGAGTGTTGACAAGGTTCGGATTTTGGAGAAATCCTTGGAGAAAATATGGTCGAGCGAATGCAACAAAGCTCATACGCTTGGACTTTTTGGCGAATCCGACCGACCATTGACAAGGCTCGGATTTGGGAGAAATCTTTCGAGAAAATATGGCCGAGTGTATGAAACGCAGCTCATACGCTCGGACTACTTGCAAATCCGACCGTGCATTGACAAGGCTCGGATTTTGGAGATATTCTTGGAGAAAATATGGTCGAGAGTATGCAACGCAACTCATACGCTCGGACTTTTTGGTGAATCTGACCGAGCGTTGACAAGGCTCGAATTTTGGAGAAATCCTTTGAGAATATATGGCCGAGCGTATGCAACGCAGCTCATACACTTGGACTTTTTGGCGAATCCGACCGAGCGTTGACAAGGTTCGGATTTTGGAGAAATCCTTGGAGAAAATATGGCCGAGTGTATGCAACTCAACTCATGCGCTCGAACTTTTTGGTGAATCCGACCGTGCGTTGACAAGGCTCGGATTTTGGAGAAATCCTTGGAGAAAATATGGCCGAGTGTATGCAACGCAGCTCATATGCTCGAACTTTTTGGTGAATCCGATCGAGTTTTGACAAGGCTCGGATGTTGGAGAAATCCTTGGAGAAATTATGGCCGAGCGTATGCAACGCAACTCATACGCTTGGACTTTTTGGCGAATCCGACCAAGACTTAACGAGGCTCGAATTTTGGAAAAATTCATGGAGAAAATATGGCCGAGCGTATGCAACGCAGCTCATACACTCGAACTTTTTGGCGAATCCGACCGAGCGTTAACAAGGCTCGGATTTTGGAGAAATCCTTGGAGAAATATGACCGAGTGTATGCAACGCAGCTCAAACGCTCAAACTTTTTGACAAATCCGACCGAGCGCTGACAAGGTTCGTATTTTGGAGAAATCCTTGGAGAAAATATGGCCGAGCGTATGCAACGCAGCTCATACGCTCGGACTTTTTGGTGAATCCGACCGACCGTTGACAAGACTCTGATTTTGAAGAAATCCTTGGAGAAAATATGGCCGAATGTATGCAACGCAGCTCATACGCTCGGACTTTTTGGCGAATCCGACCGAACGTTGACAAGGCTGAGATTTTAGAGAAATCCTTGGAGAAAATATGGCCAAGCATATACAACTTAGCTCATACGCTCAGACTTTTTGGCGAATCCAACCGAGTGTTGACAAGGCTCGGATGTTGGAGAATTCCTTGGAGAAAATTATGCCAAGCGTATGCAACGCAGCTCATATGCTCAGACTTTTTGGCGAATCCGACCGAGCGTTAACAAGGCTCGGATTTTGGAGATATTCTTGGAGAAAATATGGCCGAGAGTATGCAACGCAGCTCATATGCTCGGACTTTTTGACGAATTAGACCGACCATTGACAAGGCTCGAATTTTGGAGAAATCCTCTGAGAATATATGGCCGAGTGTATGCAGCACAGCTCATACGCTCGAACTTTTTAGCGAATCCGACCGAGTGTTGACAAGGCTCGGATGTTGGAGAAATCCATGGAGAAAATATGACCAAGTGTATGCAACGCAACTCATACGCTCGGACTTTTTGGCGAATCCCACCAAGCGTTGACAAGGCTTGGATTTTGGAAAAATTCTTGGAGAAAATATGGCCGCAACGCAGCTCATACGCTCGGACTTTTTGGTGAATCCGACCGAGCTTTGACAAGGCTCGGATTTTGGAGAAATCCTTGGAGAAAATATGGCCGAGCGTATGCAACGCAGCTCATATGCTAAGACTTTTCGGCGAATCCGACCGAGCGCTGACAAGGTTCAGATTTTGGAGAAATCCTTGGAGAAAATATGACCGAGGGTATGCAACGCAACTCATACGCTCGGACTTTTTGGTGAATCCGACCGAGCGTTGACAAGGCTCGGATGTTGGAGAAATCCTTGGAGAAAATTATGCCAAGTGTATGCAATGCAGCTCATACGCTCGGACTTTTTGGCAAATCCGACCGAGCGTTGACAAGGCTCAGATTTGGGAGATATTCTTGGAGAAAATATGGTCGAGAGTATGCAACGCAACTCATACGCTCGGACTTTTTGGTGAATCCGACCGAGCGTTGACAAGGCTTGAATTTTGGAGAAATCCTTTGAGAATATATGGCCGAGCGTATGCAACGCAGCTCATACACTCGGACTTTTGGGCGAATCCGACCGAGAGTTGACAAGGTTCTGATTTTGGAGAAATCCTTGCAGAAAATATGGCCGAGCGTATGCAACGCAACTCATACGCTCGAACTTTTTGGCGAATCCGACTGTGCGTTGACAAGGCTCGGATTTTGGAGAAATCCTTGGAGAAAATATGGCCGAGCATATGCAACGCAGCTCATACGCTCGAACTTTTTGGCGAATCCGACCGAGTGTTGACAAGGCTCGGATGTTGGAGAAATCCTTAGAGAAATTATGGCCAAGCGTATGCAACGCAACTCATACGCTCGGACTTTTTGGCGAATCCGACCAAGCATTGATAAGGCTCGGATTTTGGAAAAAATCTTGGAGAAAATATGGTCGAGTGTATGCAACGCAGCTCATACGCTCAGACTTTTTGGTGAATCCGACCGAGCGTTGACAAGGCTTGGATTTTGGAGAAATCCTTGGAGAAATATGGCCGAGTGTATGCAACGCAGCTCAAACGCTCGGACTTTTTGGTGAATCCGACCGAGCGCTGACAAGGTTCGGATTTTGGAGAAATCCTTGGAGAAAATATGGCCGAGGGTATGCAACGCAACTCATACGCTCGGACTTTTTGGTGAATCCAACCGAGTGTTGACAAGGCTCGGATGTTGGAGAAATCCTTGGAGAAAATTATGTCAAGGGTATGCAATGCAGCTTATATGCTCGGACTTTTTGGTGAATCCAACCGAACGTTGACAAGGCTCGGATTTTGGAGATATTCTTGGAGAATTTATTACCGAACGTATGCAACGCAGCTCATACGGTTGAACTTTTTGGCGAATATGACTGAGCGTTGACAAGGCTCGGATTTTGGAGAAATCTTTGGAGAAAATATGGCCGAACATATGCAACGCAGCTCATACGCTCGGACTTTTTGGCGAATCCGACCGAGCGTTGACAAGGCTCGGATTTTGAAGAAATCCTTGGAGAAAATATGGCCGAACATATGCAACGCAGCTCATACGCTCGGACTTTTTGGCGAATCCGACCGAGCGTTGACAAGGCTGGGATTTTTGAGAAATCCTTGGAGAAAATTTGCCCGAGCGTATGCAACTCAGCTTATACGCTCAGACTTTTTGGCGAATCCGACCGAGCGTTGACAAGGCTCGAATGTTAGAGAAATCCTTGGAGAAAATTATGCCAAACGTATGCAACACAGCTCAGACGCTCAGACTTTTTGGGGAATTCGACCGTGTGTTGACAAGGCTCGAATTTTGGAGATTTTCTTGGAGAAAATATGGTCGAGAGTATGCAATGCAACTCATACGCTTGGACTTTTTAGAGAATCCGACCGAGTGTTGACAAGGATCGAATTTTGGAGAATTCCTTTGAGACTATATGGCCGAGCGTATGCAACGCAGCTCATACGCTCGGACTTTTTGGCTAATCCGACTGAGCGTTGACAAGGTTCGGATTTTGGAGAAATCCTTGGAGAAAATATGGCCGAGTGTATGCAACGCAGCTCATACGCTCGAACTTTTTGGCGAATCCGACCGAGCGTTGACAAGGCTCGGATGTTGGAGTAATCCTTGGAGAAAATATGGCCGAGTGTATGCAACCCAACTCATACACTCGGACTTTTTGGCGAATCCGACCAAGTGTTGACAAGGCTCGGATTTTTGAGAAATCCTTGGAGAAAATATGGTCGAGCATATGCAGCACAGCTCATACGCTCGGACTTTTTGGCGAATCCAACCGTGCGTTGACAGGGCTCGGATTTTGGAGAAATCCTTGACGAAAGTATGGCGGAGATTATGCAACGCAGCTCATAGACTTGGACTTTTTGGCGAATCCAACCGAGTGTTGACAAGACTCGGATTTTGGAGAAATCCTTGGAGAAAATATGGCCGAGCCTATACAACGCAGCTTATACGCTCGGAATTTTTGGCGAATCCGACCGAGCGTTGACACGGCTCGAATTTTGGAGAAAATATGGCCGAGTGTATGGAACGCAGCTCATTCGCTCATTCTTTTTGGAGAATCCGACCGAGAGTTGACAAGGCTCGGATTTCGGAGAAATGCATCGAGAAAATACGGCTGAGCCTATGCAACGCAACTCATACCCTCGGACGGTTTGGCGAATCCGACCGAGCGTTGGCAAGACTCTAATTTCGGAGAAATCCTTAGAGAAAATATGGCCGAGCTTATGCAATGCAGCTCATACGCTCTGACATTTTGGCGAATCCAGCCGAGCGTCGATAAGGTTCGGATTTTGGAGAAATCCTTGGAGAAAATATGGCCGAGCGTATGCAACGCAGCTCATACGCTTGGACTTTTTGGGGAATCCGACCGAGCGTTGAAAAGGCTCAGATTTTGAAGAAATCCTTAGAGAAAATATGGCAGAACGTATGCAACGCAGCTCATACGCTCGGACTTTTTGGCGAATCCGACCGAGCGTTGACAAGGTTAGGATTCTAGAGAAATCCTTGGAGAAAATATGGCCGAGCTTATGCAACGCAGCTCATACGCTCAGACTTTCTGGCGAATCCGACCGAGGGTTGACAAGGCTCGGATGTTGGAGAAATCCTTGGAGAAAATAATGCTGAGCGTATGCAACGCAGCTCATACGCTCGGACTTTTTGGCGAATCCGACTGAGCGTTAACAAGGCTAAGATTTTGGAGATATTCTTGGAGAAAATATGGCTGAGAGTATGCAACGCAGCTCATATGCTCGAACTTTTTGGCGAATCCGACCGAGCGTTGACAAGGCTCGGATGTTGGAGAAATCCTTGGAGAAAATATAGCCGAGCGTATGCAACGCAGCTTATAAGCTCGGACTTTTTGGCGAATCTGACCGAGTGTTGACAAGGCTCGGATTTTGGAGATATTCTTGGAGAAAATATGGCCGAGAGTATGCAACGCAGCTCATATGCTCGAACTTTTTAGCGAATCCGACCGAGTGTTGACAAGGCTCGGATGTTGGAGAAATCCTTGGAGAAAATATAGCCGAGCGTATGCAACGCAACTCATATGCTCGAACTTTTTGGCGAATCCGACCAAGCGTTGACAAGGCTCAGATCTTGGAGAAATTCTTGGAGAAAATTTGGCCGACCGCATGCAACGCAGCTCATACGCTTGGACTTTTTGGCGAATCCGACCGAGCGTTGACAAGGCTTGGATTTTGGAGAAATCCTTGGAGAAAATATGGCTGAGCGTATGCAACGCAGCTCATACGCTCGGACTTTTTGGCGAATCCGACCGAGCGCTGATAAGCTTCGGATTTTGGAGAAATCCTTGGAGATAATATGACCGAGGGAATGCAAGGCAGCTCATACACTCTAGACTTTTTGGTGAATCCGACCGAGCTTTGACAAGGCTCGAATTTTGGAGAAATAATTTGAGAATATATGGCCGAGTTTATGCAACTCAGCTCATACCCTTGAACTTTTTGGCGAATCCGACCGAGCGCTGACAAGGTTCGGATTTTGGAGATACTCTTGGAGAAAATATGGCTGAGCATATGCAACGCAGCTCATACGCTCGGATTTTTTGGCGAATCCGACCGAGCATTGACAAGGCTCGAAGTTTAGAGAAATCATTTGAAAATATATGGCCGAGCATATGCAACGCAACTCATACGCTCGGACTTTTGGCGAATCCGACCGAGCGTTGACGTGGTTCGGATTTTGGAGAAATCCTTGGAGAAAATATGGCTGAGCGTATGCAACGCAGCTTATACGCTCGAACTTTTTGGCGAATCCGACTGAGCATTGACAAGGCTCGGATGTTGGAGAAATCCTTGGAGAAAATATAGCCAAGCATATACAACGCAACTCATACGCTCGAAATTTTTGGCAAATCCGACCAAGTGTTGACAAGACTCAGATTTTGGAGAAATTCTTGGAGAAAATGAGGCCGAGTGTATGCAACGCAGCTCATAGATTCGGACTTTTTGGCGAATCCAACAGAACGTTGACAAGGCTCAGATTTTGGAGAAATCCTTGCAGAAAATATGGCCGAGCGTATGCAAAGCAGCTTATACGCTCAGACTTTTTGGCGAATCCAACCGAGCATTGACAAGGCTCAGATTTTGGAGAAATTCTTGGAGAAAATAAGGCTGAGTGTATGCAACGCAGATCATACGCTCGGACTTCTTGATGAATACGACCGAGCATTGATAAGGCTCGGATTTTGGAGAAAATATGGCCGAGCATATGCAACGCAGCTTATACGCTCGAACTTTTTGGTGAATCCGACCGAGCGTTGACAAGGCTCGGATTTTGGAGAAATCATTAGAGAAAATATGGCCGAGAGTATGCAACGCAACTCATACGCTCAGACTTTTTGGCGAATCCGACCGAGCATTGACAAGGCTCGGATTTTGGAGAAATTCTTGGAGAAAATAATGCCGAGCGTATGCAATGCAGCTCATATGCTCGGACTTTTTGGCGAATCAGACCGAGCATTGACAAGGCTCGGATTTTGGAGATATCCTTGGAGAAAATATGGCCGAGCGTATGTAACGCAGCTCATAAGCTCGGACTTTTTGGGGAATCCAACCAAGCGTTGACAAGGTTTGGATTTTGGAGAAATCCTTGTAGAAAATATGGCTGAGCATATGCAACGGAGCTCATACGCTCAGACATTTTGGCGAATCCAACCGAGCGTTGACACGGCTCGGATTTTGGAGAAATCTTTGGATGAAATATGGCCGAGCATATGCAACGCAACTCATACGCTCGGACTTTTTGGCGAATCCGACCAAGCGTTGACAAGGCTGGGATTTTAGATTAATCCTTGGAGAAAATATAGCCGAGCGTATGCAACGCAGCTCATACGCTCAGACTTTTTGGTGAATCCAACCGAGCATTGACAAGGCTCGGATGTTGAAGAAATCCTTGGAGAAAATAATGCCGAGCATATGCAACGCAGCTTATACGCTCGGACTTTTTGGCGAATCTGACCGAGCGGTGACAAGGCTCGGATTTTGGAGATATTCTTGGAGAAAATATAGCCGAGAGTGTGCAACGCAGCTCATATGCTCGGACTTTTTGGCGAATCCAAACGAGCGTTGGCAAGGCTCGATTTTTGGAGAAATCCTTTGAGAATATATGGCCGAGCGTATGCAACGCAGCTCATACGCTCGAACTTTTTGGCGAATCCGACCGAGCTTTGATAAGGCTCGGATTTTAGAGAAATCCTTTGAGAAAAAATTGCTGAGCGTATGCAACGCAGCTCATACACTCCGACTTTTTGGAGAATCCGACCGAGCGTATGCAACGCAGCTCATACGCTCAGACTTTTTGGCGAATCCAACCGAGTGTTGACAAGGCTGGGATTTTAGAGAAATCCTTGGAGAAAATATGGCCCAGCGTATACAACGCAGCTCATACGCTCAGACTTTTTGGCGAATCCGACCGAGCGTTGACGAGGCTCGGATGTTGGAGAAATCCTTGTAGAAAATAATGCCGAGCGTATGCAATGCAGCTTATGAGCTCGGAATTTCTGGCGAATCTGACCGAGTTTTGACAAGGCTCGGATTTTGGCAATATTCTTGGAGAAAATATGGCCGAGAGTATGCAACGCAGCTCATACGCTCGGAATTTTTGGCGAATCCGACCGAGCGTTAACAAGGCTCGAATTTTGGAGAAATCCTTTGAGAATATATGGCCGAGCGTATGCAACGTAGCTCATACGCTCGAACTTTTTGGCGAATCCGACCGAGCGTTGATAAGGTTCGGATTTTGGAGAAATCTTTGGAGAAAATATGGTCGAGTGTATGCAAAGCAGCTCATACGCTCGAACTTTTTGGCGAATCCGACCGAGCGTTGACAAGGCTCGGATTTTGGAGATATCCTTGGAGAAAATATGGCCGAGCGTATGAAACGCAGCTCATAAGCTCAGACTTTTTTGGGAATCCGACCGAGCGTTGAAAAAGTTAGGATGTTGGAGTAATCCTTGCAGAAAATATGGCCGAGGGTATGCAACGCAGTTAATATGCTCAGACTTTTTGGCGAATCCGACCGAGCGTTGACAAGGCTCGGATTTTGGAGAAATCCTTGGAGAAAATATGGCCGAGCGTGTGCAGCGCAGCTCATTCTCTCGAAATTTTTGGCCAATCCGACCGAGCATTGACAAGGCTGAGATTTTAGAGAAATCCTTGGAGAAAATATGGCCGAGCGTGTGGAACGCAGCTCATTCGCTCAAACTTTTTCGCGAATGGGACCGAGCGTTGACAAGGATCAGATTTGGGAGAAATCCTTGGAGAAAATATGGTCGAGCGTATGCAATGCAGCTCATACGCTCGGACTTTTTGGCGAATCCGACCGAGCGTTGACAAGGCTCGGATTTTGGAGAAATTCTTGGAGAAAAAATGGCCGAGTGTATGCAACGCAGCTCATACGGTCAGACTTTTTGGCGAATCCAACAGAGCGTTGACAAGGCTCGGATTTTGGAGAAATCCTTGGAGAAAATATGGCCGAGCGTATACAACGCAGCTCATACGCTTGGTCTGTTTGGCGAATCCGACTGAGTGTTGACAAAGCAAGGAGTTTGGAGAAAATATGGCCAAGCATATGCAACGCAGTTCATACGCTCGGACTTTTTGGCGAATCCGACCGAGCGTTGACATGGCTCCGATTTTTCAGAAATCCTTGGAGAAAATATGGCTGAGCGTATGCAACGCAGCTCATACGCTCAGACTTTTTGGCGAATCCGATCGAGTGTTGACAAGGCTTGGATTTTGGAGAAATCCTTGGAGAAAATATGGTCGAGCGTATGCAACACAGCTCACACGCTCGAACTTTTTAGCGAATCCGACTGAGCGTTGACAAGGCTCGGATGTTGGAGAAATCCTTGGAGAAAATTGGCCGAGTGTGCGGAACGCAGCTCATTCGCTCAGACTTTTTGGCGAATCCGACTGAGCGTTGACAAGGCTGGGATTTTGGAGAAATCCTTGGCGAAAATATAGCCAAGCTTATGCAATGCAGCCCATTCACTTGGACTTTTTGGTGAATTCGACCGACGCGTTGACAAGGCTCGGATTTTGGAGAAATTCTTGGAGAAAATATGGCCGAGTGTATGTAACGCAGCTCATACGCTCGGATTTTTTTGGCGAATCCGACCGAGCATTAACAAGTCTCGGATTTTTGAGAAAATATGGCCGAGCGTATGCAACGCAACTCATATGCTCGGACTTTTTTGGTGAATCTGATTGAGCGTTGACAAGGCTCGGATTTTGGAGAAATCCTTGGTGAAAAAATGGCCGAGCTTATGCAACGCAGCTCATACTCTTGGACTTTTTGGTGAATCTGACCGAGCGTTGTCAAGGCTCGGATTTTGGAGAAAATCCTTGGAGAAAATATGGCCGGGCGTATGCAGCACAGCTCATGCGCTCAGAATTTTTGGCAAATCCAACCGTGCATTGACAGAGCTCGGATTTTGGAGAAATCCTTGGCGAAAATATAGCCGAGTGTATGCACCGCAGCTCAATACACTTGGACTTTTTAGCGAATCCAACGGAGCGTTGACAAGGCTCGGATTTTGGAGAAATCCTTGGAGAAAAATATGGCCGAGCGTATGCAACGCAGCTCACATGCTCGGACTTTTTGGCGAATCTGACCAAGCGTGTATAAGGCTCCGATTTTGGAGAAATTCTTGGAGAAAATATGGTCGAGTGTATGCAACGTAGCTTATACGGTCAGGACTTTTGGCGAATCCAACAGAGCGTTGACAAGGCTCGGATTTTGGAGAAATCTTTGTAGAAAATATGGCCGAGCATATGCAACGCAGCTCATACGCTCGGTCTGTTTGGCGAATCCGATCGAGTGTTGACAAGGCTCTAATTTTGGAGAAATCCTTGGAGAAAATAAAGCCGAGCGTATGCAACGTAGATCATACGCTCGGACTTTTGATGAATATGACCGAGCGTTCATAAGGCTCGGATTTTGGAGAAAATATGGCCAAGCATATGCAACACAGTTCATACGCTTGGACTTTTTGGCGAATCCGACCGAGCGTTGACATGGCTCCGATTTTTGAGAAATCCTTGGAGAAAATATGGCCGAGCGTAAGCAACACAGCTCATACGCTCGAACTTTTTAGTGAATCCGACTGAGCGTTGACAAGGCTCGGATGTTGGAGAAATCCTTGGAGAAAATATGGTCGAGTGTGTGGAACGCATCTCATTCGCTCAGACTTTTTGGCGAATCCGACAGAGCGTTGACAAGGCTGGGATTTTTGAGAAATCCCTTGGAGAAAATATAGCCGAGCTTATGCAACGCAGCCCATACACTCAGACTTTTTGGTGAATTCGACCGAGCGTTGACAAGGCTCGGATTTTGGAGAAATCCTTGGAGAAAATATGGCATTGTGTATGCAACGCAGCTCATATGCTCGGACTTTTTGGCGAATCCGACCGAGAGTTGGCAAGGCTCGGATTTTAGTGAAATCCTTGGAGAAAATAAAGCCGCGCTTATGCAACGCAGCTTATACGCTCGGAATTTTTGGCGAATCCGACCGAGCGTTGACAAGGCTCGGATTTTGGAGAAATCCGTTGAGAAAATATGACCGAGCGTATGCAACGCAGTTCATACAACTCGAACTTTTTGGTGAATCCGACCGAGTGTTGACAAGGCTTGGATGTTGGAGAAATCCATAGAGAAAATATGGCCGAGCATATGCAACGCAGCTCATATGCTCGGTCTTTTTGGCGAATCCGACTGAGCATTGACAAAGCTCCGATTTTGGAGATATCCTTAGAGTAAAATATGGTCGAGTGTATGCAACGCAGCTCATATGCTCAGACTTTTCGACAAATCTGACTGAGCGTTGACAAGGCTCGAATTTTTAAGAAATCCTTGGAGAAAATATAGTCGAGCGTATGCAACGCAGCTCATACGCTCGAACTTTTAGGCGAATCCAACTGTGCATTGACAGGGCTCGGATTTTGGAGAAATCCTTGGAGAAAATATGGCCGAGCGTATGCAATGCAGTTCATACGCTCGGACTTTTTGGCAAATCCGACCGAGTGTTGACAAGGCTCGGATTTTGGAGAAATCCCTGGAGAAAATATGGCCGATTATATGCAATGCATCTCATACGCTCGGACTTTTTGGCCAATCCGACCGAGCGTTGACAAGGCTCGAATTTTGGAGAAATCCTTGGAGAAAATATGGTCGAGCGTATGCAACACAGCTCATACGCTCGGACTTTTTGGCGAATCCGACCGAGCTTTGACAAGGTTCGGATTTTGGAGAAATCCTTGGAGAAAATATGGCCGAGTTGTATGCAACGCAGCTCATACGCTCGGACTTTTTCGCGAATCCGACCGAGCTTTGACAAGGCTCAGATTTTGGAGAAATCCTTGGAGGAAATATGGGCCGAGCGTATGCAACGCAGCTCATATGCTCGGACTTTTTGGCGAATCTGACTGAGCATTGACAAGGCTCGGATTTTTGAGAAATCCTTGGAGAAAATATGGTCGAGCGTATGCAACGCAGCTTATACGCTCGAACTTTTAGGCGAATCCAACTGTGCATTGACAGGGCTCGGATTTTGGAGAAATCCTTAGAGAAAAATATGGCCGAGTGTATACAACGTAGCTCATACGCTCGGACTTTTTGGCGAATCTAACCGAGCGTTCACAAGGCTCGGATTTGGGAGAAATCCTTGTAGAAAATATGGCCGAGTGTATGCAAACGCAGCTCACACGCTCGGACTTTTTGGCGAATCCGACCGAGTGTTGACAAAGTTCGGATTTTGGAGAAATCCTTGGAGAAAATATGGCCGGCCGTATGCAACGCAGATCATACGCTCGGACTTTTTGATGAATACGACTGAGCATTGACAAGGCTCGGATTTTGGAGAAAATACGGCCGAGTGTATGCAACGCAACTCATATGCTCTGTCTTTTTGGCGAATCCGACCGAGCGTTGACAAGGCTCGAATTTTAGAGAAATCCTTGGATAAAATATGGCCGAGCATATGCAACACAGCTCATACACTTGAACTTTTTGGCGAGCCCAACTGAGCGTTGACAAGGCTCGGATTTTGGAGAAATCCTTGGAGAAAATATGGTCGAGTGTATGCAACGCAGATCATACGCTCGGACTTTTTGATGAATACGACCGAGCATTGACAAAGCTCGGATTTTGGAGAAAATATGGCCGAGCGTATGCAACGCAACTCATACGCTCTGACTTTTTGGCGAATCCGACCGAGCGTTGACACGGCTCAGATTTTGGTGAAATCTTTGGAGAAAATATGGCAGAGCGTATGCAACGTAGCTCATACACTCGAACTTTTTGGCGAATCCGATCGAGCGTTGACAAGGCTCGAATTTTGGAGAAATCCTTGGAGAAAATATGGCCGAGCGTATGCAACGCAGCTCATACACTCGAACTTTTTGGCGAGTCCAACCGAGCGTTAACAAGGCTCGGATTTTGGAGAAATCCTTGGAGAAAAAATGGTCGAGCGTATGCAACGCAGATCATACGCTCGGACTTTTTGATGAATTCGACCGAGCGTTGATCAGGCTCGGATTTTTGAGAAATCCTTGGAGAAAATATGGTCGAGCATATACAACGCAGCTCATACGCTCAAACTTTTAGGCGAATCCAACTGTGCATTGACAGGGCTCGGATTTTGGAGAAATCCTTGGAGAAAATATGGCCGAGCGCATGCAATGCAGCTCATACGCTCGGACTTTTTGGCAAATCCGAGCCGAGTGTTGGCAAGGCTCGGATTTTCGAGAAATCCTTAGAGAAAAATATGGCCGATTGTATGCAACGCATCTCATACGCTCGAACTTTTTGGCCAATCCGACCGAGTGTTGACAAGGCTCGAATTTTGGAGAAATCCTTGGAGAAAATATGGTCGAGTGTATGCAACGCAGCTCATACACTCGAACTTTTTGGTGAATCCGACCGAGCTTTGACAAGCTTCGGATTTTGGAGAAATCCTTGAAGAAAATATGGCCGAGTGTATGCAACGCAGCTCATACGCTCAGGCTTTTTCGCGAATCCAATCGAGCGTTGACAAGGCTCGGATTTTGGAGAAATCCTTGGAGAAAATATGGACGAGTGTATGCAACGCAGCTCATATGCTCGGACTTTTTGCCGAATTTGACAGAGCATTGACAAGGCTCGAATTTTTGAGAAATCCTTGGAGAAAATATGGTCGAGCGTATGCAACGCAGCTCATACACTCGAACTTTTAGGTGAATCCAACTGTGCATTGACAGGGTTCGGATTTTGGAGAAATCCTTGGAGAAAATATGGCCGAGTGAATACAACGCAGCTCATACGCTTGGACTTTTTGGCGAATCTAACTGAGCGTTCACAAGGCTCGGATTTTGGAGAAATTGTTGTAGAAAATATGGCCGAGCGTATGCAACGCAGCTCGTACGCTCGGACTTTTTGGCGAATCCGACCGAGTGTTGACAAAGTTCAGATTTTGGAGAAATCCTTGGAGAAAATATGGCCGAGCGTATGCAACGCAGATCATACGCTTGGACTTTTTGATGAATACGACCGAGCATTGACAAGGCTCGGATTTTGGAGAAAATACGGCCGAGTGTATGCAACGAAACTCATACGCTCTATCTTTTTGGCGAATCCGACCAAGCGTTGACAAGGCTCGAATTTTGGAGAAATCCTTGAATAAAATATGGCCGAGCATATGCAACACAGCTCATACACTCGAACTTTTTGGCGAGCCCAACCGAGCGTTGACAAGGCTCGAATTTTGGAGAAATCCTTGGAGAAAATATGGTCGAGCGTATGCAACGCAGATCATACGCTCGGACTTTTCGATGAATACGACCGAGCATTGACAAAGCTCGGATTTTGGAGAAAATATGGCCGAGCGTATGCAACACAACTCATACGCTCTGACTTTTTGGCGATTCCGACTGAGCGTTGACAAGGCTCGGATTTTGGAGAAATCCTCGGAGAAAATATGGCCGAGCTTATGCAACGCAGCTCATACGCTCGGACTTTTTGGTGAATCCGACCGAGCGTTGTCAAGGCTCGGATTTTGGAGAAATCCTTGGAGAAAATATGGTCGGGCGTATGCAGAACAGCTCATACGCTCGGACTTTTTGGTGAATCCAACCGTGCATTAACAGGGCTCGGATTTTGGAGAAATCCTTGGCGAAAATATGGCCGAGTGTATGCAACGCAGCTCATCCACTTGGATTTTTTAGCGAATCCAACGGAGCGTTGACAAGGCTCAGATTTTGGAGAAATCCTTGGAGAAAATATGGCCGAACGTATGAAACGCAGCTCATACGCTCGGACTTTTTGGTGAATCCGACCGAGCGTCGACAAGGCTCGGATGTTGGTGAAATCCTTGGAGAAAAAATGGTCGAGTGTATGCAACGCAGCTCATACGCTCGGACTTTTTGGCGAATCCAACCGTGCAGTGACAGGGCTCAGATTTTGGAGAAATCCTTGGAGATAATATGGCCGAGTGTATGCAACGCAGCTCATACACTGGGACTTTTTGGCGAATCCAATTGAGCGTTGACAAGGCTCGGATTTTTGAGAAATCCTTAGAGAAAATATGGCCGAGTGTGTGCAACGCAGCTCATATGCTCGGACTTTTTGGCGAATCTTATCAAGCGTTGACAAGGCTCTGATTTTGGAGAAATCCTTGGAGAAAATATGGTCGAGTGTATGCAACGCAGCTTATACGCTCGGATTTTTTGGAGAATTTGACCGAGCGTTGACAAGGCTCAGATTTTTGAGAAATCCTTGGAAAAATATGGTCGAGTGTATGCAACGCAACTCATACGCTCGAACGTTTAGGCAAATCCAACTGTGCATTGACACGGCTCAGATTTTGGAGAAATCTTTGGAGAAAATATGGCAGAGCGTATGCAACGCAGCTCATACACTCGAACTTTTTGGCGAATCCGACTGAGCGTTGACAAGGCTCAAATTTTGGAGAAATACTTGGAGAAAATATGGCCGAGCGTATGCAACGCAGCTCATACACTCGAACTTTTTGGCGAGTCCAACCGAGAGTTGACAAGGCTCGGATTTTGGAGAAATCCTTGGAGAAAATATGGTCGAGCGTATGCAACGCAGATCATACGCTCGGACTTTTTGATGAATATGACCGAGCATTGACAAGGCTCGGATTTTGTAGAAAATATGGCCGAGCGTATGCAATACAACTTATACGCTCTGACTTTTTGGCGAATCCGACCAAGCGTTGACAAGGCTCGGATTTTGGAGAAATCCTTGGAGAAAATATGGCCGAGCTTATGCAACGCAGCTTATACGCTCGGACTTTTTGGTGAATCCGAATGAGCGTTGTCCAGGCTCGGATTTTGGAGAAATCCTTGGAGAAAATATGGCCGGGCGTATGCAGCACAGCTCATACGCTCGGACATTTTGGTGAATCCAACCGAGCATTAACAGGGCTCGGATTTTGGAAAAATCCATGGCGAAAATATGACAGAGTGTTTGCAACGCAGCTCATCCACTTGGACTTTTTAGCGAATTCAACGGAGCGTTGACAAGGCACAGATTTTGGAGAAATCCTTGGAAAAAATATGGCCGAGCGTATGAAACGCAGCTCATACGCTCGGACTTTTTGGTGAATCCGACCGAGCGTTGACAAGGCTCGGATGTTGGTGAAATCCTTGGTGAAAAAATGGTCGAGCGTATGGAACACAACTCATACACTCGAACTTTTTGGCGAATCCAACCGAGCGTTGACAATGCTCGGATTTTGGAGAAATCCTTGGAGAAAATATGGTCGAGCGTATGCAACGCAGATCATACGCTCGGACTTTTTGATGAATACGACCGAGCATTGACAAGGCTCGGATTTTGGAGAAAATATGGCCGAGTGTATGCAACGCAACTTATACGCTCTGACTTTTTCGCGAATCCGACCGAGCGTTGACACGGCTCAGATTTTGGAGAAATCTTTGGAGAAAATATGGCAGAGCGTATGCAACGCAGCTCATACACTCGAACTTTTTGGCGAATCCGATCGAGCGTTGACAAGGTTCGAATTTTGGAGAAATCCTTGGAGAAAATATGGCCGAGCGTATGCAACGCAGCTTATACACTCGAACTTTTTGGCGAGTCCAACCGAGCGTTGACAAGGCTCGGATTTTGGAGAAATACTTGGAGAAAATATGGTCGAGCGTATGCAACGTAGATCATACGCTCGGACTTTTTGATGAATACGACCGAGCATTGACAAGGCTCGGATTTTGGAGAAAATATGGCCGATCGTATGCAACGCAACTCATACGCTCTGACTTTTTGGCGAATCCGACCAAGCGTTGACGAGGCTCGGATTTTGGAGAAATCCTTGGAGAAAATATGGCCGAACTTATGCAACGCAGCTAATACGCTCTGATTTTTTGGTGAATCCGACCGAGCGTTGTCAAGGCTCGGATTTTAGAGAAATCCTTGGAGAAAATATGGCCGGGCGTATGCAGCACAGCTCATACGCTCGGACATTTTGGTGAATCCAACCGTGCATTAACAGGGCTCGGATTTTGGAGAAATCCTTGGCGAAAATATGGCCGAGTGTATGCAACGCAGCTCATCCACTTGGACTTTTTAGCGAATCCAACGGAGCGTTGACAAGGCTCAGATTTTGGAGAAATCCTTGGAGAAAATATGGCCGAGCGTATGAAACGCAGCTCATACGCTCGGACTTTTTGGTGAATTCAACCGAGCGTTGACAAGGCTCGGATGTTGGTGAAATCCTTGGAGAAAAAATGGCCGAGCGTATGCAACGCAGCTCATACACTCGAACTTTTTGGCGAATCCAACCGAGCATTGACAAGGCTCGAATTTTGGAGAAATCCTTGGAGAAAATATGGTCGAGCGTATGCAACGCAGATCATACGCTCGGACTTTTTGATGAAGATGACCGAGCATTGACAAGGCTCAGATTTTGGAGAAAATATGGCCGAGTGTATGCAACGCAACTCATACGCTCTGACTTTTTGGCGAATCCGACCGAGCGTTGACACGGCTCAGATTTCGGAGAAATCTTTGGAGAAAATATGGAAGAGCGTATGGAACGCAGCTCATACACTCGAACTTTTTGGCGAATCCGACCGAGCGTTGACAAGGCTCGGATTTTAGAGAAATCCTTGGAGAAAATATGGCCGAGCGTATGCAACGCAGATAATACGCTCGGACTTGTTGATGAAAAAGATCAAGCGTTGACAGGGCTTAGATTTTGGAGAAAATATGGCCGAACGGATGCAACGCAACTTATACGCTCGGACTTTTTGGCGAATCTGACCGAGCATTGACAAGGCTCGGATTTTGGAGAAATCCTTGGAGAAATAATGGCCGAGTGTATGCAACGTAGCTCATAAGCTCGGACTTTTTGGTGAATCTGACCGAGCGTTGTCAAGGCTCGAATTTTGGAGAAATCCTTGGAGAAAATATGGCCGAGCGTATGTAGCACAGCTCATACACTCAGACTTTTTGGCGAATCCAACAATGGATTGACAGGGCTCGAATTTTGGAGAAATTCTTGGCGAAAATATGGCCGAGTGTATGCAACGCAGCTCATACACCTGGACTTTTTAGTGAATCCAATCGAGCGTTGATATGGCTCGGATTTTGGAGAAATCCTTGGAGAAAATATGGCCGATCGTATGCAACGCAGCTCATACGCTCGAAATTTTTGGCGAATCCGACCGAGTGTTGACAAGGCTCGGATTTTGGAGAAATCATTGGAGAAAATATGGCCGAGTGTGTGGAACGCAGCTTATTTGCTCGGACTTTTTCGTGAATCCGACCGAACATTGACAAGGCTCCTATTTTGGAGAAATCCTTGGAGAAAATATGGCCGAGTGTATGCAACACAACTCATACGCTCGGACTTTTTGGTGAATCCGACTGAGCATTGACAAGGCTCAGATTTTAGAGATATCCTTGGAGAAAATATGGCCGCACGTATGCAACGCAGCTTATACGCTCAGACTTTTTGGTGAATCCAACCGAGCGTTGACAAGGCTCGGATTTTGGAGAAATCCTTGGAGAAAATATGGTCGATCGTATGCAACGCAGCTCATACGCTTAAACTTTTTGGCGAATCCGACCGAGCGTTGACAATGCTCGGATGTTGGAGAAATTCTTAGAGAAAATATGGCCGAGCGTATGCAACGCAGCTCATATGCTCGGACACTTTGGTGAATCCGACCGAGCGTTGACAAGGCTCCGATTTTGGAGAAATCCTTGGAGAAAAAATGGTCGAGTGTATTCAACACAGCTCATACACTCGGACTTTTTGGCGAATCTGACCGAGTGTTGAGAAGGCTCGGATTTTTGAGAAATCCTAGGAGAAAATATTTTCGAGTGTATTCAACGCAGCTCATACACTTGAGCGTTTAGGGGAATCCAACCATGCATTGACAGGGCTCGGATTTGGAGAAATCCTTAGAGAAAATATGGCCGAGTGTATGCAACGCAGCTCATACGCTCGGACTTTTTGGCGAATCCAACTGAGCGTTCACAAGGCTCGGATTTTGGAGAAATCCTTGTAGAAAATATGGCCGAGTGTATGCAACGCAGCTCATACGCTCAGACTTTTTGGCGAATCCGACCGAGTGTTGACAAAGCTCGGATTTTGGACAAATCCTTGGAGAAAATATGGCCGAGTGTATGCAATGCAGCTCATACACTCGAACTTTTTGGCGAATCCGACCGAGTGTTCACAAGGCTCGGATGTTGGAGTAATCCTAGGAGAAAATATGGCCGAGCGTATGCAACGCAACTCATACGCTCGAATTTTTTGGCGAATCCGACCGAGCGTTGACAAGGTTCGAATTTTGGAGAAATCCTTGGAGAAAATATGGCCGAGCATATGCAACGCAGCTCATACGCTAGGACTTTTTAGCGAATTCGACCGAGCGTTGACAAGGCTCGGATTTTGGAGAAATCCTTGGAGAAAATATGGCAGAGTGTATGCAACGCAGCTCATACACTTGAATTTTTTTGGCCAATCCGACCGAGCTTTGACAAGGCTCAGATTTTGGAGAAATCCTTGGAGAAAATATGGCCGAGTGTATGCAACGCAGCTCATACGCTCGGACTTTTTGGGGAATCCGACCTAGCGTTGACAAGGTTCGGATTTTGATGAAATCCTTGGAGAAAATATGATCGAGCGTAGGCAACGCAGCTCATACGCTCGGAATTTTTGGTGAATTCGACCGAGCGTCGATAAGGCTCAGATTTTAGTGAAATCCTTGGAGAAAAAATGTCCGAGTATATGCAACGTAGCTCATACGCTCGGACTTTTTGGCAAATCCAACCGTGCATTGACAGGGCTCAGATTTTGGAGAAATCTTTGGAGAAAATATGGCCGAGTGTATGCAACACAGCTCATACTCTAGGACTTTCTGGCGAATCCAATCGAGCGTTGACAAGGCTCGAATTTTGGAGAAATCCTTGGAAAAAATATGGCCGAGCGTATGCAACGCAGCTCATACGCTCGAATTTTTTGGCGAATCTGACTGAGCGTTGACAAGGCTCGGATTCTGGAGAAATCCTTGGAGAAAATATGGCCGAGCATATGCAACGCAGCTCATACGCTTGGACTTTTTAGCGAATTCGACCGAGCATTGACAAGGCTCGGATTTTGGAGAAATCCTTGGAGAAAATATGGTCGAGCGTATGCAACGCAGATCATACGCTCGGACTTTTTGATGAATACGACCGAGCATTGACAAGGCTCGGATTTTGGAGAAATCCTTGGAGAAAATATGGCCGAGCGTATGCAACGCAGCTCATATGCTCGGACTTTTTGGCGAATCTGACCGAGCGTTGACAAGGCTATGATTTTAGAGAAATCATTGGAGAAAATATGGCCGCACGTATGCAACGCAGCTTATACGCTCGGACTTTTTGGCGAATCCAACCGAGCGTTGACAAGACTCGGATTTTGGAGAAATCCCTGGAGAAAATATGGTCGAACGTATGCAACGTAACTCATACGCTCAAACTTTTTGGCGAATCCGACCGAGCGTTGACAAGGCTCGAATGTTGGAGAAATTCTTAGAGAAAATATGGCCGAGTGTATGCAACGCAACTCATATGCTCGGACTCTTTGGTGAATCCGATCGAGCGTTGACAAGGCTCCGATTTTGGAGAAATCCTTGGAGAAAATATGGTCGAGTGTATGCAACACAGCTCATACGCTCAGACTTTTTGGCGAATCCGACCGAGCGTTGACAAGGCTCGGATTTTGGAGAAATCCTTGGAGAAAATATGGCCGAGTGTATGCAACGCAGCTCATATGCTCGGACTTTTTTGCAAATCCGACCGAGCATTGACAAGGCTCAGATTTTGGAGAAATCCTTAGAGAAAATATGGCCGAGCGTAGGCAACGCAGCTCATACGCTCGGACTTTTTGGTGAATTCAACCGACCGTTGATAAGGCTCGGATTTTAGTTAAATCCTTGGAGAAAAAATGGTCGAGTGTATGCAACGCAGCTCATACGCTCGGATTTTTTGGCGAATCCAACCGAGAGTTGGCAAGGCTCGAATTTTGGAGAAATCCTCAGAGAAAATATGGCAGAGTGTATGCAACGCAGCTCATTCGCTCGGAATTTTTCGCGAATCCGACCGAGCGTTTACATGGCTCAGATTTTGGAGAAATCCTTGGAGAATATATGGCCAAGCATATGCAACGCAGCTCATACGCTCAGATTTTTTGGCGAATCCGACCGAGCGTTGAGAAGGCTCAAATTTTGAAGAAATCCTTGTAGAAAATATGGCCGAGCGTGTGCAACACAATTCATACGCTCGAACTTTTTGGCGAATCCGACCGAGCGTTGACAAGGCTCAGATTTTGGAGAAATCCTTGGAGAAAATATGGCCGAGCGTATGCAACGCAGCTCATACGCTCGTACTTTTTGGCGAATCCGACCGAGTGTTGACAAAGCTTGGATTTTGGACAAATCCTTGGAGAAAATATGGCCGAGTGTATGCAACGCAGCTCATACGCTCGAACTTTTTGGCGAATCTGACCGAGTGTTGACAAGGCGCGGATGTTGGAGTAATCCTAGGAGAAAATATGGCCGAGTGTATGCAACGCAACTCATACGCTCGAACTTTTTGGCGAATCCGACCAAGCGTTGACAAGGTTCGAATTTTGGAGAAATTCTTGGAGAAAATATGGCTGAGCATATGCAACGCAGCTCATACGCTTGGACTTTTTAGCGAATTCGACCGAGCGTTGACAAGGCTCGGATTTTGGAGAAATCCTTGGAGAAAATATGGCAGAGCGTATGCAACGCAGCTCATACGCTCGAATTTTTTGGCGAATCCGACCGAGCTTTGGCAAGGCTCTGATTTTGGAGAAATCCTTGGAGAAAATATGGCCGAGTGTATGCAACGCAGCTCATATGCTCGGACTTTTTGGGGAATCCGACCGAGCGTTGACAAGGTTCGGATTTTGATGAAATCCTTGGAGAAAATATGGCCGAGCGTAGGCAACGCAGCTCATACGCTCGGACTTTTTGGTGAATTCGACTGAGCGTCGATAAGGCTCAGATTTTAGGGAAATCCTTGGAGAAAAAATGTCCGAGTATATGCAACGTAGCCCATACGCTCGGACTTTTTGGCAAATCCAACCGTGCATTGACCAGGCTCAGATTTTGGAGAAATCTTTGGAGAAAATATGGCCGAGTGTATGCAACACAGCTCATACGCTTGGACTTTTTGGCGAATCCAATCGAGTGTTGACAAGGCTCGGATTTTGGAGAAATCCTTGGAGAAAATATGGCCGAGCGTATGCAACGCAGCTCACACGCTCGAATTTTTTGGCGAATCCGACCGAGCGTTGACAAGGCTCGGATTCTGGAGAAATCCTTTGAGAAAATATGGCCGAGCATATGCAACGCAGCTCATACGCTTGGACTTTTTAGCGAATTCGACCGAGCATTGACAAGGCTCGGATTTTGGAGAAATCCTTGGAGAAAATATGGTCGAGCGTATGCAACGCAGATCATACGCTCGGACTTTTTGATGAATACGACCGAGCATTGACAAGGCTCGGATTTTGGAGAAATCCTTAGAGAAAATATGGCCGAGCGTATGCAACGCAGCTCATATGCTCGGACTTTTTGGCGAATCTGACCGAGCGTTGACAAGGCTATGAATTTAAAGAAATCATTGGAGAAAATATGGCCGCACGTATGCAACGCAGCTTATACGCTCGGATTTTTTGGCGAATCCAACCGAGCGTTGACAAGACTCGGATTTTGGAGAAATCCTTGGAGAAAATATGGTCGAACGTATGCAACGCAGCTCATACGCTCAAACTTTTTGGCGAATCCGACTGAGCGTTGACAAGGCTCGAATGTTGGAGAAATTCTTAGAGAAAATATGGCCGAGCGTATGCAACGCAACTCATATGCTCGGACTCTTTGGTGAATCCGATCGAGCGTTGACAAGGCTCAGATTTTGGAGAAATCCTTGGAGAAAATATGGTCGAGTGTATGCAACACAGCTCATACGCTCAGACTTTTTGGCGAATCCGACCGAGCGTTGACAAGGCTCGGATTTTGGAGAAATCCTTGGAGAAAATATGGCCGAGTGTATGCAACGCAGCTCATATGCTCGGACTTTTTGGCGAATCTGACCGAGCGTTGACAAGGCTCTGATTTTAAAGAAATCATTGGAGAAAATATGGCCGCACGTATGCAACGCAGCTTATACGCTCGGATTTTTTGGCGAATCCAACCGAGCGTTGACAAGACTCGGATTTTGGAGAAATCCTTGGAGAAAATATGGTCGAACGTATGCAAGGCAGCTCATACGCTCAAACTTTTTGGCGAATCCGACCGAGTGTTGACAAGGCTCGAATGTTGGAGAAATTCTTAGAGAAAATATGGCCGAGCGTATGCATCGCAACTCATATGCTCGGACTCTTTGGTGAATCCGATCGAGCGTTGACAAGGCTCCGATTTTGGAGAAATCCTTGGAGAAAATATGGTCGAGTGTATGCAACACAGCTCATACGCTCAGACTTTTTGGCGAATCCGACCGAGCGTTGACAAGGCTCAGATTTTGGAGAAATCCTTGGAGAAAATATGGCCGAGCGTATGCAACGCAGCTCATATGCTCGGACTTTTTGGTGAATCCGACCGAGCATTGACAAGGCTCAGATTTTGGAGAAATCCTTAGAGAAAATATGGCCGAGCGTAGGCAACGCAGCTCATACACTCGGACCTTTTGGTGAATTCGACCGACCGTTGATAAGGCTCGGATTTTAGTGAAATCCTTGGAGAAAAAATGGTCGAGCATATGCAACGCAGCTCATACGCTCGGATTTTTTGGCGAATCCAACCGAGAGTTGACAAGGCTCGAATTTTGGAGAAATCCTGGGAGAAAATATGGCCGAGTGTATGCAACGCAGCTCATTCCCTCGGACTTTTTCGCGAATCCGATCGAGAGTTGACATGGCTCAGATTTTGGAGAAATCCTTGGAGAATATATGGCCGAGCGTATGCAACGCAGCTCATACGCTCGGATTTTTTGGCGAATCCGACCGAGCGTTGAGAAGGCTCGAATTTTTAAGAAATCCTTGTAGAAAATATGGCCGAGCGTGTGCAACACAACTCATACGCTCGGACTTTTTGGCGAATCCGACCGAGCGTTGACAAGGTTCGAATTTTGGAGAAATCCTTGGAGAAAATATGGCCGAGCGTATGTGATTACACCCAAAACATAAAGCGGTTATTGTAGTATAGTTTTGGGGTGTCGATTCCACAGGGAAACAAGTTAATTACGAAAGAAGGTATAAACTTTAACACTAACGACAATGATCAGGTGAGAGAATATGAGTTTTGATAATGCAATATTGTGTAAAAGAGTTGTGCGAATATAACGAAGAATATAAATAAGAAATAACAAGGTTCCGGGAATCCTCCTTAGGTTCGTTCCCTATTCCACTCTTGATTCAAATTTTTATCTCGATTGCAAGTTTCACATCCTAAACAGGCAATCGGAAAGTATTCAATCAAGCACATTTATATCTCTAATATAATTGCTACAAATTACTCTTTGATTTCAATTCAAGCACACATGATTTATCTTATAGATTAGCAAGAAACGACAATATATTGCAATAATGATATCATAGTAATGGCCGATCTATAAGATAAATATACCAAAATCAATTACATCCAAACAACTTGACATAAGAAAAGCTTGACTAGACTTATGTGGAATAGAAGGATGCAATCACCGGATTGAGAGAAACTAAAAGAAGAAGAATATAGAATACAACTATCACATGAACTCAAATCCTTCTTAATTAATCAAAGAGTAAATCATAGACAATGTTATAACAATAAATCCATACAAATGAATCAAGAACAGGAAATAAGGAACAATAAAACCCTAAGGATTCATCTCTTTCCCTTGTTTGATGATTAGTTAGCCATGAAACTCAAGGTGGAAAAACAATATAGATATTCTCCCCTTGATTTCTTGGCCATGGAGCTAAAGGTGGAAGAACAATGTAGATGTTCTCTCCTTGATTTCCAACTCACGAAAACTTAAACAGAATGCTAAAAACTTCTCTAATTTTTATCTATCAAAAACTATCTTTGTTTTTCTCCTTGAGCTCTCCCCTGGCTGCAAACCTTAAGCATATATTTATAGCCTACGAGGGAGAGTTGTCTTTGTACAGCCTTAATTTGAGTCTGAATTAGAGTCCAGAAGCATGTGCGCACTGCTGGCTTTGTCTGAGCGTGCGCCTGGGCGCTGGAAAATGATGGCTTCAACATGCAGGTGGGTCCAGCAGCATGTGCGCGCTGCTGGCTTTGTTTGAGCGTGCGCCTGGGCACTGGAAAGTGATGGCTTGAACGTGCAGGTGGGTCCAGCAGCATGTGCGCGCTGCTGTCCAGGTGTGCGCCTAGGCGCTGGAAAGTGAAGGCTGCAGCGCTGTTGGGCGAGGGGCGCAGCGCTGGTTGGCGTGGGGCGCAGTGCTGATGGGCCAGGGGCGAGGCACTGGGCTTTGAGGGGTGAGGTGCTGGGCTTCCAGAGGTGAGGCGCTGGGCTTTGAGGGGTGAGGCGCTGGGCTTCCAGAGGTGAGGCGCTGGGCTTTGAGGGGTGAGGCGCTGGGCTTCCAGAGGTGAGGCGCTGGGCTTTGTTCTGGAGGCCTGAACCGTTTCCGCTAAAACTGCCATAACTTTCACTAGAAAAATCCTTTTTCCAAATCATAAAATTCTCCAGAAAATAGACTTCCGGATCTTTCTAAGCATATATGGCTCATCTTCTGGTTCTTCCTACATCAATACAGTTTAATCTGCAAAGATGATTGATCTGTACGGGAAATTCTGACAATTTAGAGAAACTCCTTCAGCTTGTATGCAGAAGTGCACACACTAGTGTGCCTACCCTTAACTTGTTCCAAAGTGATGCACACACTTGTGTGCAGTCTTTTAACTCAATGTAATTTATTGCACCAACCTTGGTTTAGACTTTTAATCATCTTTAAATCATTTTTGAAAATGTCTAAACCTTGGACAAAAATGAGTACCGACACCCAAGATCTTTTGGCGCTTTAAACATGGATCGCTTTATCATCTCTTTTGTACTCAAAGCACCTGAAAATGCATCGAATTAAGTCAATGATTTATGAATAACACTTTAGAGTTATCAACATGTAAAAGTGCAATTACGACCGAGATTAACCCTAAAGTGTTAACAATTAAGTATTGTTTAGATGCATTTTATGACTCTCATCACAACCCCCAACTAGCTTATTGCTAGTCCCTAGCAATTCAAGCGAAAGACATGAAATGAGTTTTTTATTTAGAAATTAATGCAAAATACAACAATGCTAGTGTTAACAAAGAGTGATTCAAAAATCTTTGTCTCAAAAATCATGCGTAACATATAGCATATAGAATCATTAAATTTCACTCAAATCTAAAAATAATTCAAACATCAATCTTAAAATCGTTATTGACTCTTAACATCCGTCTTACCACAAATCCATTAATCTGAACATCCGGATGATTTTATGCACAATATTCATGAATACAAGTCTTGGCCTCTAGAAAAAATAAATCGCGTGACATCAATCACAAAAACAAGCTCCATAAGCTTACATTTCAAACCACTCTCCACTATTGTAGAAAAATCACATTACATTGGATCAATAGGTCTTTAATAAGCTTGTAACGTTCGGTTAAGGTAAAGGTTAAGAAAGAATGGGAAGAATTCACAAATAAAAGAACTTAATCTCTTAGTTTTGAACATAGTTCTTTAAGCACTGGATAACCTTACTTCAACACCCAACTCTTCCAACCATTTTTATTTTTTTTCTTTTCGAGGATTGTTTTCTCAACAAATCACCATTTGTTTTTCTTTTCTTTTGTATTTTGGCATAAAAGACCATTCACCTCCTTTTTCATTTCTTTCTTTTCCACAACCCCCAACTTATGTCCTTTAATGTACTTGGGTTGTGGTAGTGATATTTTTTCATATTTTCACCCTTACTCATTTTAAGTGCTTCTCACAACATGTGTATAGTTAAGTTCTTCTTAAGAGAGAGGTAAGGATAAAATATTCTCTTTAGGCTTATAAGGGTAAGTGAATGGGTTTTTGAAAGAAACTAGGCTCAACTTTGTTTTCAAGAAAAAGGCTCAAATAGGTGACTAGTGATATATATCGCAAGGGTATGTTTGAAAGGCTCAAACGGTTCAAAAATGGCCTATATCATATCCTAAGTAATGTGCATTCTAGGAATTCGCCTCAAGTGGTTATCAAGTAAGTTCTAGAGCTTGCCGAGACCGCAAAAATATTCACAAAATAATCACACATAAAACTTTTCTAAATGCTTACGATTAATCATACAATCTTACCACAAGCTAGAGTCTCTAACCAAATCAAGATTAATACTTAAATTAATTTCAAACCGAAGCAAGATTTAATTTCTTCTAAGTGCTATATGCTATCTCAATTAAGGTCATATCATTGACATGTGAATAACTCCAAGGCTAACACAAAGCATGCTAAAAACAAACTTTTTTTTTTTTAATTATCCTAACAAACAAAAAGTAGGAAAGTGACATCAAGCAGTTCAATGGAAAAAGAAAAGAAATGTGTTTCCTCCACCCCCAACCTAAACATTGCATTGACCTCAATGTAAAAGAAAAAGGAAAAGAAACTCCCTTTGTTAGCCAAAAGTGCACAGAAGCTGAAAATTGCACACCACCATTTAAACTGCATACCATTCTTCTCGCTGAAATTTTTGATCTACAATATAGAACAGAACAAGCAAAAAGGAAGCAACTGCAGTGTAACATCAAGATTCCCACCGTATGTTAGGTTAGCACACGAAATGGAAATAACTAACAACTAAGATAAAAGACAAAAAATAAATAAAATAAAAACACAAGAAATGTTAGTATGATAAATAAAATAAAAGTGGACAAACAAGAGATATCCCTACTAATCCTCGAAATTATCATCCTCTACTTCAATCTCTTCAGTCCCTTCACCTTCCTCGGGAGGTGGGTCAAAAAATGAACCCGGATGGGGTGGCATAGTAGGAAAAAGACCCATATTACAACCAGTAGCGGAGGCAAGGTGTTGGTACATCTGACCAAAAGCAGAGTTGACCTCTGCTTGGTAATCGGCTTGCCGAGCCAGGAACCGGTCTTGCCTAGCTAACATTTGGTCTTGACAATCTAGCCTATCAAACAACAATTTATGATGCTCGTCAAAACAACTCTCTAAGCGCTCAAGGCGCTCAGCAACCGTGATATTCCAAGAGGGGGGAGGGGTGCTAGCAGCTATGGCTCCCTCGCTCGAAGTTGGCAGCCTGGAGGCTTTAATCTGAGCGAGCATGCCATCATCAATGGGTTTCTTTGGTGGTTGGGTTTCCTCATCAGTACTGTGTGGGACTCCAGCTCGGATACACAATTGGGTAATTAAAGAAGGAAAGTATAATCCGAGCTTTAGTCTAACAGTGTGTAAGATGGATTTACAGATGACTTGGCCCACATCGACAGTTATTCCCATCAAAATTGCATAAATCAGAATAGCTCGCTCAACAGTGAGATCACTATCGTGCAAGGCAGGCATCAACCTGTGACACACAAAATATTGCCAAGCCCGAGCATTGACATTTAGAGAAGCAGCGGGTAAGTTGATCGGGGAATCACCCGACATTTTCCATGTAGTGCCAGGAATACAGAGAGTATGGCGAATCTCTTCATAATTAAATGTAGACACATATGCTCTATACTCACTGTGTGGGATGTCGGGTAACCCATAGAAATAAAAACCACATTGCAAAATTTTTGCGGCTGTCTTTTTGATAGAAAAATGGCCACCACAAGCATATGTATAACAAAAGGTTAACACACTGTTAACTTCCATATCTGGAATACATCTCCTTATTATTTGATCAGGGCAATATTTAAACAAATAAGGATCATTCCAGTAGAAGTTTTTCAACTCAACCAAAAACTTACGCTTGTCTTGTGCACTCCATGTAGATGGAACTTGGCGGGAAACTAAGTAGTTGGCAATGTCGGCATACCATGGTGTGTGACCAAGAATAGCAAATAAGTTTTCATCCGGAAAGGCCTCCTCAATGAGCACGAGGTCAGTTTCACTTTTGAATTCCAAACGA
This sequence comes from Bretschneidera sinensis, assembly GCA_023935145.1. NCBI lineage: Eukaryota > Viridiplantae > Streptophyta > Magnoliopsida > Brassicales > Akaniaceae > Bretschneidera > Bretschneidera sinensis. The sequence goes on along the minus strand of CM043702.1, from coordinate 64,345,183 downwards.
GATAAATGGTCCACCACAACATTCTCCACCCCCTTCTTGTCTTTGATGGTTAAGTCAAATTCCTGCAAAAGCATAATCCAACGTATCAAACGGGCCTTAGCATCCGTTTTTGAAAAAAAGAAATTTAAGGGCGGAGTGATATGTGAATATCGTGATAGGTGAACCAATCAAATAAGATCGAAATTTATCCAATGCGAATACTACAGCTAGTAATTCTTTCTCGGTTGTGGTATACATCATTTGAGAATGATTCAATGTTCTACTAGCATAATAGATGGCAAATGGTTTTCCCTCCTTTCGTTGTCCTAAAACAGCCCCTACAGCATAGTCACTAGCATCACACATAATTTCAAAAGGCAAAGTAAAATCTGGTGATTGCATAATAGGGGCGGTTGTAAGCTTAGAAATCAATGTCTTAAAGGCTTGTTAACATTCAAGGCTCCATTTAAACTCGGTATCCTTCGTCAAAAGGCTACATAGAGGTCTAGAGATAGCACTAAAATTTTGAATAAACCTTCTATAGAACCCAGCATGACCTAAGAGAGACCTCACATCTTTAATATTCTTAAGAGTGGGGAGTTTAGAGATCAATTCAATTTTTGCTTTATCTACTTCTATCCCCTTTTCAGAAACTATGTGGCCCAAGACTATTCCAGAAGATACCATAAAATGACACTTCTCCCAATTAAGCACGAGTCTTTTTTCTTCACACCTGCACAAAACATTTTTCAAATTAGATAAACATGAATCAAAAGAAGTTCCAAACACAGTTAAATCATCCATATACACTTCCACACATTTTTCAACCATGTCATTGAAAATACTCATCATGCATCTTTGAAAAGTAGCTGGTGCATTACATAACTCAAAGGGCATCCTTCGAAAAGCAAAAGTACCAAAAGGACAAGTAAAAGTGGTCTTCTCTTGATCCTCTAGGATAATCCCTATTTGGTAGTATCCTGAATACCCATCCAAAAAACAGTAGAAAGGATGGCCAGCCACCCGTTCCAAAATTTGATCTATGAATGGAAGAGGAAAATGATCTTTCCGAGTGGCTGAATTAAGTTTCCTATAGTCTATGCACATTCGCCACCCGGTCACTACCTTAGTTGGTACTAGTACTCCCTTCTCATTTTCTACCACAGTAACCCCAGCTTTCTTAGGAACTACTTGGGTTGGACTAACCCACTTACTATCCGATATCGGATATATAATTCCTGCATCCAACAGCTTTAAGACTTCTTTCTTAACTACCTCTTTCATAGTTGGGTTTAATCTTCTTTGTGGATCTCTACGGGGGTTAGATCCTTCTTCTAAGTAAATCCTATGGGAACAAATTAAGGGGCTTACACCCTTAATGTCAGCCATGGTCCAACCTAATGCAGATTTATGTTCTCTCAACAACTTCAGCAGTTGATCACATTGTATATCACTAAATTCAGAGGAAATAATGACCGGAAAGGTATCACCTGGGCCTAAGAAAACATGCTTGAGTCCTTTGGGAAGCGGGGCTAAATTGGGCGTTGGTGTCTCCTCGGAAGAGGGTTTGGGTGCCTCCCTTTCTCTAGGCAACTCCTCAAAGCATGGCTGCCATGATTTCTTCATAAATCCCTGCGGCTTATCAGAAATATCAACAACATTAACAGCATGGGGATATATAGAAGAATCATTAAAACCAAAATTATTAAGAAGGAATTCCAAAGAGTTAGAATTGTCCTTAATGTATTCATCCTCCAAAATAAGTTCGTCAATCATGTAAGTGTCAAAACACTCATCCTCCTCATGTGGTTGCCTTGACATTCGAAAAACATTTACCTCCAGAGTCATATTTCCAAATGATAATGTCATTAGGCTATTCCTACAATTAATGAGGGCATTGGCAGTGGCAAGGAATGGTCTTCCAAGTATCAAAGGAATTTTTGACTCCGTATTCACAATAGAGATGGTATCTAAAACCAAGAAATCAACAGGATAATAGAATTTGTCAATTTGCAATAAAACATCTTCTACTATACCTCTTGGTTTTCTTACCGATCGATCTGCTAATTGGAGTACCACAGAGGTTGGAGTATGGCATGAGGTTCACACTAGCCCCTAAATCTAACAATGCTTGCCCACAAGATTTGTTTCCAATTTGGCAAGCCACCGTTGGACAGCCCGGATCTTTATATTTGGGCGGTGTCGTGCTATCAATTACCGCACTTGCTTGCTCCGTTAAAAATGCAGTATTCTTCTCATGGTGCCTCCTTTTCAGTGTGCACAGATCCTTGATGACTTTAGCATAGTTAAGAACCTGTTTTATGACATTAAGAAGAAGGAGGTTAATTTTAACATGCTGAAGTTGTTCAAGGATCTCACCTTTTAATGCTGAATTCCTTTCCTTAGGCTTAAGGAGTGCCTGAGGGAAAGGCACTGGTGAAGGGTCGATATAAGCATCTTGTTCCTTGGGAGCTTCATCCTTGTTGCTCACGGTGTTGGGACTCAGATTTGGTGATAGAGTGGGTCCATCTAGTTTCTTACCACTACGGGTGATCATGGCATTAACCTCTTTAACATTATGATTTTCAGGATCGGAGGTTTGTGCCATATGTTGTCCCCGTGGATTTTATTGTGGTTGCGAAGGGAACCGACCTTGCTCTTGAATTGTCAAGAAACTAGTCAACTTGGTGAGTTGAATTTGTATCTCCTTTTGCTCCTCTTTGATCCCCTTTTACTCCTCTAGCAATCGTTGATTTATCTTAACTTGTTCTTCTGCACTCTTGGCATATACCTGCAAAAATGACTTAAAAGCATCTTCCAAAGGTAAAGATTGTTGTGGTGCACTAGATGAAGTCGCTTTTGGTCTCCAATGGGTACTAGAGTGGGGATGAGGTTGTATATCAGATCTCCAATGGGGGCTTGATTGGGTAGGAGGTTGCACATCAGATTTCCAACTGAAATTAGGGTGATTCTTCCAACCGGGATTGTAAGTGTTAGAGTAGGGTGAGTAAGGTTTCCTAAAGGGGATACCCAAGGAGTTACACTCTCCCTTTATCTCCAAATAAGATGGACAATCCTTTGGTACATGATCTACCCCATTACACATAAAACAGGGTTCATGGGACTCTACCCTAGCAACCGGTTCGGGGGCTCTAACATCCTTGGTTTTTAAGGCTTCAATTTCCTTAGTTAGAGCCTCTAAACGGGCTTTAACACTATCCTCTTCCTTAAGTTGGTAGATTCCAGCGGGTTGATTTCTCCTAGTACTTTCCATGGCACTCGGTCCTGTCCAAGTGTGGGCTTTTTCTGATAGGTCATCTAGGAAATCTATGGCTTGATCGGGATCTTTTTGAAGAAAATACCCATTACACATCATTTCTATGAATTGCCTCTCCCTACTTAGGAGTCCATCATAGAAATAGCTGACCACCCGCCAACTTTCATACCCATGGTGTGGACAAGAATTTAAAAGGTCCTTGAAACGTTCCCAAACTTGATATAAGGTTTCACTCTCCTTTTGTGCAAAGTTTGAGATTTGTCTCTTAAGGTTGTTGGTCTTATGGGTTGGGAAGTGTTTTTGGAAGAAAACTCGGGTCATCTCATCCCAACTACCAATAGACTTAGGCCTTAATGAGTACAACCAAGTCTTGGCTTTTTCCTTAAGTGAAAAAGGGAAAAACCGGAGTCTGACAGTGTCCACCATATCAGCCCTATTTTGGAAGGTTGCTACTACTTCCTCGAATTCCCTAATGTGGATGTAGGGGATTTCATTCTCAAACCCATGGAAAGTTGGTAGCAATTGTATCATGCCCGGCTTAAACTCAGCTTGTGGGGCATTAGGGGGGAACATGATACAAGAGGGTGTGGCCGTTCGGCTAGGGTGCAAATAGTCTTTAAGTGTCCTAGCAACATTTTCATTGTGATTGTCGGCCATGTTATCAAAATCCTCTAAATTCTCGGATGGGGGTGCACTATGGTATGATCTAGGCGAGGTTTCATTAACGGACGTGGAAGGAGAGGGTGACTCTAATTCGGGTCCTCTAATGAATCTGCCTCGCGAATCTCTTGGTTTAAGCGTGCACCAATTAATTTAGAGGGGAAATAAAATATGTAAAATAGAATAATAAATAATAAATAAATAAATAAAACAGAATAATAAACAGATAAATAAAACAGAATAATAGACAGATAAATAAAACAGAATAATAAACAAATAAATAAAACAGAATAATAAACAGATAAATAAAACAGAATAATAAAAGAAAATTAAAATAAATATAAATAAATAAATAAATAAATAAAAGTAAAGGAACAATATTACGGTATTTACAAAGTGCTGAAAAGAAAAATATTTACGATTTTGTTTTAATATATATATATATATATTTTTTTTTTTTTACTTAAAGTTGACAAGCTTCCTTGTACTTAAGCTTGTTTCCCCGGCAACGGCGCCAAAATTTGATTACGCCCAAAACATAAAGCGGTTATTGTAGTATAGTTTTGGGGTGTCGATTCCACAGGGAAACAAGTTAATTATGAAAGAAGGTATAAACTTTAACACTAACGACAATGATTAGGTGAGAGAATATGAGTTTTGATAATGCAATATTGTGTAAAAGAGTTGTGCGAATATAACGAAGAATATAAATAAGAAATAACAAGGTTCCGGGAATCCTCCTTAGGTTCGTTCCCTATTTCCACTCTTGATTCAAATTTTTATCTCTATTGCAAGTTTCACATCCTAAACAGGCAATCGGAAATTATTCAATCAAGCACATTTATATCTCTAATATAATTACTACAAATTACTCTTTGATTTCAATTCAAGCACACATGATTTATCTTATAGATTAGCAAGAAACGACAATATATTGCAATAATGATATCATAGTAATGGCCGATCTATAAGATAAATATACCGAAATCAATTACATCAAAACAACTTGACATAAGAAAAGCCTGACTAGACTTATGTGGAGTAGAAGGATGCAATCACCGGATTGAGAGAAACTAAAAGAAGAAGAATATAGAATACAGCTATCACATGAACTCAAATCCTTCTTAATTAATCAAAGAGTAAATCATAGACAATGTTTTAACAATAAGTCCATACAAATGAATAAGAACAGGAAATAAGGAACAATAAAACCCTAAGGATTCATCCCTTTCCCTTGTTTGATGATTAGTTAGCCATGAAACTCAAGGTGGAAAAACAATATAGATGTTCTCCCCTTTATTTCTTCGCCATGGAGCTCAAGGTGGAAGAACAATGTGGATGTTCTCTCCTTGATTTCCAACTCACGAAAACTTAAACAGAATGCTAAAAACTTCTCTAATTTTTATCTATCAAAAACTGTCTTTGTTTTTCTCCTCGAGCTCGCCCCCGGCTGCAAACCTTAAGCATATATTTATAGCCCACGAGGGAGAGTTGTCTTTGTACAGCCTTAATTTAAGTCTGAATTAGAGTCCAGAAGCATGTGCGCACTGCTGGCTTTGTTTGAGCGTGTGCCTGGGCGCTGGAAAATGATGGCTTGAACCTGCAGGTGGGTCCAGCAGCATGTGTGCGCTGCTGGCTTTGTTTGAGCGTGCGCCTGGGTGCTGGAAAGTGATGGCTTGAACATGCAGGTGGGTCCAGCAGCATGTGCGCGCTCCTGTCCAGGTGTGCGCCTAGGCGCTGGAAAGTGAAGGCTGCAGTGCTGTTGGGGGAGGGGCGCAGCGCTGGTTGGCGAGGGGCGCAGCGCTGATGGGCCAGGGGCGAGGCGTTCGGCTTTGAGAGGTGAGGCGCTGGGCTTCCAGAGGTGAGGTGCTGGGCTTTGTTCTGAGGATGTAGGGGATTTCCCTAATGTGGATGTAGGGGATTTCATTCTCAAACCCATGGAAAGTTGGTAGCAATTGTATCATGCCCGGCTTAAACTCAGCTTGTGGGGCATTAGGGGGGAACATGATACAATAGGGTGTGGCCGTTCGGCTAGGGTGCAAATAGTCTTTAAGTGTCCTAGCAACATTTTCATTGTGATTGTCGGCCATGTTATCAAAATCCTCTAAATTCTCGGATGGGGGTGCACTATGGTATGATCTAGGCGAGGTTTCACTAACGGACGTGGAAGGAGAGGGTGACTCTAATTCGGGTCCTCTAATGAATCTGCCTCGCGAATCTCTTGGTTTAAGCATGCACCAATTAATTTAGAGGGGAAATAAAATATGTAAAACAAAATAATAAATAAATAAATAAAACAAAATAATAAAACAAAATTAAAATAAAATAAAATAAAAGTAAAGGAACTATATTACAGTATTTACAAAGTGCTGAAAAGAAAAATATTTACGATTTTTTTTTAATATATATATATATATATATATATTTTTTTTTACTTAAAGTTGACAAGCTTATTTGTACTTAAGCTTGTTTCCCCGGCAACGGCGCCAAAATTTGATTACGCCCAAAACATAAAGCGGTTATTGTAGTATAGTTTTGGGGTGTCGATTCCACAAGGAAACAAGTTAATTACGAAAGAATGTATAAACTTTAACACTAACGACAATGATTAGGTGAGAGAATATGAGTTTTGATAATGCAATATTGTGTAAAAGAGTTGTGCGAATATAACGAAGAATATAAATAAGAAATAACAAGGTTTCGGGAATCCTCCTTAGGTTCGTTCCCTATTTCCACTCTTGATTCAAATTTTTATCTCGATTGCAAGTTTCACATCCTAAACAGGCAATCGAAAATTATTCAATCAAGCACATTTATATCTCTAATATAATTGCTACAAATTACTCTTTGATTTCAATTCAATCACACATGATTTATCTTATAGATTAGCAAGAAACGACAATATATTGCAATAATGATATCACAGTAATGGTCGATCTATAAGATAAATATACCGAAATCAATTACATCCAAACAACTTGACATAAGAAAAGCTTGACTAGACTTATGTGGAGTAGAAGGATGCAATCACCGGATTGAGAGAAGCTAAAAGAAGAAGAATATAGAATACAGCTATCACATGAACTCAAATCCTTCTTAATTAATCAAAGAGTAAATCATAGACAATGTTATAACAATAAATCCATACAAATGAATCAAGAACAGGAAATAAGGAACAATAAAACCCTAAGGATTCATCCCTTTCCCTTGTTTGATGATTAGTTAGCCATGAAACTTGTTGGAAATCACCTTGACAAGATGCCCAGGTGGTGATCTTCCAAACACCCAAGTCTTGAATGACTTGTAGAAAGAATTTCAGCAATCGAACACAAGAACAGAAAATCTGAGAAAGAAAGAAGACAAGTAATTTGTTGTCGAGGTTTGGCAATGTGCCTACGTCCCCGTGAGTTCCTCCGAACTCTCTGCACTATCTCAATGGTTCTTACAAAGTTACAGCAATCCCCTTCAAGAATCCAAGTTCTTGAAGAAACAAGAAGAGAAGGAAGAAGATGAGAACTCAACAATGTTCTCTAATCTAATCTAGATTCTCTCTATCTAATTACAACCAGCTTCACTACAAAAGTCCCTCTTGTGTTTATGTCTCTCTACAAAATTCTCTCTTAGTGTTTACAATGATCTCACAATGTCACAAAACTCTCTTGTATGTGTGTTTTTGTATCTTGTATTATCTTATGAAATGAGGCCTTGAGAACCCTTTTATAGCCTCTTAATTCTTGGACATTGTTGTGAGTCATTATCCTCCCCTTGATCATGTTCTTCCTTTAATCTCAGCCCTACATCGCTCTCCAAGTGATGCTGTGTGTTTTGGTGTGGTGCTGTGTGCTGCGGCGTGACCTGATGCTGCAGCCTCCTGATGCTGTGCGCACACCTCCTGCCTGTGGGCAAAAACTTCCATAGCAGTGTGCTTGACCTTCCCATGCTTAAAATTGAAGCACACACATGTGTGCAACCTTATAACTTGCTGAACTTTGATATCCCATAATTGGTTTAGACATTAACTAACCTTAGACCATGTTTGGACATGTTTGAAACTTAGGCAAATAATAACAATCTCTACCTTTGTCTAAGTGTTCAAAAAACCTGAACCATTGTGCAGAAAGCTTCGGGATCCAAACTTATATTGAGTTACCAATTAACCAACTCCATTCCTAAGAAGTCCAAGGCAATGATTGGACCTTCTTAGAGGTAGAACCTTGGTGCCTAAATCTGCAGGACTTTTCTCCGCGGTCTTCTTATCGACATGAATGCATCCTTTCGTACCATTTTCCAGAATGTAATGATACCAAACATCCATATGCTCTGTCCCCTTATGGAACACCGGATTCCTCCATAAGTGCCCCACACTTTGGCTATCCAAAGACACCACAACCTGCTTTTTTAGGACCTCCCACTCATCCAACAACCCTTTGCACCCCACAGCCTCCTTTATGGCTTCCATAGCTGCTACGCATTCTGCCCCGGTTGTTATGAGTGCTACCATTGGCTGCCACTGAGCCTCCTTGTTCCTCAGCAACCACTTCATCCCAATCCAATGCTCTTTTTCGGGATTACTCACAATTTTGCTGAGAACACCCATTGCCCAAGAAACCCTCAACCGGCTTCTCTTCTTTTCTTGGATGATTCTCATCCCAAGGATCTTTTGTGCAAGGCTGAGATCCTTCCTCTCGAACTCCTCACTAAGTTGAGATGTAAACCTTTCCATCCTCTTCCTACTGTTCCAAACTAACAGCCCATCAATGACATAGGTGAGGATACTCACCATCTTCTCCACCTTGTGTCCAGGTGAGAAAGTTTCTGTGAAACCTATGTCTTCTTTTCTTGTGAACCCATTCGCCACCAGCCTAGCCATATTTCAGACTTCATCTCTTGGAGGGAACCCTTCTTTGATCTTGTAAGTACCCTTACATTCCATAACTTTCTGATTTCCTGGAATTTTCACAAATTCCCAGAAGTTGTTCTTCCTCAAAGAATCCATTTCTTTCTCCATAGCTAGCTACCACTTTGACGAATCCTTACACTCCATGGCCACTGTGTAAGTTTCTTGTTCACTCATCTCTCCTTCTGTCCAAGGAGCTGCTGCATCCGTAGCATCTGCAAACCCACATCTTGAAGGTGGTCCGACCAGCCTTCTTTCTCGGTCTCTTATGAGCTGAAAGTCCTTCTGACTTACTGCAGCATCCTCTTCTTGTTCAGCCTCTTCTTGAGTTTCTTGAGCTTGGCAATCATCCAAGGGCTCTACTTGGTCTAAACCCTCTTGCCTCCTTTTCTTTACCTGAACAGAATCTCCCTTGATGCTATGCTCAACAATTTCTGAATTAGTTTCCTCACTAGCCCCTGCAGGGTTAGTTTTCTCCAAGTAGGGAAATAACAATTCATTAAAGACAACATCCCTACTTATTATGAGTTTAAATCCTTCTTTTTCTAAGGACCACAACCTGTACCCCTTAGCCCCTTCGCCATATCCTAAAAACACATATTTTCTAGATCCCGGGCTAAGCTTATCCTCCTTTTGGAGTGCATACGCAGCACACCCAAAAGTCCTAAGGTTGTCCAACTCAGGGGGTTTTCCACTCCACAAATCTTCGGGAGTCTTATGGTATACAATCCTAGAGGGTGATCTATTAATCAAATATGCAGCTATAGCCACCGCTTCCCCCCAAAAACATTTGGGTAATCGGGATTTATTTAACATGCACCTAACCTTTTCCATAAGGGTCTTATTCATCAACTCAGCAACTCCATTTTGCTGAGGAGTTTCCATAACCGTCCTATGTCTTAGAATGCCATTTAACCTATAGAATTGATTAAGTTCTTGGTTAAAAATTTCTAAGCCATTATCAGTTCTTATCCCCTTAACTACTCTACACATTTGAGTCTCAACCAGCCCTTTCCACACCACTAACTTATTCAATGCATCTGATTTATTTTTCACCAAATAAACCCACACTTTTCTTGAATAATCATCAATTAAAGACAAAATTTAAATGTTACCTCCCTGTGTTGGTGTCCTAGTTGGTCCCCAAAGGTCCGCATGAATGTAGTCAAGAATGCACTTAGACTTGTGCACTCCGGTGTTGAAGCTGACCCGATGTTGCTGCCCAAAAACACAGCTCTTACAGAAATCTAGTTCTTCTACTTTGTCACCACCAAGTAGACCTTCCTTGCTAAGCACTTGTAGGCCCTTTTCACTCATGTGTCCAAAGTGAGTGTGCCAAAGGGCTGCCTTGTCCAGCTCAGCCATCAAGCTTGCTGCTTGATCATTGGTTTCTGTTTCTCCGATCATCTCATAGAGTCCATCGTTTCTTGCTGCCTTGATCACTACCAAAGATCCCTTGGCCACCTTGATCTTTCCTCCCTCTATCTTGCATGTATAGCCCATGGAATCTAGCTGCCCCAATAAGATCAAGTTCTTCTTCAAATCTGGAACATACCTCACATTTTCTAGCAGCCTTGTGACTCCATCAAACATCCTCAATTGGATGTCTCCAATCCCTCTCACTTGGCAAGAATTATCATTCCCCAAGAAGACTATTCCATCATTGATCTTCTTGAAATTCTTGAACCATTCTTTGTGAGGGCTCATATGATGAGTGCACCCGGTATCCAAGATCCATTTCCCACTGCCTTCTTGCCCCTTGCTCACATTTGAACACACAACAAGAACATCATCATCTTGCTGTTCTGTTTTAGCAACCGAAGCCTCTCCATTCTTGGTATGGCTTCCTCCTCTATCCCTTGTCATCTTCTTGCAATCTTTCTTGACATGACCCTCCTTATGGCAGTAGTAGCAGCTCTTCCCTCCAAATCTCAGTTTGGAATGCATTCTCCCATAGCTTTCTCCTCTACCTCTGTCTCGTTAATAGCCATGCATGTTGTTCTGTACTCTCCTATGGATCTCTCCTCTACCTCTATCCCAGTAGTAGCCATACATGCTGCTGTGCACTCTCCCATGGCTCTCTCCTCTACCTCTGTCCCGGTAGTAGCCATGGTTGCTGCCATACCAAGTTGATGGCCTTCTTTTAAAGAACATGCCTTTACCACTTGATGCACTCCTTTTCTTGGCATCAAGATTCTCTTACAACTCTTTCTTAGGATCAAATTTAAAAGCAAAGATTCATTTCCGAAGATATCTCTTATGTGGGAGAGTCTTGGCAAGAAAAAATTCATTTAGTTTTTTCTATAATGCAGCTGGATCTTTCGAGTCTCCGCACTCCCTTGTGACATTGTCCGACATGTGCAAGAAAATGGTGCTGTAAGCCATCTTCTTCATCTCGGTCCGCTGGTCCTCCATGACATCATCATCTTCTCCAATAGCCAAGTCCACTTTCTGCTGCATGAGAACCGCTTTGATCTTCCGCTTCCATAGGGTAAAGTCCCCCTTTCCATCAAACTTCTCCACACAGAAATTTGAAGCCATCTTTTGCGGACAAGATCCCAGATTTGTGCACTAACCACAACTACTTTCTTCAACCTCAAGAACACAGATCGAAGATGGATCTTTAACACCGTTCTTGAATCAACCTTCAAGAACACGACTGGATCTTGATCTTTACACCGTTCTTGAATCACCCAAGAAGTTTGATCTTTGATTCTTGGAGTCTTGGCTCCGTACCTTCTACTTCTTGTTCCGATAACCAGCTGCTGTGCTCTGATACCACTGTTGGAAATCACCTTGACAAGATGCCCAGGTGGTGATCTTCCAAACACCCAAGTCTTGAATGACTTGTAGAAAGAATTTCAGCAATCGAACACAAGAACAGAAAATCAAAGAAAGAAAGAAGACAAGTAATTTGTTGTCGAGGTTTGGCAATGTGCCTACGTCCCCGTGAGTTCCTCCGAACTCTCTGCACTATCTCAATGGTTCTTACAAAGTTACAGCAATCCCCTTCAAGAATCCAAGTTCTTGAAGAAACAAGAAGAGAAGGAAGAAGATGAGAACTCAACAATGTTCTCTAATCTAATCTAGACTCTCTCTATCTAATTACAACCAGCCTCACTACAAAAGTCCCTCTTGTGTTTATGTCTCTCTACACAATTCTCTCTTAGTGTTTACAATGATCTCACAATGTCACAAAACTCTCTTGTATGTGTGTTTTTGTATCTTGTATTATCTTATGAAATGAGGCCTTGAGAACCCCTTTTATAGCCTCTTAATTCTTGGACATTCTTGTGAGTCATTATCCTCCCCTTGATCATGTTCTTCCTTTAATCTTAGCCCTACATCGCTCTCCAAGTGATGCTGTGTGTTTTGGTGTGGTGCTGTGTGCTGCGGCGTGACCTGATGCTGCAGCCTCCTGATGCTGTGCGCACACCTCCTGCCTGTGGGCAGAAACTTCCACAGTAGTGTGCCTGACTTTCCCATGCTCAAAATTAAAGCACACACATGTGTGCAACCTTATAACTTGCTGAACTTTAATATCCCACAATTGGTTTGGATATTAACTAAACTTAGACCATGTTTGGACATGTTTGAAACTTAGGCAAATAACAACAAAACTCAAGGTGGAAAAACAATATAGATGTTCTCCCCTTGATTTCTTGGCCATGGAGCTCAAGGTGGAAGAAAAATGTAGATGTTCTCTCCTTGATTTCCAACTCACGAAAACTTAAACAGAATGCTAAAAACTTCTCTAATTTTTATCTATCAAAAACTGTCTTTGTTTTTCTCCTCGAGCTCTCCCTTGGCTGCAAACCTTAAGCATATATTTATAGCTCACGAGGGAGAGCTGTCTTTGCACAACCTTAATTTGAGTCTGAATTAGAGTCCAGAAGCATGTGCACACTGCTGGCTTTGTCTGAGCGTGCGCCTAGGCGCTGGAAAATGATGGCTTCAACGTGCAGGTGGGTCCAGCAGCATGTGCGCGCTGCTGGCTTTGTTTAAGCGTGCGCCTGGGTGCTGGAAAGTGATGGCTTGAACGTGCAGGTGGGTCCAGTAGCATGTGCACGCTGCTGTCCAGGTGTGCGCCTAGGCGCTGGAAAGTGAAGGCTGCAGCGCTGTTGGGCGAGGGGCGCAACGCTGGTTGGCGAGGGGCGCAGCGCTGATGGGCTAGGGGCGAGGCGCTAAGCTTTGAGGGGTAAGGCGCTGGGCTTCCAGAGGTGAGGCGCTGGGCTCCCAGGGGTGAGGCGCTGGGCTTTGAGGGGTGAGGCACTGGGCTTCTAGAGGTGAGGCGCTGGGCTTTGTTCTGGAGGCCTGAACTGTTTCCTCTAAAACTGCCAAAACTTTCACTAGAAAAATCCTTTTTTCGAACCATAAAATTCTCCAGAAAATAGACTTCTGGATCTTTCTAAGCATATATGGCTCATCTCCTGGTTCTTCCTACATCAATACATTTTAATCTGCAAAGATGATTGATCTGTACGGGAAATTCTGGCAATTTAGAGAAACTCCTTCAGCTTGTATGCAGAAGTGAACACACTAGTGTGCCTACCCTTAACTTGTTCCAAAGTGATGCACACACTTTTGTGCAGTCTTTTAACTCAATACAATTTATTGTTTCAACCTTGGTTTAGACTTTTAATCATCTTTAAATCATTTTTGAAAATGTCTAAACCTTGGACAAAAACGAGCACCGACACCCAAGATCTTTTGGCGCTTTAAACATGGATTGCTTTATCATCTCTTTTGTACTCAAAGCACCTGAAAATGCATCCAATTAAGTCAATGATTTATGAATAACATTTTAGAGTTATCAACATGTAAAAGTGCGATTACGACTGAGATTAACCATAAAGTGTTAACAATTAAGTATTGTTTAGATGCATTTTATGACTCTCATCAGTATGCAACGCAGCTCATACGCTTGGACTTTTTAGCGAATCCGACCGAGCGTTGACAAGGCTCGGATTTTGGAGAAATCCTTGGAGAAAATATAGCCGAGCATATGCAACGCAGTTCATACGCTCGGACTTTTTGGCGAATCTGATCGAGCGTTGACAAGGCTCGGATTTTTGAGAAATCGTTGGAGAAAATATGGCCGAGTGTATGCAGCGCAGCTCATACGCTCGGAATTTTTAGCGAATCCAACCGTGCATTGACACGGCTCAGCTTTTGGAGAAATCCTTGGAGAAAATATGGCCGAGTGTATGCAACGCAGCTCATACGCTCGGACTTTTTGGTGAATCCGACCGAGCGTTGACAATGCTCGAATTTTGGAGAAATCCTGGGAGAAAATATGGCCGAGTGTATGCAACGCAGCTCATTCGATCGGACTTTTTCGCGAATCCGACCGAGCGTTGACAAGGCTCAGATTTTGGAAAAATCTTTGGAGAAAATATGGCCGAGTGTATGCAAAGCAGCTCATACGCTTGGACTTTTTGGCGAATCCAATCGAGCGTTGACAAGGCTCGGATTTTAAAGAAATCCTTGGAGAAAATATAACCGAGCGTATGCAACGCAACTCATATGCGTGGACTTTTTGGCGAATCCGACCGAGCGTTGACAAGGCTCGGATGTTGGAGAAATCCTTGGAGAAAATATGGCCGAGTGTATGCAACGCAGCTCATACGCTCCGAATTTTTGGCGAATCCAACCGTGCAGTGATAGGGCTTAGATTTTGGAGAAATCCTTGGAGAAAATATGGCCGAGTGTATGCAACGCAGCTCATACGCTCGGACTTTTTGGCGAATGCAATCGAGCGTTGACAAGGCTCGGATTTTAGAGAAATCCTTGGAGAAAATATGGCCGAGCGTATGCAACGCAGCTCATATGCTTGGACTTTTTGGCGAATCTGACCGAGCGTTGACAAGGCTCCGATTTTGGAGAAATCCTTGGAGAAAATATGGTCGAGCGAATGCAACGCAGTTCATACGCTCGGACTTTTTGGCGAATCTGACCGAGCGTTGACAAGGCTCGGATTTTGGAGAAATCCTTGGAGAAAATATGGCCGAGCGTATGCAACGCAGCTCATACGCTCCAACTTTTTAGGGAATCCGACCGAGCATTGACAAGGTTCGGATTTTGGAGAAATCCTTAGAGAAAATATGGCCGAGCGTATGCAACGCAGCTCATACGCTCCAACTTCTTGGGGAATCCGACCGAACGTTGACAAAGTTCGGATTTTGGTGAAATACTTGCAGAAAATATGGTCGAGCGTATGCAACGAAGCTGATACGCTCAGACTTTTTGGCGAATCCGACCGAGGGTTGACAAGGCTCGGATTTTGGAGAAATCCTTGGAGAAAATATGGCCGAGTGTATGCAACGCAGTTCATACGCTCGGACTTTTTGGCGAATCTGACCAAGATTTGACAAGGCTCGGATTTTTGAGAAATCATTGGAGAAAATATGGCCGAGCGTAGGCAACGCAGCTCATACGCTCGGACTTTTTGGTGAATTCGACCGAGCGTTGATAAGGCTCGAATTTTAGTGAATTCCTTGGAGAAAAAATGGCCGAGCGTATGCAACGCAGCTCATACGCTCGGACTTTTTGGTGAATCCAACTGTGCATTGACAGGGCTCAGATTTTAGAGAAATCCTTGGAGAATATATGGCCGAGTGTATGCAACGCAGCTCATATGCTTGGACTTTTTGGCGAATCCAACCGAGCGTTGACAAGGCTCGGATGTTGGAGAAATCCTTGGAGAAAATATGGTCGAGCATATGCAACGCAGCTCATACGCTCCAAATTTTTGTCGAATCCAACCGTGCAATGACAGGGCTCAGATTTTGGAGAAATCCTTGAAGAAAATATGGCCGAGTGTATGCAACGCAGCTCATACGCTCGGACTTTTTGGCGAATGCAATCGAGCGTTGACAAGGCTCGGATTTTGTAGAAATCCTTTGAGAAAATGTGGCCGAGCGTATAAAACGCAGCACATATGCTCGGACTTTTTGGAGAATCTGACCGAGCGTTGACAAGGCTCCGATTTTGGAGAAATCCTTGGAAAAAATATGGTCGAGCGTATGCAACGTAGCTCATACGCTCGGACTTTTTGTTGAATCTGACCGAGCCTTGACAAGGCTCGGATTTTTGAGAAACCGTTGGAGAAAATATGGCCGAGTGTATGCAACGTAGCTCATATGCTCGGACTTTTTGGTGAATCCAACTGTGCATTGACACGGCTCAGATTTTGGAGAAATCCTTGGAGAAAATTTGGCCGAGTGTATGCAACGCAGCTCATACGCTCGGACTTTTTGGCGAATCCAATCGAGCGTTGACAAGGCTCGGATTTTGATGAAATCCTTGTAGAAAATATGGCCGAGCGTATGCAACGTAGTTCATACGCTTGAACTTTTTGGCGAATCCGACCGAGCGTTGACATGGCTCTGATGTTGGAGAAATCCTTGGAGAAAATATGGCCGAGCGTATGCAACGCAGCTCATACGCTCGGACTTTTTGGCGAATCCAACCGTGCAGTGACAGGGCTCAGATTTTGGAGAAATCCTTGGTGAAAATATGGCCCAGTGTATGCAACGCAGCTCATACGCTCGGACTTTTTGGAGAATCCAATCGAGCGTTGACAAGGCTCGGATTTTGGAGAAATCCTTGGAGAAAATATGGCCGAGTGTATGCAATGCAGCTCATATGCTCGGACTTTTTGGCGAATCTGACCGAGCATTGACAAGGCTCAGATTTTTGAGAAATCCTTGGAAAAAATATGGTCGAGCATATGCAACGCAGCTCATACGCTCGAACTTTTAGGCGAATCCAACCATGCATTGACACGGCTCAGATTTTGGAGAAATCTTTGGAGAAAATATGGCCGAGCGTATGCAACGCAGCTCATACACTTGAACTTTTTGGCGAATCCGATCGAGTGTTGACAAGACTCGAATTTTGGAGAAATTCTTGGGGAAAATGTGGCCGAGCGTATGCAACGCAGCTCATACGCTCGAACTTTTGGGCAAATCTGACCGAGCGTTGATAAGGCTCGGATGTTGGAGAAATCCTTAGAGAAAATATGGCCGAGCGTATGCAACGCAACTCATACGCTCAGACTTTTTGGCGAATCCGACCGAGCGTTGACAAGGCTCGGATTTTGGAGAAATTCTTGGAGAAAATAATGTCGAGTGTATGCAAGGCAGCTCATACGCTCGGACTTTTTGGCAAATCTGACCGAGAGTTGACAAGGCTCGGATTTTGGAGATATCCTTGGAGAAAATATGGCCGAGTGTAAGCAACGCAGCTCATACGCTCGGACTTTTTGGGGAATTCGACCGAGCCTTGACAAGGTCCGGATTTTGGAGAATTTCTTGCAGAAAATATGGCCGAGTGTATCAACCGCAGCTCATACGCTTAGACTTTTTGGCGAATCCGACCGAGCGTTGACAAGGTTCGGATTTTGGAGAAATCCTTGGAGAAAATAAGGCCGAGCGTATGCAACGCAGCTCATACGCTCGAGTTTTTTGGCGAATCCGACCGAGCGTTGACAAGGTTCGGATTTTGGAGAAATTCTTGGAGAAAATATGGCCGAGCGTATGCAAAGCAGCTCATACGCTCGGACTTTTTTGTGAATTCGACCGAGCGTTGGTAAGTCTCGGATTTTAGAGAAATCCTTGGAGAAAAAATGGCCGAGCGTATGCAACGCAGCTCATTCGCTCGGACTTTTTAGCGAATCCAACTGTGCAGTGACAGGGCGAAGATTTTGGAGAAATCCTTGGAGAAAATATGGCCGAGTGTATGCAACGCAGCTCATATGCTTGGACTTTTTGGCGAATCTAACCGAGCGTTGACAAGGCTCCGATTTTGGAGAAATTCTTGGAGGAAATATGGTCGAATGTATGCAACACAGCTCATACGCTCGGACTTTTTGGCGAATCCGACTGAGCGTTGACAAGGCTCGGATGTTGGAGTTATCCTATGAGAAAATATGGCCGAGTGTATGCAACGTAACTCATACGCTCGGACTTTTTGGTTAATCAATCCGAGCGTTGACAAGGCTCGGATTTTGGAGAAATTCTTGGAGAAAATAACGCCGAGTGTATGCAATGCAGCTCATACGCTCGGACTTTTTGGCGAATCCAATCGAGTGTTGACAAGGCTCGGATTTTGGTGAAATCCTTGGAGAAAATATGGTTGAGTGTATGCAACGCAGCTCATATGCTTGGACTTTTTGGCGAATCCGACCGAGCGTTGACAAGGCTCGCATTTTGGAGAAAATATGGCCGAGCGTATGCAACGCAGATCATACGCTTGGAATTTTTGATGAATAAGACCGAGCATTGACAGGGCTCGGATTTTGGAGAAAATATAGCTGAGAGGATGCAACGCAACTTATACGCTCGGACTTTTTGGCGAATCCGACCGAGCGTTGACAATGCTCGAATTATGGAGAAATCCTTGGAGAAAATATGGCCGAGTGTATGCAAAGCAGCTCATAAGCTCGGACTTTTTGGTGAATCTGAACGAGCATTGTCAAGGCTCGGATTTTTGAGAAATCCCTTGAGAAAATATGGCCGAGCGTATGCAGCACAGCTCATACGCTCAGACTTTTTGGCGAATCCAACCGTGCATTGACAGGGCTCGAATTTTGGAGAAGTCCTTAGAGAAAATATGGCCGAGTGTATGCAACGCAGCTCATACGCTTGGACTTTTTGGCGAATCCAATCGAGCGTTGACAAGGCTCGGATATTGTGAAATCCTTGGAGAAAATAGGACCGAGCGTATGAAACGCAGCTCATATGCTCGGACTTTTTGGCGAATCCGACAGAGCGTTGGCAAGGCTCCGATTTTGGAGAAATCCTGGGAGAAAATATGGTCAAGTGTATGCAACGCAGCTCATACGCTCGGACTATTTTGCGAATCTGACCGAGCGTTGCCAAGGCTCGGATTTTTGAGAAATTCCTGGAAAAAATATGGTCGAGCGTATGCAACGCAACTCATACGCTCGAACTTTTAGGCGAATCCAACCGTGCATTGACGCGGCTCAGATTTTGGAGCAATCTTTGGAGAAAATATGGCCGAGCGTATGCAACGCAGCTCATACACTCGAACTTTTTGGCGAATCTGACCGAGCATTGACAGGGCTCGGATTTTGGAGAAGTCCTTAGAGAAAACATGGCCGAGTGTATGTAACGCAGCTCATACGCTTGAACTTTTTGGCGAATCCAATTGAGCGTTGACAAGGCTAGGATTTTGGAGAAATCCTTGGAGAAAATAGGACCGAGCGTATGCAACGCAGCTCATATGCTCGGACTTTTTGGCGAATCCGACCGAGTGTTGGCAAGGCTCCGATTTTGGAGAAATCCTGGGAGAAAATATGGTCGAGTGTATGCAACGCAGCTCATATGCTCGGACTATTTAACGAATCTGACCGAGCGTTACCAAGGCTCGGATTTTTGAGAAATCCTTGGAAAAAATATGGTCAAGCGTATGCAACGCAATTCATACGCTCGAACTTTTAGGCGAATCCAACCGTGCATTGACACGGCTCAGATTTTGGAGAAATCTTTGGAGAAAACATGGCCGAGTGTATGCAACGCAGCCCATACGCTCTGAATTTTTGGGGAATCATACCGAGCATTGACAAGGCTCGGATTTTTGAGAAATTCTTGTAGAAAATATGGCTGAGCGTATGCAACGTAGCTCATACACTCGAACTTTTTGGCGAATGCGACCGAGCGTTGACAACGCTCGGATGTTGGAGAAATCCTTGGAGAAAATATGGCCGAGCGTATGCAACGCAGCTCATACGCTCGGACTTTTTGACGAATCCAACTGTGCAGTGACAAGGCTCAGATTTTAGAAAAATCCTTGGAGAAAATATGGCCGAGTGTATGCAACGCAGCTCATACGCTCGGACTTTTTGGCGAATCTAATCGAGCTTTGACAAGGCTCGGATTTTGGAGAAATCCTTGGAGAAAATATGGCCGAGTGTATGCAAAGCAACTCATTTGCTCGGACTTTTTGGCGAATCTGACCAAGCGTTGACATGGCTCCGATTTTGGAGAAATCCTTGGAGAAAATATGGTCGAGCGTATGCAACGCAGCTCATACGCTCGGACTTTTTGGTGAATCTGACCGAGCGTTGACAAGACTCGGATTTTTGAGAAATCCTTGGAAAAAATATGGTCGACGGTATGCAACGCAGCTCATACGCTCAAACTTTAAGGCGAATCCAACAGTGCATTGACACGGCTCAGATTTTGGAGAAATCTTTGGGGAAAATATGGCCGAGCGTATGCAACGCAGCTCATACACTCGAACTTTTTGGCGAATCCGACCGAGCATTGACAAGGCTCAAATTTTGGAGAAATCCTTGGAGAAAATATGGCCGAGCGTATGCAACGCAGCTCATACGCTCGAACTTTTTGGCGAATCCGACCGAGTATTGACAAGGCTCAGATGTTGGAGAAATCCTTGGAGAAAATATGGCCGAGCGTATGCAACGCAACTCATACGCTCGAACTTTTTGGTGAATTCGACCGAGCGTTGACAAGGCTCGGAATTTAGAGAAATTCTTGGAGAAAATAATGTCGAGTGTATGCAAGGTAGCTCATACGCTCGGACTTTTTGGAAAATCTGACCGAGCGTTGACAAAGCTCGGATTTTGGAGATATCCATGGAGAAAATATGGCCGAGTGTAAGCAACACAGCTCATACGCTCGGACTTTTTGGGGAATCCGACCAAGCATTGACAAGGTTCGGATTTTGGAGAATTCCTTGCAGAAAATATGGCCGAGCGTATGCAACGCAGCTCATACGCTCAAACTTTTTGGCGAATCCGACCGAGAGTTGACAAGGCTCGGATGTTAGAGAAATTCTTAGAGAAAATATGGCCGAGTGTATGCAACGAAGCTCATATGCTCGGACTCTTTGGTGAATCCGATCGAGAGTTGACAAGGCTTCGATTTTGGAGAAATCCTTGGAGAAAATATGGTCGAGTGTATGCAACACAGCTCATTCGCTCGGACTTTTTGGCGAATCTAACCGAATGTTGACAAGGCTCGGATTTTTGAGAAATCCTTCGAGAAAATATGGCCGAGTGTATGCAGCGCAGCTCATATGCTTGAAATTTTTGGCGAATCCGACCGAGTGTTGACTAGTCTCGGATGTTGGAGTAATCCTGGGAGAAAATATGGCCGAGTGTATGCTACGCAACTCATACGCTCGGACTTTCTGGCGAATCAATCCGAGTGTTGACAAGACTCGGATTTTGGAGAAATTCTTGGAGAAAATATTGCCGAGTGTATGCAATGCAGCTCATACGCTCGGACTTTTTGGCGAATCCGACCGAGCGTTGATAAGGCTCAGATTTTGTAGAAATCCTTGGAGAAAATATGGCCGAGCGTATGCAACGCAGCTTATTCACTCGGAATTTTTGGTGAATCCGACCGAGCGTTGACAAGGCTCGGATGTTGGAGAAATCCTTGGAGAAAATATGGCTGAGTGTATGCGACGTAACTCATACACTCGGACTTTTTGGCGAATCTGACCGAGCGTTGACAAGGCTTGGATTTTGGAGAAATATTTGGAGAAAATATGGCCGAGCATGTGGAACGTAGCTCATTCGCTCGAACTTTTTCCCGAATCCGACCGAGCGTTGACAAGGCTCGGATTATAGAGAAATCCTTGGAGAAAATATGGCCGAGCGTATGCAATACAGCTAATACGCTCGGACTTTTTGGCGAATTCGACCGAGCATTGAGAAGGCTTGGATGTTGGAGAAATCCTTGGAGAAAATATGGCCGAGTGTATGCAACACAACTTATACGCTTGGACTTTTTGGCGAATCCGACCGAGCATTGACAGGGCTTGGATTTTGGAGAAATCCTTGAAGAAAATATGGTCGAGCGTATGCAACGCAACTTATACGCTCGGACTTTTTGGCCAATCCGACCGAGCGTTGACAAGGCTCGGATGTTGGAGAAATCCTTGGAGAAAATATGGCCGAGTTTATGCAACACAACTGATACGCTTGGACTTTTTGGCGAATCCGACCGAGTGTTGACAAGGCTTGGATTTCAGAGAAATATTTGGAGAAAATATGGCCGAGTGTGTGGAACGCAGCTCATTCGTTTGAACTTTTTCGCGAATCCGACCGAGCGTTGACAAGGCTCAGATTTTGGAGAAATCCTTGGAGAATATATGGCCGAGCGTATGCAACGCAGCTCATACGCTCAGACTTTTTGGCGAATCCGACCGAGCATTGACAAGGCTCGGATTTTGGAGAAATCCTTTGAGAAAATATGGCCGAGTGTATGCAACGCAGCTCATACGCTCGGACTTTTTGGCGAATCCGACCGAGTGTTGACAATGTTCTGATTTTGGTGAATTTCTTGTAGAAAATATGGCCGAGTGTATGCAACGCAGCTCATACGCTTAGAATTTTTGGCGAATCCGACCGAGCGTTGGCAAGGTTCGGATTTTGGAGAAATTCTTGGAGAAAATATGGTCGAGCATATGCAACGCAGCTCATACGCTCGAGTTTTTTGGCGAATCCGACCGAGCGTTGACAAGGTTCGGATTTTGGAGAAATTCTTGGAGAAAATATGGCCGAGTGTATGCAACGCAGCTCATACGCTCGGACTTTTTGGTGAATTCGACCGAGCATTGATAGGGCTCGGATTTTAGAGAAATCCTTGGAGAAAAAATGGCCGAGCGTATGCAACGCAGCTCATTCGCTCGGACGTTTTAGCGAATCCAACTGTGCAGTGACAGGGCAAAGATTTTGGAGAAATCCTTGGAGAAAATATGGCCGAGTGTATGCAACGCAGCTCATATGCTCGGAATTTTTGGCGAATCTAACCGAGCGTTGACAAGGCTCCGATTTTGGAGAAATTCTTGGAGGAAATATGGTCGAATGTATGCAACGCAGCTCATATGCTCGGACTTTTTAGCGAATCCGACTGAGCGTTGACAAGGCTCGGATGTTGGAGTAATCCTAGGAGAAAATATGACCGAGTGTATGTAACGTAACTCATACGCTCGGACTTTTTGGTGAATCAATCCGAGCGTTGACAAGGCTCGGATTTTGGAGAAATTCTTGGAAAAAATAATGCCGAGTGTATGCAATGCAGCTCATACGCTCGGACTTTTTGGCGAATCCAATCGAGTGTTGACAAGGCTCGGATTTTGGTGAAATCCTTGGAGAAAATATGGGCCGAGTGTATGCAACGCAGCTCATATGCTCGGACTTTTTGGCGAATCTGACCGAGCGTTGATAAGGCTCAGATTTTGGAGAACTCATTGGAGAAAATATGGCCGAGCGTATGCAACGCAGATCATACGCTTGGAATTTTTGATGAATAAGACCGAGCATTGACAGGGCTCGAATTTTGGAGAAAATATGGCCTAGCGGATGCAACGCAACTTAAACGCTCGGACTTTTTGGCGAATCCGACCGAGCGTTGACAAGGCTCGAATTTTGGAGAAATCCTTGGAGAAAATATGGCCGAGTGTATGCAACGCAGCTCATAAGCTCGGACTTTTTGCTGAATCTGACCGAGCATTGTCAAGGCTCAGATTTTTGAGAAATCCTTGGAGAAAATATGGACGAGCGTATACAGCACAGCTCATACGCTCAGACTTTTTGGCGAATCCAACCGTGCATTAACAGGGCTCGGATTTTGGAGAAGTCCTTAGAGAAAATATGGCCGAGTGTATGCAACGCAGCTCATACGCTTGGACTTTTTGGCGAATCCAATCGAGCGTTGACAAGGTTCAGATTTTGGAGAAATCCTCGGAGAAAATAGGACCGAGCGTATGCAACGCAGCTCATATGCTCGGACTTTTTGGCGATTCCGACCGAGTGTTGGCAAGGCTCCGATTTTGGAGAAATCCTGGGAGAAAATATGGTCGAGTGTATGCAACGCAGCTCATTCGCTCGGACTATTTGTCGAATCTGACCGAGCGTTGCCAAGGCTCGGATTTTTGAGAAATCCTTGGAAAAAATATGGTCGAGCGTAAGCAACGCAACTCATACGCTCGAACTTTTAGGTGAATCCAACCGTGCATTGACACGGCTCAGATTTTGGAGAAATCTTTGGAGAAAATATGGCCGAGTGTATGCAACGCAGCACATACGCTCGGACTTTTTGGCGAATCATACCGAGCGTTGACAAGGCTCGAATTTTTGAGAAATTCTTGTAGAAAATATGGCCGAGCGTATGCAACGTAGCTCATACGCTCGAACTTTCTGGCGAATGCGACCGAGCGTTGACAACGCTCGGATGTTAGAGAAATCCTTGGAGAAAATTATGGCCGAGCATATGCAACGCAGCTCATATGCTCGGACTTTTTGACGAATCCAACCGTGCAGTGACAAGGCTCAGATTTTGGAAAAATCCTTGGAGAAAATATGGCCGAGTGTATGCAACGTAGCTCATACGCTCGGACTTTTTGGCGAATCCAATCGAGCATTGACAAGGCTCGGATTTTGGAGAAATCCTTGGAGAAAATATGGCCGAGTGTATACAAAGCAACTCATATGCTCGGACTGTTTGGCGAATCTGACCGAGCGTTGACAAGGCTCCGATTTTGGAGAAATCCTTGGAGGAGCGTATGCAACGCAGCTCATACGCTCGGACTTTTTGGTGAATCTGACTGAGAGTTGACAAGGCTCGCATTTTTGAGAAATCCTTGGAAAAAATATGGTCGAGCGTATGCAATGCAGCTCGTACGCTCGAACTTTAAGGCGAATCCAACCGTGCATTGACACGGCTCAGATTTTGGAGAAATCTTTAGAGAAAATATGGCCGAGCGTATGCAAAGTAGCTCATACACTCGGACTTTTTGGTGAATCCGACCGAGTGTTGACAAGGCCCGAATTTTGGAGAAATCCTTGGAGAAAATATGGCAGAACGTATGCAACGCAACTCATTCGCTCGGACTTTTTCGCGAATCCGACCGAGTGTTGACACGGCTCAGATTTTGCAGAAATCCTTGGAGAATATATGGCCGAGCGTATGCAACGCAACTCATACGCTCAGACTTTTTGGCGAATCCGACCGAGCGTTGACAAGGCTCAGATTTTGGAGAAATTCTTAGAGAAAATAATGTCGAGCGTATGCAAGGCAGCTCATACGCTCGGACTTTTTGGCAAATCTAACCGAGCGTTGACAAGGCCCGGATTTTGGAGATATCCATGGAGAAAATATGGCCGAGTGTAAGCAACACAGCTCATACGCTCGGACTTTTTGGGGAATCCGACCAAGCATTGACAAGGTTCGGATTTTGGAGAATTCCTTGCAGAAAATATGGCCGAGCGTATGCAACGCAGCTCATACGCCCAAACTTTTTGGCGAATCCGACCGAGCGTTGACAAGGTTCGGATGTTGGAGAAATTCTTAGAGAAAATATGGCCGAGCGTATGCAACGCAGCTCATACACTCGAACTTTTTGGCGAATCCGACCGAGCATTGACAAGGGTCGAATTTTGGAGAAATCCTTGGAGAAAATATGGCCGAGCGTATGCAACGTAGCTCATACGCTCGAACTTTTTGGCGAATCCGACCGAGCATTGACAAGGCTCGGATGTTGGAGAAATCCTTGGAGAAAATATGGCCGAGCGTATGCAACACAACTCATACACTCGGACTTTTTGGCGAATCCGACCGAGCGTTGACAAGGCTCAGATTTTGGAGAAATTCTTGGAGAAAATAATGTCGAGCGTATGCAAGGCAGCTCATACGCTCAGACTTTTTGGCAAATCTGACCAAGCATTGATAAGGCTCAGATTTTGGAGATATCCATGGAGAAAATATGGCCGAGTGTAAGCAACACGGCTCATACGCTCGGACTTTTTGGGGAATCCGACAAAGCATTGACAAGGTTCAGATTTTGGAGAATTCCTTGCAGAAAATATGGCCGAGCGTATGCAACGCAGGTCATACGCCCAAACTTTTTGGCGAATCCGACCGAGCGTTGACAAGGCTCAGATGTTGGAGAAATTCTTAGAGAAAATATGGCCGAGCGTATGCAACGAAGCTCATATGCTCGGACTCTTTGGTGAATCCGACCGAGAGTTGACAAGGCTTCGATTTTGGAGAAATCCTTGGAGAAAATATGGTCGAGTGTATGCAACATAGCTCATTCGCTGGGACTTTTTGGCGAATTTGTCCGAGTGTTGACAAGGCTCGGACTTTTGAGAAATCCTTGGAGAAAATATGGTCGAGCGTATTCAACACAGCTCATACGCTTGAACTTTTAGACGAATCCAACCATGCTTTGACAGGGCTCGGATTTGGAGAAATCCTTAGAGAAAATATGGCCGAGTGTATGCAACGCAGATCATACGCTTGAACTTTTTGGAAAATCCAACCGAGCGTTGGCAAGGCTCGGATTTTGGAGAAATCCTTGTAGAAAATATGTCCGAGCGTATGCAACGCAGCTCATACACTCGGACTTTTTGGCGAATCCGACTGAGTGTTGACAAAGCTCGGATTTTGGACAAATCCTTGGAGAAAATATGGCTGAGTGTATGCAACGCAGCTCATACGCTAGAACTTTTTGGCGAATCCGACCGAGTGTTGACAAGGCTCGGATGTTGGAGTAATCCTAGGAGAAAATATGGCCGAGTGTATGCTACGCAACTCATACGCTCGGACTTTCTAGCGAATCAATCCGAGCGTTGACAAGGCTCGGATTTTGGAGAAATTCTTGGAGAAAATATTGCTGAGTGTATGCAATGCAGCTCATACGCTCGGACTTTTTGGCGAATCCGACTGAGCGTTGACAAGGCTCTGATTTTGTAGAAATCTTTGGAGAAAATATGGCCGAGTGTATGCAACGCAGCTTATACGCTCGGAATTTTTGGTGAATCCGACCGAGCGTTGACAAGGCTCGGATGTTGGAGAAATCCTTGGAGAAAATATGGCCGAGTGTATGCGACGTAACTCATACACTCGGACTTTTTGGCGAATTCGACCGAGCGTTGACAAGGCTTGGATTTTGGAGAAATATTTGGAGAAAATATGGCCGAGCATGTGGAACGTAGCTCATTCGCTCGAACTTTTTCCCGAATCCGACCAAGCGTTGACAAGGCTCTGATTATAGAGAAATCATTGGAGAAAATATGGCCGAGCGTATGCAATACAGTTAATACGCTCGGTATTTTTGGCGAATCCGATCGAGCATTGAGAAGGCTTGGATGTTGGAGAAATCCTTGGAGAAAATATGGCCGAGTGTATGCAACGCAGCTCATACGCTCGGACTTTTTGCGAATCCGACCGAGCATTGACAAGGCCTGGATTTTGGAGAAATCCTTGGAGAAAATATGGTCGAGCGTATGCAACGCAGCTCATACGCTCGTACTTTTTGGCGAATCCGACCGAGCATTGACAAGGCTCGGATGTTGGAGAAATCCTAGGAGAAAATATGGCCGAGTGTATGCAACGCAGCTCATACCCTCGGACTTTTTGGCAAATCCGACCGAGCGTTGACAAGGCTCGGATTTTGGAGAAATCCTTTGAGAAAATATGGCCGAGTGTATGCAACGCAGCTCATACACTCGGACTTTTTGGCGAATCCGACCAAGTGTTGACAAGGCTCGAATTTTGGAGAAATCCTTATAGAAAATATGGCCGAGCGTATGCAACACAATTCATACGCTCGGACTTTTTGGCGAATCGGACCGAGCGTTGACAAGGTTCGAATTTTGGAGAAATCCTTGGAGAAAATATGGCCGAGCTTATGCAACGCAGCTCATACGCTTGGACTTTTTGGCGAATCCGACCGAGCGTTGACAAGGCTCGGATTTTGAAGAAATCCTTGGAGAAAATATGGCCTAGCGTATGCAACGCAGCTCATACGCTCGAACTTTTTGGGGAATCCGACCGAGCATTGACAAGGATCTGATTTTGGTGAAATCCTTGCAGAAAATATGGCCGAGCCTATGTAACGCAGCTCATACGCTCAAACTTTTTGGCGAATCCGACCGAGCGTTGACAAGGCTCGGATGTTGGAGAAATTCTTAGAGAAAATATGGCCGAGCGTATGCAACGCAGCTCATATGCTCGGACTCTTTGGTGAATCCGACCGAGAGTTGACAAGGCTTCGATTTTGGAGAAATCCTTGGAGAAAATACGGTCGAGTGTATGCAACACAGCTCATTCGCTCAGACTTTTTGGCGAATCTGACCAAGTGTTGACAAGGCTCGGATTTTTGAGAAATCCTTGGAGAAAATATGGTTGAGCGTATTCAACACAGCTCATAGGCTTGAACTTTTAGGTGAATCCAACCATGCTTTGACAGGGCTCGGATTTGGAGAAATCCTTAGAGAAAATATGGCCGAGTGTATGCAACGCAGCTTATACGCTCGGACTTTTTGGCAAATCCAACTGAGCATTGACAAGGCTTGGATTTTGGAGAAATCCTTGTAGAAAATATGGCCGAACGTATGCAACGTAGCTTATACGCTCGGACTTTTTGGCGAATCCGACCGAGTGTTGACAAAGCTCAGATTTTGGACAAATCCTTGGAGAAAATATGGCTGAGTGTATGCAATGCAGCTAATACACTTGAACTTTTTGACGAATCCGACCGAGTGTTGACAAGGCTCGGATGTTGGAGTAATCCTAAGAGAAAATATGGCCGAGTGTATGCTACGCAACTCATACTCTCGGACTTTCTGGCGAATCAATCCGAGCGTTGACAAGGCTCGGATTTTGGAGAAATTCTTGGAGAAAATATTGCCGAGTGTATACAATGCAGCTCATACGCTCGGACTTTTTGGTGAATCCGACCGAGCATTGACAAGGCTCGGATTTTGTAGAAATCCTTGGAGAAAATATGGCCAAGCGTATGCAACGCAGCTTATACGCTCGGAATTTTTGGTGAATCCGACCGAGCGTTGACAAGGCTCGGATGTTGGAGAAATCCTTGGAGGAAATATGGCCGAGTGTATGCGACGTAACTCATACACTCGGACTTTTTGGCGAATCCGACCGAGCGTTGACAAGGCTTGGATTTTGGAGAAATATTTGGAGAAAATATGGCCGAGCGTGTGGAACATAGCTCATTCGCTCAAACTTTTTCCCGAATCCGACCGAGCATTGACAAGGCTCCGATTATAGAGAAATCCTTGGAGAAAATATGGCGAGCGTATGCAATACAGCTAATACGCTCGGTCTTTTTGGCGAATCCGACCGAGCATTGAGAAGGCTTGGATGTTGGAGAAATCCTTGGAGAAAATATGGCCGAGTGTATGCAACACAACTCATACGCTCGGACTTTTTGGCGAATCCGATCGAGTGTTGACAAGGTTCGGATTTTGGAGAAATTCTTGGAGAAAATATGGCCGAGCATATGCAACGCAGCTCATATGCTCGAGCTTTTTGGCGAATCCGACCGAGCGTTGACAAGGCTCGGATTTTGGAGAAATCCTTTGAGAAAATATGGCCGAGTGTATGCGACGACGCTCATACGCTCGGACTTTTTGGCGAATCCGACCGAGTGTTGAGAAGGCTCGAATTTTGGAGAAATCCTTGGAGAAAATATGGCCGAGCGTATACAACGCAGCTCATTCGCTCGGACTTTTTTGCGAATCCGACCGAGCGTTGACAAGGCTTAGATTTTGGAGAAATCCTTGGAGAATATATGGCCGAGCGTATGCAACGCAACTCATACGCTCGGACTTTTTGGCGAATCCGACCGAGCGTTGACAAGGCTCGGATTTTGGAGAAATCCTTGGAGAAATTATGGCCGAGCGTATGGAACGTAACTATTACGCTCGGAATTTTTGGCGAATCCGACCGAGTGTTGACAAGGCTCGAATTTTGGAGAAATCCTTATAGAAAATATGGCCGAGCGTATGCAACACAATTCATACGCTCGCACTTTTTGGCGAATCCGACCGAGCGTTGACAAGGTTCGAATTTTGGAGAAATCCTTGGAAAAAATATGGCCGAGCGTATGCAACGCAGCTCATACGCTTGGGCTTTTTGGCGAATCCGACCGAGCATTGAGAAGGCTCGGATTTTGGAGAAATCCTTGGAGAAAATATGGCCTAGCATATGCAACGCAGCTCATACGCTCGAACTTTTTGGTGAATCCGACCGAGTATTGACAAGGGTTGAATTTTGGAGAAATCCTTGGAGAAAATATGGCCGAGCGTATGCAACGTAGCTCATACGCTCGAACTTTTTGGCGAATCCGACCGAGCATTGACAAGGCTCGGATGTTGGAGAAATCCTTGGAGAAAATATGGCCGAGCGTATGCAACACAACTTATACACTCGGACTTTTTTGGCGAATCCGACCGAGCGTTGACAAGGCTCAGATTTTGAAGAAATTCTTGGAGAAAATAATGTCGAGCGTATGCAAGGCAGCTCATACGCTCAGACTTTTTGGCAAATCTGACCGAGCATTGACAAGGCTCAGATTTTGGAGATATCCATGGAGAAAATATGGCCGAGTGTAAGCAACACGGCTCATACGCTCGGACTTTTTGGGGAATCCGACAAAGCATTGACAAGGTTCAGATTTTGGAGAATTCCTTGCAGAAAATATGGCCGAGCGTATGCAACGCAGGTCATACGCCCAAACTTTTTGGCGAATCCGACCGAGCGTTGACAAGGCTCGGATGTTGGAGAAATTCTTAGAGAAAATATGGCCGAGCGTATGCAACGCAGCTCATATGCTGGGACTCTTTGGTGAATCCGACCGAGAGTTGACAAGGCTTCGATTTTGGAGAAATCCTTGGAGAAAATATGGTCGAGTGTATGCAACATAGCTCATTCGCTGGGACTTTTTGGCGAATTTGTCCGAGTGTTGACAAGGCTCGGACTTTTGAGAAATCCTTGGAGAAAATATGGTCGAGCGTATTCAACACAGCTCATACATTTGAACTTTTAGACGAATCCAACCATGCTTTGACAGGGCTCGGATTTGGAGAAATCCTTAGAGAAAATATGGCCGAGTGTATGCAACGCAGATCATACGCTTGAACTTTTTGGCAAATCCAACCGAGCGTTGGCAAGGCTCGGATTTTGGAGAAATCCTTGTAGAAAATATGGCCGAGCGTATGCAACGCAGCTCATACACTCGGACTTTTTGGCGAATCCGACTGAGTGTTGACAAAGCTCGGATTTTGGACAAATCCTTGGAGAAAATATGGCTGAGTGTATGCAACGCAGCTCATACGCTAGAACTTTTTGGCGAATCCGACCGAGTGTTGACAAGGCTCGGATGTTGGAGTAATCCTAGGAGAAAATATGATCGAGTGTATGCTACACAACTCATACACTCGGAATTTCTGGCGAATCAATCCGAGCGTTGACAAGGCTCGGATTTTGGAGAAATTCTTGGAGAAAATATTACCGAGTGTATGCAATGCAGCTCATACGCTCGGACTTTTTGGCGAATCCGACCGAGCGTTGACAAGGCTCTGATTTTGTAGAAATCCTTGGAGAAAATATGGCCGAGTGTATGTAACGCAGCTTATACGCTCGGAATTTTTGATGAATCCGACCGAGCGTTGACAAGGCTCGGATGTTGGAGAAATCCTTGGAGAAAATATGGCCGAGTGTATGCGACGTAACTCATACACTCGGATTTTTTGGCGAATCCGAACCGAGCGTTAACAAGGCTTAGATTTTGGAGAAATATTTGGAGAAAATATGGCCGAGCATGTGGAACGTAGCTCATTCGCTCGAACTTTTTCCCGAATCCGACCGAGCGTTGACAAGGCTCTGATTATAGAGAAATCATTGGAGAAAATATGGCCGAGCGTATGCAATACAGTTAATACGCTCGGTCTTTTTGGCGAATCCGACCGAGCATTGAGAAGGCTTGGATGTTGGAGAAATCCTTGGAGAAAATATGGCCGAGTGTATGCAACACAACTCATACGCTTGGACTTTTTGGCGAATCCGACCGAGCATTGACAGGGCTTGGATTTTGGAGAAATCCTTGGAGAAAATATGGTCGAGCGTATGCAACGCAGCTCATACGCTCGTAATTTTTGGCGAATCCGACCGAGTATTGACAAGGCTCGGATGTTGGAGAAATCCTTGGAGAAAATATGGCCGAGCGTATGCAACGCAGCTCATACGCTCGGACTTTTTGGCGAATCCGACCGAGCGTAGACAAGGCTCGGATTTTGGAGAAATCCTTTGAGAAAATATGGCCGAGTGTATGCAACGCAGCTCATACGCTCGGACTTTTTGGCGAATCCGACTGAGTCTTGACAAGGCTCGAATTTTGGAGAAATCCTTGGAGAAAATATGGCCGAGCGTATGCAACGCAGCTCATTCGCTCGGACTTTTTCGCGAATCCGACCGAGCGTTGACAAGGCTCAGATTTTTGAGAAATCATTGGAGAATATATGGCCGAGCGTATGCAACGCAACTCATACGCTCGGACTTTTTGGCGAATCCGACCGAGTGTTGACAAGGCTCGAATTTTGGAGAAATCCTTGGAGAAATTATGGCCGAGCGCATGGAACGCAGCTATTACGCTCGGACTTTTTGGCGAATCCGACCGAGTGTTGACAAGGCTCGAATTTTGGAGAAATCCTTATAGAAAACATGGCCGAGCGTATGCAACACAATTCATACGCTCTGACTTTTTGGCGAATCCGACCGACCGTTAACAGGGTTCGAATTTTGGAGAAATCCTTGGAGAAAATATGGCCGAGCATACGCAACGCAGCTCATACGCTTGGACTTTTTGGCGAATCCGACCGAGCGTTGACAAGGCTCGGATTTTGGAGAAATCCTTGGAGAAAATATGGCCTAGCGTATGCAACGCATCTCATACGCTCGAACTTTTTGGGGAATCCGACCGAGCATTGACAAGGCTCGGATTTTGGAGAAATCCTTGCAGAAAATATAGCTGAGCGTATGTAACGCAGCTCATACGCTCAAACTTTTTGGCGAATCCGACCGAGCGTTGAAAAGGCTCGGATGTTGGAGAAATTCTTAGAGAAAATATGGCCGAGCATATGCAACGCAGCTCATATGCTCGGACTCTTTGGTGAATCCGACCGAGAGTTGACAAGGCTTCGATTTTGGAGAAATCCTTGGAGAAAATATGGTCGAGTGTATGCAACACAGCTCATTCGCTCGGACTTTTTGGCGAATCTGACCGAGTGTTGACAAGGCTCGGATTTTTGAGAAATCCTTGGAGAAAATATGGTCGAGCGTATTCAACACAGCTCATTCGCTCGAACTTTTTCCCGAATCCGACCGAGCATTGACAAGGCTCCGATTATAGAGAAATCCTTGGAGAAAATATGGCGAGTGTATGCAATACAGCTAATACACTCGGTCTTTCTGGCGAATCCGACCGAGCATTGAGAAGGCTTGGATGTTGGAGAAATCCTTGGAGAAAGTATGGCCGAGTGTATGCAACACAACTCATATGCTTGGACTTTTTGGCGAATCCGATCGAGCGTTGACAAGGTTCGGATTTTGGAGAAATTCTTGGAGAAAATATGGCCGAGCATATGCAACGCAGCTCATACGCTCGAGCTTTTTGGCGAATCCGACCGAGCGTTGACAAGGCTCGGATTTTGGAGAAATCCTTTGAGAAAATATGGCCGAGTGTATGTGACGCAGCTCATACGCTCGGACTTTTTGGCGAATCCGATCGAGTGTTGACAAGGCTCGAATTTTGGAGAAATCCTTGGAGAAAATATGGCCGAGCGTATACAACGCAGCTCATTCGCTTTGACTTTTTCGCGAATCCGACCGAGCGTTGACAAAGCTCAGATTTTGGTGAAATCCTTGGAGAATATGTGGCCGAGCATATGCAACGCAACTCATACGCTCGGACTTTTTGGCGAATCCGACCGAGCGTTGACAAGGCTCGGATTTTGGAGAAATCCTTGGAGAAATTATGGCCGAGCGTATGGAACGCAGCTATTACGCTCGGACTTTTTGGCGAATCCGACCGAGTGTTGACAAGGCTCGAATTTTGGAGAAATCCTTATAGAAAGTTTGGCCGAGCGTATGCAACACAATTCATACGCTCGGACTTTTTGGCGACTCCGACCGAGCGTTGACAAGGTTCGAATTTTGGAGAAATCCTTGGAGAAAATATGGCAGAGCGTATGCAACGCAGCTCATACGCTTGGACTTTTTGGCGAATCCGACCGAGCGTTGACAAGGCTCGGATTTTGGAGAAATCCTTGGAGAAAATATGGCCTAGCGTATGCAACGCAGCTCATACGCTCAAACTTTTTGGGGAATCCGACCGAGCATTGACAAGGTTCGGATTTTGGTGAAATCTTTGCAGAAAATATGGCCGAGCGTATGCAACGCAGCTCATACGCTCAAACTTTTTGGGGAATCCGACCGAGCGTTGACAAGGCTCGGATGTTGGAGAAATTCTTAGAGAAAATATGGCCGAGCGTATGCAACGCAGCTCATATGCTCGGACTCTTTGGTGAATCCGACCGAGAGTTGACAAGGCTTCGATTTTAGAGAAATCCTTGGAACAAATATGGTCGAGTGTATGCAACACAACTCATTCGCTCGGACTTTTTGGCGAATCTGACCGAGTGTTGACAAGGCTCGGACTTTTGAGAAATCCTTGGAGAAAATATGGTCGAGCGTATTCAACACAGCTCATACGCTTGAACTTTTAGGCGAATCCAACCATGCTTTGACAGGGCTCGGATTTGGAGAAATCCTTAGAGAAAATATGGCCGAGTGTATGCAACGCAGATCATACGCTTGAACTTTTTGGCAAATCCAACCGAGCGTTGGCAAGGCTCGGATTTTGGAGAAATCCTTGTAGAAAATATGGCCGAGCGTATGCAACGCAGCTCATACACTCGGACTTTTTGGCGAATCCGACTGAGTGTTGACAAAGCTCGGATTTTGGACAAATCCTTGGAGAAAATATGGCTGAGTGTATGCAACGCAGCTCATACGCTAGAACTTTTTGGCGAATCCGACCGAGTGTTGACAAGGCTCGGATGTTGGAGTAATCCTAGGAGAAAATATGATCGAGTGTATGCTACACAACTCATACACTCGGAATTTCTGGCGAATCAATCCGAGCGTTGACAAGGCTCGGATTTTGGAGAAATTCTTGGAGAAAATATTACCGAGTGTATGCAATGCAGCTCATACGCTCGGACTTTTTGGCGAATCCGACCGAGCGTTGACAAGGCTCTGATTTTGTAGAAATCCTTGGAGAAAATATGGCCGAGTGTATGTAACGCAGCTTATACGCTCGGAATTTTTGATGAATCCGACCGAGCGTTGACAAGGCTCGGATGTTGGAGAAATCCTTGGAGAAAATATGGCCGAGTGTATGCGACGTAACTCATACACTCGGATTTTTTGGCGAATCCGACCGAGCGTTAACAAGGCTTAGATTTTGGAGAAATATTTGGAGAAAATATGGCCGAGCATGTGGAACGTAGCTCATTCGCTCGAACTTTTTCCCGAATCCGACCGAGCGTTGACAAGGCTCTGATTATAGAGAAATCATTGGAGAAAATATGGCCGAGCGTATGCAATACAGTTAATACGCTCGGTCTTTTTGGCGAATCCGACCGAGCATTGAGAAGGCTTGGATGTTGGAGAAATCCTTGGAGAAAATATGGCCGAGTGTATGCAACACAACTCATACGCTTGGACTTTTTGGCGAATCCGACCGAGCATTGACAGGGCTTGGATTTTGGAGAAATCCTTGGAGAAAATATGGTCGAGCGTATGCAACGCAGCTCATACGCTCGTAATTTTTGGCGAATCCGACCGAGTATTGACAAGGCTCGGATGTTGGAGAAATCCTTGGAGAAAATATGGCCGAGCGTATGCAACGCAGCTCATACGCTCGGACTTTTTGGCGAATCCGACCGAGCGTAGACAAGGCTCGGATTTTGGAGAAATCCTTTGAGAAAATATGGCCGAGTGTATGCAACGCAGCTCATACGCTCGGACTTTTTGGCGAATCCGACTGAGTCTTGACAAGGCTCGAATTTTGGAGAAATCCTTGGAGAAAATATGGCCGAGCGTATGCAACGCAGCTCATTCGCTCGGACTTTTTCGCGAATCCGACCGAGCGTTGACAAGGCTCAGATTTTTGAGAAATCATTGGAGAATATATGGCCGAGCGTATGCAACGCAACTCATACGCTCGGACTTTTTGGCGAATCCGACCGAGTGTTGACAAGGCTCGAATTTTGGAGAAATCCTTGGAGAAATTATGGCCGAGCGCATGGAACGCAGCTATTACGCTCGGACTTTTTGGCGAATCCGACCGAGTGTTGACAAGGCTCGAATTTTGGAGAAATCCTTATAGAAAACATGGCCGAGCGTATGCAACACAATTCATACGCTCTGACTTTTTGGCGAATCCGACCGACCGTTAACAGGGTTCGAATTTTGGAGAAATCCTTGGAGAAAATATGGCCGAGCATACGCAACGCAGCTCATACGCTTGGACTTTTTGGCGAATCCGACCGAGCGTTGACAAGGCTCGGATTTTGGAGAAATCCTTGGAGAAAATATGGCCTAGCGTATGCAACGCATCTCATACGCTCGAACTTTTTGGGGAATCCGACCGAGCATTGACAAGGATCGGATTTTGGAGAAATCCTTGCAGAAAATATAGCTGAGCGTATGTAACGCAGCTCATACGCTCAAACTTTTTGGCGAATCCGACCGAGCGTTGAAAAGGCTCGGATGTTGGAGAAATTCTTAGAGAAAATATGGCCGAGCATATGCAACGCAGCTCATATGCTCGGACTCTTTGGTGAATCCGACCGAGAGTTGACAAGGCTTCGATTTTGGAGAAATCCTTGGAGAAAATATGGTCGAGTGTATGCAACACAGCTCATTCGCTCGGACTTTTTGGCGAATCTGACCGAGTGTTGACAAGGCTCGGATTTTTGAGAAATCCTTGGAGAAAATATGGTCGAGCGTATTCAACACAGCTCATTCGCTCGAACTTTTTCCCGAATCCGACCGAGCATTGACAAGGCTCCGATTATAGAGAAATCCTTGGAGAAAATATGGCGAGTGTATGCAATACAGCTAATACACTCGGTCTTTCTGGCGAATCCGACCGAGCATTGAGAAGGCTTGGATGTTGGAGAAATCCTTGGAGAAAGTATGGCCGAGTGTATGCAACACAACTCATATGCTTGGACTTTTTGGCGAATCCGATCGAGCGTTGACAAGGTTCGGATTTTGGAGAAATTCTTGGAGAAAATATGGCCGAGCATATGCAACGCAGCTCATACGCTCGAGCTTTTTGGCGAATCCGACCGAGCGTTGACAAGGCTCGGATTTTGGAGAAATCCTTTGAGAAAATATGGCCGAGTGTATGTGACGCAGCTCATACGCTCGGACTTTTTGGCGAATCCGATCGAGTGTTGACAAGGCTCGAATTTTGGAGAAATCCTTGGAGAAAATATGGCCGAGCGTATACAACGCAGCTCATTCGCTTTGACTTTTTCGCGAATCCGACCGAGCGTTGACAAAGCTCAGATTTTGGTGAAATCCTTGGAGAATATGTGGCCGAGCATATGCAACGCAACTCATACGCTCGGACTTTTTGGCGAATCCGACCGAGCGTTGACAAGGCTCGGATTTTGGAGAAATCCTTGGAGAAATTATGGCCGAGCGTATGGAACGCAGCTATTACGCTCGGACTTTTTGGCGAATCCGACCGAGTGTTGACAAGGCTCGAATTTTGGAGAAATCCTTATAGAAAGTTTGGCCGAGCGTATGCAACACAATTCATACGCTCGGACTTTTTGGCGACTCCGACCGAGCGTTGACAAGGTTCGAATTTTGGAGAAATCCTTGGAGAAAATATGGCAGAGCGTATGCAACGCAGCTCATACGCTTGGACTTTTTGGCGAATCCGACCGAGCGTTGACAAGGCTCGGATTTTGGAGAAATCCTTGGAGAAAATATGGCCTAGCGTATGCAACGCAGCTCATACGCTCAAACTTTTTGGGGAATCCGACCGAGCATTGACAAGGTTCGGATTTTGGTGAAATCTTTGCAGAAAATATGGCCGAGCGTATGCAACGCAGCTCATACGCTCAAACTTTTTGGGGAATCCGACCGAGCGTTGACAAGGCTCGGATGTTGGAGAAATTCTTAGAGAAAATATGGCCGAGCGTATGCAACGCAGCTCATATGCTCGGACTCTTTGGTGAATCCGACCGAGAGTTGACAAGGCTTCGATTTTAGAGAAATCCTTGGAACAAATATGGTCGAGTGTATGCAACACAACTCATTCGCTCGGACTTTTTGGCGAATCTGACCGAGTGTTGACAAGGCTCGGACTTTTGAGAAATCCTTGGAGAAAATATGGTCGAGCGTATTCAACACAGCTCATACGCTTGAACTTTTAGGCGAATCCAACCATGCTTTGACAGGGCTCGGATTTGGAGAAATCCTTAGAGAAAATATGGCAGAGTGTATGCAACGCAGCTTATACGCTCGGACTTTTTGGCAAATCCAACCGAGTGTTGACAAGGCTCGGATTTTGGAGAAATCCTTGTAGAAAATATGGTCGAGCGAATGCAACGCAGCTCATACGCTCGGACTTTTTGGCGAATCCGACCGAGTGTTGACAAAGCTCGGATTTTGGACAAATCCTTGGAGAAAATATGGCTGAGTGTATTCAACGCAGCTCATATGCTTGAACTTTTTGGCGAATCCGACCGAGTGTTGACAAGGCTCGGATGTTGGAGTAATCCTAGGAGAAAATATGGCCGAGTGTATGCTACGCAACTCATACGCTCGGACTTTCTAGCGAATCAATCCGAGCGTTGACAAGGCTCGGATTTTGGAGAAATTCTTGGAGAAAATATTGCCGAGTGTATGCAATGCAGCTCATACGCTCGGACTTTTTGGCGAATCCGACCGAGCATTGACAAGGCTCGCATTTTGTAGAAATCCTTGGAGAAAATATGGCCGAGCGTATGCAACGCAGCTTATATGCTCAGAATTTTTGGTGAATCCGACCGAGCGTTGACAAGGCTCGGATGTTGGAGAAATCCTTGGAGAAAATATGGCCGAGTGTATGCGACGTAACTCATACACTCGGACTTTTTGGCGAATCCGACCGAGCGTTGACAAGGCTTGGATTTTGGAGAAATATTTGGAGAAAATATGGTCGAGCGTGTGGAACGTAGCTCATTCGCTCGAACTTTTTCCCGAATCCGACCGAGCGTTGACAAGGCTCCGATTATAGAGAAATCCTTGGAGAAAATATGGCGAGCGTATGCAATACAGCTAATATGCTCGGTCTTTTTGGCGAATCCGACCGAGCATTGAGAAGGCTTGGATGTTGGAGAAATCCTTGGAGAAAATATGGCCGAGTGTATGCAACACAACTCATACGCTTGGACTTTTTGGCGAATCCGACCGAGCATTGACAGGGCTTGGATTTTGGAGAAATCCTTGGAGAAAATATGGTCGAGCGTATGCAACGCAGCTCATACGCTCGGACTTTTTGGCGAATCCGACCGAGCGTTGACAAGGTTCGGATGTTGGAGAAATCCTTGGAGAAAATATAGCCGAGCGTATGCAACGCAGCTCATTCGCTCAGACTTTTTTCGAATCCGACCGAGCGTTGATAAGGCTCAGATTTTGGAGAAATCCTTGGAGAATATAAGGCCGAGCGTATGCAACGCAGCTCATAAGCTCGGACTTTTTGGCGAATCCGACCGAGCGTGGACAAGGCTCGAATTTTGGAGAAATTATGGCCGAGCGTATGCAACGCAGCTCATACGCTCGGACTTTTTGGAGAATCCGACCGAGCGTTGACAAGGCTCAGATGTTGGAGAAATCCTTGGAGAAAATATGGTCGAGCGTATGCAACGCAGCTCATATGCTCCAAATTTTTGGCGAATCCAACCGTGCAGTGACAGGGGTTAGATTTCGAAGAAATCCTTGGAGAATATATGGCCGAGTGTATGCAACGCATCTCATACGCTCGGAATTTTTGGCGAATGCAATCGAGCGTTGACAAGGCTCGGCATTTGGAGAAATCCTTTAAGAAAATATGGCCGAGCGTATGCAACGCAGCTCATACGCTCGGACTTTTTGGCGAATCCGACCGAGCGTTGACAAGGCTCGGATTTTGGAGAAATCCTTTGAGAAAATATGGCCGAGTGTTTGCAACGCAGCTCATACGCTCGGACTTTTTGGCGAATCCGACCGAGTGTTGACAAGGCTCGAATTTTGGAGAAATCCCTGGAGAAAATATGGCTGAGCGTATGCAATGCAGCTCATTCGCTCGGACTTTTTTGCGAATCCGACCGAGCGTTGACAAGACTCAGATTTCGGAGAAATCCTTGGAGAATATATGGCTGAGCGTATGCAACGCAACTCATACGCTCGGACTTTTTGGCGAATCCGACCGAGCGTTGACAAGGCTCGGATTTTGTAGAAATCCTTGGAGAAATTATGGCCGAGCGTATGGAACGCAGCTATTACGCTTGGACTTTTTGGCGAATCCGACCGAGTGTTAACAAGGCTCGAATTTTGGAAAAATCCTTATAGAAAATATGGCCGGGTGTATGCAACACAATTCATACGCTCGGACTTTTTGGCGAATCCGACCGAGCTTTGACAAGGTTCGAATTTTGGAGAAATCCTTGGAGAAAATATGGCCGAGCGTATGCAACGCAGCTCATACGCTTGGACTTTTTGGCGAATCCGACCGAGCGTTGACAAGGCTCGGATTTTGGAGAAATCCTTGGAGAAAATATGGCCAAGCGTATGAAACGCTGATTATACGCTCGAGTTTTTTGGCGAATCCGACCTAGCGTTGACAAGGCTCGGATTTTGGAGA
Source organism: Bretschneidera sinensis (assembly GCA_023935145.1). Taxonomy (NCBI): domain Eukaryota; kingdom Viridiplantae; phylum Streptophyta; class Magnoliopsida; order Brassicales; family Akaniaceae; genus Bretschneidera; species Bretschneidera sinensis. The sequence continues at coordinate 64,304,594 of CM043702.1, read as the reverse complement.
AATTCTTGGAGAAAAAAATGCCGAGTGTATGCAATGCAGCTCATATGCTCAGACTTTTTGGCAAATCCGACTGAGCGTTGACAAGGCTCGGATTTTGGAGAAATCCTTGGAGAAAGTATGGCCGAGCGTATGCAACGCAGCTCATACGCTCGAACTTTTTGGGGAATCCGACCGAGCGTTGACAAGGTTCAGATTTTTGTGAAATCCTTGCAGAAAATATGGCTGAGCTTATGCAACGCAGCTCATACGCTCAGACTTTTTTGCGAATCCGACAGAGCGTTGACAAGGCTCGGATTTTGGAGAAATCCTTGGAGAAAATACGGCCGAGGGTATGCAACGCAGCTCATACGCTCAGACTTTTTGGCGAATCCGACCGAGCATTGACAAGGATCGGATTTTGGAGAAATCCTTGGAGAAAATATGGCCGAGCGTATGCAACGCAGCTCATTCGCTCAGACTTTTTTCGAATCTGACCGAGAGTTGACAAGGCTCAGATTTTGGAGAAATCCTTGGAGAATATAAGGCCGAGCGTATGCAACGCAGCTCATACGCTCGGACTTTTTGGCGAATCCGACTGAGCGTGGACAAGGCTCGAATTTTGGAGAAATCCTTGAAGAAATTATGGCCGAGCGTATGCAACACAGCTCATACGCTCGGACTTTTTGGCGAATCCGACCGAGCGTTGACAAGGCTCGGATGTTGGAGAAATCCTTGGAGAAAATATGGTCGAGCGTATGCAACGCTGCTCATACGCTCCAAATTTTTGGCGAATCCAACCGTGCAGTGACAGGGCTTAGATTTTGGAGAAATCCTTGGAGAATATATGGCCGAGTATATCCAACGCAGCTCATACGCTCGGACTTTTTGGCGAATGCAATCGAGTGTTGACAAGGCTCGGATTTCGGAGAAATCCTTTGAGAAAATATGGCCGAGCGTATGCAACGCAGCTCATACGCTCGGACATTTTGGCGAATCGGACCGAGCGTTGACAACACTCGGATTTTGGAGAAATCCTTTGAGAAAATATGGCCGAGTGTATGCAACGCAGCTCATACGCTCGGACTTATTGGCGAATCTGACCGAGTGTTGACAAGGCTCGAATTTTGGAGAAATCCTTATAGAAAATATGGCCGAGCGTATGCAACACAATTCATACGCTCGGACTTTTTGGCGAATCCGACCGAGCGTTGACAAGGTTCGAATTTTGGAGAAATCCTTGGAGAAAATATGGCCGAGCGTATGCAACGCAGATCATACGCTCGAGTTTTTTGGCGAATCCGACCGAGTGTTGACAAGGCTCGGATTTTGGAGAAATCCTTGGAGAAAATATGGCCGAGCGTATGCAACGCAGATCATACGCTCGAGTTTTTTGGCGAATCCGACCGAGTGTTGACAAGGCTCGGATTTTGGAGAAATTCTTGGAGAAAATAATGTCGAGCGTATGCAATGCAGCTCATATGCTCAGACTTTTTGGCAAATCCGACTGAGTGTTGACAAGGCTCGGATTTTGGAGAAATCCTTAGAGAAAATATGGCCGAGCGTATGCAACGCAGCTCATACGCTCGAACTTTTTGGGGAATCCGACCGAGCGTTGACAAGGATCGGATTTTGGTGAAATCCTTGCAGAAAATATGGCCGAGCTTATGCAACGCAGCTCATACGCTCAGACTTTTTGGCGAATCCGACCAAGCATTGACAAGGCTCGGATTTTGGAGAAATCCTTGGAGAAAATATGGCCGAGTGTATGCAACGCAGCTCATTCGCTCAGACTTTTTTTGAATCCGACCGAGCGTTGACAAGGCTCAGATTTTGGAGAAATCCTTGGAGAATATAAGGCCGAGTGTATGCAACGCAGCTCATACGCTCGGACTTTTTGGCGAATCCGACCAAGCGTGGACATGGCTCGAATTTTGGAGAAATCCTTGGAGAAATTATGGCCGAGTGTATGCAACGCAGCTCATACGCTCGGACTTTTTGGCGAATCCGACCGAGCGTTGACAAGGCTCGGATGTTGGAGAAATCCTTGGAGAAAATATGGTCGAGCGTATGCAACGCTGCTCATACGCTCTAAATTTTTGGCGAATCCAACCGTGCAGTGACAGGGCTTAGATTTTGGAGAAATTCTTGGAGAATATATGGCCGAGTATATCCAACGCAGCTCATACGCTCGGACTTTTTGGCGAATGCAATCGAGTGTTGACAAGGCTCGGATTTCGGAGAAATCCTTTGAGAAAATATGGCCGAGCGTATGCAACGCAGCTCATACGCTCGGACATTTTGGCGAATCGGACCGAGCGTTGACAACACTCGGATTTTGGAGAAATCCTTTGAGAAAATATGGCCGAGTGTATGCAACGCAGCTCATACGCTCGGACTTATTGGCGAATCTGACCGAGTGTTGACAAGGCTCGAATTTTGGAGAAATCCTTATAGAAAATATGGCCGAGCGTATGCAACACAATTCATACGCTCGGACTTTTTGGCGAATCCGACCGAGCGTTGACAAGGTTCGAATTTTGGAGAAATCCTTGGAGAAAATATGGCCGAGCGTATGCAACGCAGATCATACGCTCGAGTTTTTTGGCGAATCCGACCGAGTGTTGACAAGGCTCGGATTTTGGAGAAATCCTTGGAGAAAATATGGCCGAGCGTATGCAACGCAGATCATACGCTCGAGTTTTTTGGCGAATCCGACCGAGTGTTGACAAGGCTCGGATTTTGGAGAAATTCTTGGAGAAAATAATGTCGAGCGTATGCAATGCAGCTCATATGCTCAGACTTTTTGGCAAATCCGACTGAGTGTTGACAAGGCTCGGATTTTGGAGAAATCCTTAGAGAAAATATGGCCGAGCGTATGCAACGCAGCTCATACGCTCGAACTTTTTGGGGAATCCGACCGAGCGTTGACAAGGATCGGATTTTGGTGAAATCCTTGCAGAAAATATGGCCGAGCTTATGCAACGCAGCTCATACGCTCAGACTTTTTGGCGAATCCGACCAAGCATTGACAAGGCTCGGATTTTGGAGAAATCCTTGGAGAAAATATGGCCGAGTGTATGCAACGCAGCTCATTCGCTCAGACTTTTTTTGAATCCGACCGAGCGTTGACAAGGCTCAGATTTTGGAGAAATCCTTGGAGAATATAAGGCCGAGTGTATGCAACGCAGCTCATACGCTCGGACTTTTTGGCGAATCCGACCAAGCGTGGACATGGCTCGAATTTTGGAGAAATCCTTGGAGAAATTATGGCCGAGCGTATGCAACGCAGCTCATACGCTCGGACTTTTTGGCGAATCCGACCGAGCGTTGACAAGGCTCGGATGTTGGAGAAATCCTTGGAGAAAATATGGTCGAGCGTATGCAACGCTGCTCATACGCTCTAAATTTTTGGCGAATCCAACCGTGCAGTGACAGGGCTTAGATTTTGGAGAAATCCTTGGAGAATATATGGCCGAGTATATCCAACGCAGCTCATACGCTCGGACTTTTTGGCGAATGCAATCGAGTGTTGACAAGGCTCGGATTTCGGAGAAATCCTTTGAGAAAATATGGCCGAGCGTATGCAACGCAGCTCATACGCTCGGACATTTTGGCGAATCGGACCGAGCGTTGACAACACTCGGATTTTGGAGAAATCCTTTGAGAAAATATGGCCGAGTGTATGCAACGCAGCTCATACGCTCGGACTTATTGGCGAATCTGACCGAGTGTTGACAAGGCTCGAATTTTGGAGAAATCCTTATAGAAAATATGGCCGAGCGTATGCAACACAATTCATACGCTCGGACTTTTTGGCGAATCCGACCGAGCGTTGACAAGGTTCAAATTTTGGAGAAATCCTTGGAGAAAATATGGCCGAGCGTATGCAACGCAGATCATACGCTCGAGTTTTTTGGCGAATCCGACCGAGTGTTGACAAGGCTCGGATTTTGGAGAAATCCTTGGAGAAAATATGGCCGAGCGTATGCAACGCAGATCATACGCTCGAGTTTTTTGGCGAATCCGACCGAGTGTTGACAAGGCTCGGATTTTGGAGAAATTCTTGGAGAAAATAATGTCGAGCGTATGCAATGCAGCTCATATGCTCAGACTTTTTGGCAAATCCGACTGAGTGTTGACAAGGCTCGGATTTTGGAGAAATCCTTAGAGAAAATATGGCCGAGCGTATGCAACGCAGCTCATACGCTCGAACTTTTTGGGGAATCCGACCGAGCGTTGACAAGGATCGGATTTTGGTGAAATCCTTGCAGAAAATATGGCCGAGCTTATGCAACGCAGCTCATACGCTCAGACTTTTTGGCGAATCCGACCAAGCATTGACAAGGCTCGGATTTTGGAGAAATCCTTGGAGAAAATATGGCCGAGTGTATGCAACGCAGCTCATTCGCTCAGACTTTTTTTGAATCCGACCGAGCGTTGACAAGGCTCAGATTTTGGAGAAATCCTTGGAGAATATAAGGCCGAGTGTATGCAACGCAGCTCATACGCTCGGACTTTTTGGCGAATCCGACCAAGCGTGGACATGGCTCGAATTTTGGAGAAATCCTTGGAGAAATTATGGCCGAGCGTATGCAACAAAGCTCATACGCTCGGACTTTTTGGCGAATCCGACCGAGCGTTGACAAGGCTCGGATGTTGGAGAAATCCTTGGAGAAAATATGGTCGAGCGTATGCAACGCTGCTCATACGCTCCAAATTTTTGGCGAATCCATGGCCGAGTATAAGCAACGCAGCTCATACGCTCGGACTTTTTGGCGAATGCAATCGAGTGTTGATAAGGCTCGGATTTCGGAGAAATCCTTTGAGAAAATATGGCCGAGCGTATGCAACGCAGCTCATACGCTCGGACTTTTTGGCGAATCGGACCGAGCGTTGACAACGCTCGGATTTTGGGGAAATCTGTTGAGAAAATATGGCCGAGTGTATGCAACGCTGCTCATACGCTCGGACTTTTTGGCGAATCCGACCGAGTGTTGACAAGGCTCGAATTTTGGAGAAATCCTTGGAGAAAATATAGCCGAGCGTATGCAACGCAGCTCATTCGCTCGGTCTTTTTCGCGAATCCGACCGAGCATTGACAAGGCTAAGCTTTTGGAGAAATCCTTGGAGAATATATGGCCGAGCGTATGCAACGCAACTCATACGTTCAGACTTTTTGGCGAATCCGACCGAGCGTTGACAAGGCTCGGATTTTGGAGAAATCCTTGGAGAAATTATGGCCGAGCGTATGGAACACAATTCATACGCTCGGACTTTTTGGCAAATCTGACCGAGCGTTGACAAGGCTCGGATTTTGGAGAAATTCTTGGAGAAAATAATGCCGAGTGTATGCAATGCAGCTCATATGCTCAGACTTTTTGGCGAATCCAACTAAGCATTGACAAGGCTCGGATTTTGGAGAAATCCTTGGAGAAAATATGCCCGAGCGTATGCAACGCAGCTCATACGCTCGAACTTTTTGGGGAATCCGACCGAGCGTTGACAAGGTTCGAATTTTGGTGAAATCCTTGCAGAAAATATGGCCGAGCTTATGCAACGCAGCTCATACGCTCAGACTTTTTGGCGAATTCGACCGAGCGTTGACAAGGCTCGAATTTTGGAGAAATCCTTGGAGAAAATATGGCCGAGCGTATGCAACACAGCTCATACGCTCAGACTTTTTGGCGAATCCGACCGAACATTGACAAGGCTCGGATTTTGGAGAAATCCTTGGAGAAAATATGGTCGAGTGTATGCAACGCAGCACATGCGCTTGGACTTTTTGGTGAATTCAATCGAGCGTTGATAAGGCTCGGATTTTAGTGAAATCCTTGGAGAAAAAATGGCCGAGCGTATGCAACGCAGATCGTACGCTCAGACTTTTTGGGGAATCTGACCGAGCGTTGCCAAGGCCCGAATTTTTGAGAAATCCTTGGAAAAAATATGGTCAAGTGTATGCAACGCAACTCATACGCTCTAACTTTTAGGCGAATCCAACCGTGCATTGACACGGCTCAGATTTTGGAGAAATCCTTGGAGAAAATATGGCCGAGTGTATGCAACGCAGCCCATACGCTCGGACTTTTTGGCGAATCCAACCGAGTGTTGACAAGGCTCGGATTTTTGAGAAATTCTTGTAAGAAAATATGGCCGAGCGTATGCAACGTAGCTCATACGCTCAAACTTTTTGGTGAATCCGAGCGAGCGTTGACAAGGCTCGGATGTTGGAGAAATCCTTGGAGAAAATATGGCCGAGTGTATGCAACGCAGCTCATACGCTCAGACTTTTTGGCGAATCCGACCGAGCGTTGACAAGGCTCGGATTTTGGAGAAATCCTTGGAGAAAATATGGCCGAGCATATGCAACGCAGCTCATACGCTCGGACTTTTTGGTGAATTCGACCGAGCGTTGATAAGGCTCGGATTTTAGTGAAATCCTTGGAGAAAAAATGACCGAGCGTATGCAATGCAGCTCATATGCTCGGACTTTTTGGTGAATCTGCCCGAGCATTGACAACGCTCCGATTTTAGAGAAATCCTTGGAGAAAATATTCGAGCATATGCAACGCAGCTCATATGCTCGAACTTTTTGGGGAATCCGACCGAGTGTTGACACGGCTCAGATTTTGGAGAAATCTTTAGAGAAAATATGGCCGAGCGTATGCAATGCAGCTCATACACTCGAACTTTTTACCGAATCCGACTGAGCGTTAACAAAGCTCGAATTTTGAAGAAATTCTTGGAGAAAATATGGCCGAGTGTATGCAACACAGCTCATACGCTTGGACTTTTTGGCGAATCCAATCGAGCGTTGACCAGGCTCGAATTTTGGAGAAATCCTTGGAGAAAATATGACTAAGCGTATACAACGCAGCTCATATGCTCGGACTTTTTGGAGAATCCGACCGAGCGTTGTTAAGCCTCCGATTTTGGAGAAATCCTGGGAGAAAATATGGTCGAGTGTATGCAGCGTAGCTCATACGCTCAGACTATTTAGCGAATATGACCGAGCGTTGCCAGGGCTCAGATTTTTGAGAAATCCATGGAAAAAATATGGTCAAGCGTATGCAACGCAAGTCATACGCTCGAACTTTTAGGCGAATCCAACCGTGCATTGACACGGCTCAGATTTTGGAGAAATCATAGGAGAAAATATGGCCGAGTGTATGCAACGCAGCCCATACGCTCAGACTTTTTTGCGAATCCAACCGAGCATCGACAAGGCTATGATTTTTGAGAAATTCTTGTTGAAAATATGGCCGAGCGTATGCAACATAGCTCATACGCTTGAACTTTTTGGCGAATCCGACCGAGCGTTGACAAGGCTCGGATGTTGGAGAAATCCTTGGAGAAAATATGGCCGAGCATATGCAACGCAGCTCATATGCTCGGACTTTTTGGCGAATCCAACCGTGCAGTGACAGGGCTCAGATTTTGGAGAAATCCTTGGAGAAAATATGGCCGAGTATATGCAACGCAGCTCATACGCTCAGACTTTTTGGCGATTCCAATCGAGCGTTGACAAGGCTCAGATTTTAGAGAAACCCTTGGAAAAAATATGGCCGAGCGTATGCAACGCAGCTCATATGCTCGGACTTTTTGGCGAATCTGACCGAGCGTTGACAAGGCTCCGATTTTGGAGAAATCCTTGGAGAAAATATGGTCGAACGTGTGCAACGTAGCTCATACTCTCGGACATTTTGGCGAATCTGACCGAGCGTTGACAAGGCTCGGATTTTTGAGAAATCGTGGGAAAAAATATGGTCAAATGTATGCAACGCAGCTCATACGCTCGAACATTTAGGCGAATCTAACCGTGCATTGTCACTGCTCAGATTTTGGAGAAATCTTTGGAGAAAATATGGCCGAGCGTATGCAACGCAGCTCATACACTCGAACTTTTTGGGGAATCCGACCGAGTGTTGACAAGGCTCGAATTTTGGAGAAATCCTTGGAGAAAATATGGCCGAATGTATGCAACGTAGCTCATACGCTCGAACTTTTTGGCGAATCCGACCGAGCGTTGACAAGGCTCGGATGTTGGAGAAATCCTTGGAGAAAATATTGCCGAGCGTATGCAACGACACTCATACGCTCGAACTTTTTGGCGAATCCGACTGAGCGTTGACAAGGCTCGGATTTTGGAGAAATTCTTGGAGAAAATAATGTCGAGCGTATATAAGGCAGCTCATACGCTCGGACTTTTTGGCAAATCTGACCGAGCATTGACAAGGCTCGGATTTTGGAGATATCCATGGAGAAAATATGGCCGAGCGTAAGCAACGCAGCTCATACGCTCGAACTTTTTGGGGAATCCGAGCAAGCGTTGACAAGGTTCGGATTTTGGAGAATTCATTGCAGAAAATATGGCCGAGCGTATGCAACGCAGCTCATACGCTCAGACTTTTTGGCGAATCCAACTGAGCGTTGACAAGGCTGGGATTTTTGAGAAATCCTTGGAGAAAATATGGCCGAGCATATGCAACGCAGCTCATACGCTCGAGTTTTTTGGCGAATCCGACCGAGCGTTGACAAGGCTCGGATTTTGGAGAAATCCTTGGAGAAAATATGGCCGAGCGTATGCAACGCAGCTCATTCGCTCGGAATTTTTCGCGAATCCGACCGAGCGTTGACAAGGCTCAAATTTTGGAGAAATCCTTGGAGAATATATGGCCGAGCGTATGCAACGCAGCTCATACGCTCGGAATTTTTGGCGAATCCGACCCAGCGTTGACAAGGCTCGGATTTTGGAGAAATCCTTGGAGAAATTATGGCCGAGCATATTGAACGCAGCTATTACGCTCGGACTTTTTGGCGAATCTGACCGAGCGTTGACAAGGCTCGAATTTTAGAGAAATCCTTATAGAAAATATGGCCGAGCATATGCAATACAATTCATACGCTTGGACTTTTTGGCGAATCCGACCGAGCGTTGACAAGGTTCGAATTTTGGAGAAATCCTTTGAGAAATTATGACCGAGCGTATGCAACGCAGCTCATACGCTCAGACTTTTTGGCGAATCCGACCGAGCGTTGACAAGGCTCGGATTTTGGAGAAATCCTTGGAGAAAATATGGCCAAGCATATGCAACGCAGCTCATACGCTCGAGTTTTTTGGCGAATCCGACCGAGCGTTGACAAGGCTCGGATTTTGGAGAAATTCTTGGAAAAAATAATTCCGAGCATATGCAATGCAGCTCATATGCTCGGACTTTTTGGCGAATCCGACCGAGAGTTGACAAGGCTCGGATTTTGGAGAAATCCTTGGAGAAAATATGGCCGAGTGTATGCAACGCAGCTCATACGCTCGGACTTTTTGGGGAATCCGACCGAGTGTTGACAAGGTTCGAATTTTGGGGAAATCCTTGCAGAAAATATGGCCGAGCTTATGCAACGCAGCTCATATGCTCAGATTTTTTGGTGAATCCGACCGAGCGTTGACAAGGCTCGGATTTTGGAGAAATCCTTGGAGAAAATATGGTCGAGTGTAGGCAACGCAGCTCATACGCTCAGACTTTTTGGCGAATCCGACCGAGCGTTGACAAGGCTCGGATTTTGGAGATATCCATGGAGAAAATATGGCCGAGCGTAAGTAACGCAGCTCATACGCTCGGACTTTTTGGGGAATCCGACCAAGCGTTGACAAGGTTCGGATTTTGGAGAATTCCTTGCAGAAAATATGGCCGAGCGTATGCAACGCAGCTCATACGCTCAGACGTTTTGGCGAATCTGACCGAGCGTTGACAAGGCTTGGATTTTGGAGAAATCCTTGGAGAAAATATGGCCGAGTGTATGCAACACAGCTCATACGCTCGAGTTTTTTGGCGAATCCAACCGAGCATTGACAAGGCTCGGATTTTGGAGAAATCCTTAGAGAAAATATGGCCGAGCGTATGCAACGCAGCTCATTCGCTCGGATTTTTTCGCGAATCCGACCGAGCATTGACAAAGCTCAGATTTTTGAGAAATCCTTGGAGAATATATGGCCGAGCGTATGCAACGCAGCTCATACGCTCGGACTTTTTGACGAATCCGACCGTGCGTTGACAAGGCTCGGATTTTGGAGAAATCCTTGGAGAAATTGTGGCTGAGCGTATGAAACGCAGCTATTACGCTCCGAATTTTTGGCGAATCCGACCGAGCATTGACAAAGCTCAGATTTTGGAGAAATCCTTGGAGAATATATGGCCGAGCGTATGCAACGCAGCTCATACGCTCGGACTTTTTGGCGAATCCGACTGAGCGTTGACAAGGCTCAAATTTTGGAGAAATCCTTATAGAAAATATGGCCGAGCATATGCAACACAATTCATACGCTCGTACTTTTTTGCGAATCTGACCGAGCGTTGACAAGATTCGAATTTTGGAGAAATCCTTGGAGAAAATATGGTCGAGCATATGCAACGCAGCTCATACGCTCGAGTTTTTTGGCGAATCCGACCGAGCGTTGACAAGGCACGGATTTTGGAGAAATTCTTGGAGAAAATAATGCCGAGCGTATGCAATGCAGCTCATATGCTCAGAATTTTTGGCGAATCCGACCGAGCGTTGACAAGGCTAGGATTTTGGAGAAATCCTTGGAGAAATTATGGCCGAGCGTATGGAACGCAGCTATTACGCTCGGACTTTTTGGCGAATCCGACCGAGCGTTGACAAGGCTCAAATTTTGGAGAAATCCTTATAGAAAATATGGCCGAGCATATGCAACACAATTCATACGCTCGTACTTTTTTGCAAATCTGACCGAGCGTTGACAAGGTTCGAATTTTGGAGAAATCCTTGGAGAAAATATGGCCGAGCATATGCAACGCAGCTCATACGCTCGAGTTTTTTGGCGAATCCGACCGAGCGTTGACAAGGCACGGATTTTGGAGAAATTCTTGGAGAAAATAATGCCGAGCGTATGCAATACAGCTCATATGCTCAGAATTTTTGGTGAATCCGACCGAGCGTTGACAAGGCTAGGATTTTGGAGAAATCTTTGGAGAAAATATGGCGGAGTGTATGCAACGCAGCTCATACGCTCAGACTTTTTGGGGAATCCGACCGAGCGTTGACAAGGTTCGGATTTTGGTGAAATCTTTGCAGAAAATATGGCCTAGCTTATGCAACGCAGCTCATACGCTCGGACTTTTTGGCGAATCCGACCGAGCGTTGACATTGCTCGAATTATGGAGAAATCCTTGGAGAAAATTTGGCCGAGCGTATGCAACGCAGCTCATACCCTTGGACTTTTTGGTGAATTCGACTGAGCGTTGATAAGGCTCGGATTTTAGTGAAATCCTTGGAGAAAAAATGGCCGAGTGTATGCAACGCAGATCGTACGCTCAGACTTTTTGGCAAATCCAACCTTGCATTGACAAGGCTTAGATTTTGGAGAAATCCTTGGAGAAAATATGGCCGAGTGTATGCAACGCAGCCCATACGCTCAGACTTTTTGGCGAATCCAACCGAGCGTTGACAAGGCTCAGATTTTTGAGAAATCCTTGGAGAAAATATTGCCGAGTGTATGCAACGCAGCTCATACGCTTGAACTTTTTGGAGAATCCGACCGAGCGTTGACAAGGCTCCGATTTTGGAGAAATCCTTGGAAAAAATATGGTCGAGCGTATGCAACGCAGCTCATACACTCGGACTTTTAGGTGAATCTGACCGAGCATTGACAAGGCTCGGATTTTTGAGAAATTCTTAGAAAAAATATGGTCGAGCGTATGCAACGCAGCTCATACGCTCGAACTTTTAGGCGAATCCAACCGTGCATTGACACGGCTCAGATTTTAGAGAAATCCTTGGAGAAAATATGGCCGAGTGTATGCAATGCAGCTCATACACTCGGACTTTTTGTCGTATCCAATTGAGCGTTGACAAGGCTCGAATTTTGGAGTAATCCTTGGAGAAAATATGGCTGAGGGTATGCAACGCAGCTCATATGCTCAAAATTTTTGGCGAATCCGACCGAGCGTTGACAAGGCTCCGATTTTAGAGAAATCCTTGGAGAAAATATGGTCGAGCGTATGTAACGCAGCTCTTACGCTCGGACTTTTTGGCGAATCGAACTGTGCATTGACACGGCTCAGATTTTGGAGAAATCTTTGGAGAAAATATGGCCAAGTTTATGCAACGCAGCTCATACGCTCGAGCTTTTTGGCGAATCCAATCGAGCGTTGACAAGGCTCGGATTTTGGTGAAATCCTTGGAGAAAATATGGCCGAGTGTATGCAACGCAGCTTATATGCTCGGAATTTTTGGCGAATCTGACCGAGCGTTGACAGAGCTCGGATTTTGGAGAAAATATGGCCGAGCGTATGCAACGCAGATCATACGCTCAGACTTTTTGATGAATAGGACCGAGCGTTGGCAGGGCTCAGATTTTGGAGAAAATATGGCCGAGCGGATGCAACGCAACTTATACGCTCGGACTTTTTGGCGAATCCGACCGAGCATTGACAATGCTCGGATTGTGGAGAAATCCTTGGAGAAAATATGGCCGAGTGTATGCAGCATAGCTCATACGCTCAGACTTTTTGGCGAATCCAATCGTGCATTGACAAAGCTCGGATTTTGGGGAAATTTTTGGAGAAAATATGGTCGAGTGTATGCAACGCAGCTTATACGCTCGGACTTTTTGGCGAATCCAACCGAGCGTTGACAAGGCTCCGATTTTGGAGAAATCCTTAGAGAAAATATGGCCGATCGTATGCAACACAGCTCATACGCTTGGACTTTTTGGCGAATCTGACCGAGCGTTGACAAGGCCCGGATTTTGAGAAATCCTTGGAGAAAATATTGCCGAGTGTATGCAACGCAGCTCATACGCTTGAACTTTTTGGCGAATCCGACCGAGCGTTGACAAAGCTTCGATTTTGGAGAAATCCTTGGAGAATATATGGCCGAGTGTATGCAATACAGCTCATACGCTCGGACTTTTTAACGAATCCAACCGAGCATTGACAAGGCTCGAATTTTGGAGAAATCCTTGAAGAAAATATGGTCGAGTGTAAGCAACGCAGCTCATATGCTTGGACTTTTTGGCGAATCTGACCGAGCATTGACAAGGCTCGGATTTTTGAGAAATCCTTGGAAAACATATGCCCGAGTGGAGGCAACGCAGCTCATACGCTTGAACTTTTTGGAGAATCCGAACGAGCATTGACAAGGCTCGGATGTTGGAGTAATCCTTGGAGAAAATATGGCCGAATGTTTGCAACGCAACTCATACGGTCGGACTTTTTGGCGAATCCGACCGAGTGTTGACAAGGCTAAGATTTTGGAGAAATCCTTGGAGAAAATATGGCCGAGCGTATGCAACGTAGCTCATACGCTCGGACTTTTTGGAGAATCCGACCGAGCGTTGACAAGGCTCGGATGTTTGAGAAATCCTTGGAGAAAATATGGCCGAGCATATGAAACGCAACTCATACACTCGGACTTTTTGGCGAATTCGACCGAGCGTTGACAAGGCTTGGATTTTGGAGAAATATTTGGAGAAAATATAGCCGAGCATGTGGAACGCAGTTCATTCACTCGTACATTTTCGCGAATGTGACCGAGCGTTGACAAGGCTAAGATTTTGGAGAAATCCTTGGAGAATATATGGTCGAACGTATGTAACGCAGCTTATACGCTCGGATTTTTTGGTGAATCCGACCGAGCGTTGACAAGGCTCAGATTTTGGAGAAATCCTTGGAGAAAATATAGCCGAGTGTATGCAACGTAGCTCATACGCTCGGACTTTTTGGAGAATCCGACCGAGTGTTGACAAGGCTCGGATGTTGGAGAAATCCTTGGAGAAAATATGGCCGAGCTTATGAAACGCAACTCATACACTCGGACTTTTTGGTGAATCCGACCGAGCGTTGACAAGGCTCAGATTTTGGAGAAATATTTGGAGAAAATATGGCCGAGCATATGCAACGCAACTCATACGCTCGGACTTGTTGGCGAATCCGATCGAGCGTTGGCGAGGCTCGAATTTTGAAGAAATTCTGGGAGAAAATACTACCGAGCGTATGCAACACAGCTCATACGGTCGGACTTTTTGGCGAATCCGGCCGAGCGTTGACAAGGCTCGGATTTTGGCGAAATTCTTGGAGAAAATAATGCCGAGTGTATGCAACGCAGCTCATACGCTTGGACTTTTTGGCGAATCCAACCGAGCATTGACAAGGCTCAGATTTTGGCGAAATCCTTGGAGAAAATATGGCCGAGCGTATCCAACGCAGCTCGTATGCTCGAACTTTTTGGCGAATCCGACCGAGCATTGACAAGGCTCGGATTTTGGAGAAATTCTTGGAGAAAATAATGCCGAGCGTATGGAATGCAGCTCATAGGCTCGGACTTTTTGGCGAATCCGACCGAGCGTTGACAAGGCTTGGATTTTGGAGAAATCCTTGGAGAAAATATGGCCGAGCGTATGCAACACAGCTCATACGCTCGAACTTTTTGGTGAATCCGACCGAGCTTTGACAAGGCTCAGATTTTAGAGAAATCCTTGGAGAAAATATGGCCGCGCGTATGCAACGCAGCTCATGCTCTCGGACTTTTTGGCGAATCCGACGGCGCGTTGACAAGACTTGGATCTTGAAAAAATCCTTGGAGAAAATATGGCCCAGCGTATGCAACGCAGCTCATACGCTCGGATTTTTTGGGGAATCCGATTGAGCGTTTACAAGGCTCAAATTTTGGAGAAATACTTGGAGAAAATATGGCCGAGTGTATGCAACGCAGCTCATGCGGTCGGACTTTTTGGCGAATCCGACAGAGTGTTGGCAAGGCTCAGATTTTGGAGAAATTCTTGGAGAAAATAATGCCGAGCGTATGCAATGCAGCTCATAGGCTCGGACTTTTTGGCGAATCCGACCGAGCGTTGGCAAGGCTCGGATTTTGGAGAAATTCTTGGAGAAAATAATGCCGAGCGTATGAAATGCAGCACATATGCTCGAAATTTTTGGCGAATCCGACCGAGCGTTGACAAGACTCGGATCTTGGAAAAATCCTTGGAGAAAATATGGCCCAGCGTATGCAACGCACCTCATACGCTCAGACTTTTTAGCGAATCCGACCGAGTGTTGACATGGCTCAGATTTTGGAGAAATCCTTGGAGAAAATATGGCCGAGCGTATCCAACGCAACTCATACGCTCGTACATTTTGGCGAATCCGACCGAGCGTTAACAAGGTTCGAATTTTGGAGAAATCCTTGGAGAAAATATGGCCGAGCGTATGCAACGCTGCTCATACTCTCGGACTTTTTGGCGAATCCGACCGAGCGTTGACAAGACTCAGATTTTAGAAAAATCCTTGGAGAAAATATGGCCTAGCGTATCCAATGCAGCTCATACGCTCGAAGTTTTTGGCGAATCCGACCGAGCGTTGACAAGGCTCGGATTTTGGAGAAATCCTTAGAGAAAATATGGCCAAGCGTATGCAACGCAGCTCATATGGTCGGACTTTTTGGCGAATCCCACCGAGCGTTGACAAGGCTCAGATTTTGGAGAAATTCTTGGAGAAAATAATGCCGAGCGTATGCAATGCAGCTCATACGCTCGGACTTTTTGGCGAATCCGACCGAGTGTTGACAAGGCTTAGATTTTGGAGAAATCCTTGGAGAAAATATGGCCGAGCGTATGCAACGCAGCTCATACATTCGTACTTTTTGGCGAATCCAACCGAGCGTTGACATGGTTCGGATTTTGGAGAAATCCTTGGAGAAAATATGGCCGAGCGTATGCAACGCAGCTCATACTCTCGGATTTTTTGGTGAATCCGACCAAGCGTTGACGAGACTCCGATTTTGAAAAAATCATTGGAGAAAATATGGCCCAGTGTATGCGACGCAGCTCATACGCTCGGATTTTTTGGCGAATCCGACCGAGCATTGACAAGGCTCAGATTTTGGCGAAATCCTTGGAGAAAATATAGCCGAGCGTATCCAACGCAGTTCATACGCTCGAACTTTTTGGCAAATCCGACCGAGCGTTGACAAGGCTCGAATTTTGGAGAAATTCTTGGAAAAAATAATGCCGAGCGTATGCAATGCAGCTCATACGCTCGGACTTTTTAGCAAATCTGACCGAGCTTTGACAAGGCTTGAATTTTGGAGAAATCCTTGGAGAAAATATGGTCGAGTGTATGAAACGTAGCATATACGCTTGAACTTTTAGGCGAATCGAACCATGGATTGACAGGGCTCGGATTTTTGAGAAATCCTTAGAGAAAATATGGCCGAGTGTATGCAACGTAGCTCATACGCTCGGACTTTTTGGCGAATCCAACCGAGCGTTGACAAGGCTCGGATTTTGGAGAAATTCTTGTAGAAAATATGGCCGAGCGTATGCAACGAAGCTCATACGCTCGGACTTTTTGGCGAATCTGACCGAGCATTGACAAGGCTCGAATTTTGGAGAAATCCTTGGAGAAAATATGGCCGAGCGCATGCAACACAGCTTATACGCTCGGACTTTTTGGTGAATCCGACCGAGCGTTGACAAGGCTCGGATTTTAGAGAAATTATTGGAGAAAATATGGCCGCGCGTATGCAACGTAGCTCATATGCTCGTACTTTTTAGAGAATCTGACCGGGCGTTGACAAGGCTCGGATTTTGGAGAAATCCTTAGAGAAAATATGGCTGAGCGTATGCAACACAACTGATACACTCGGACTTTTTGGCGAATCCGACCGAGCGTTGACAAGGCTTGGATTTTGGAGAAATTCTTGTAGAAAATATGGCCGAGCGTATGCAACGCAGCTCATACGCTCGGACTTTTTGGCGAATGCGACCAAGTGTTGACAAGGCTCGGATTTTAGAGAAATCCTTGGAAAAATATGGCCGCGCGTATGCAACTCAGCTTATACGCTCGGACTTTTTGGCGATTCCAACCGAGCGTTGACAGGGCTCGGATTTTGGAGAAATCCTTGGAGAAAATATGGTTGAGCGTATGCAACGCAGCTCATACGCTTGAAATTTTAGACGAATCAAACCATGCATTGACAGGGCTCGGATTTTGGAGAAATCCTTAGAGAAAATATGGCCGACTGTATGCAACGCAGCTCATACGCTCAGAGTTTTTGGCGAATCCAACCGAGTGTTGACAAGGCTCGGATTTTGGAGAAATTCTTGTAGAAAATATGGCCGAGCGTATGCAACGCAGCTCATACGCTCGGACTTTTTGGCGAATCCGACCAAGTGTTAACAAATCTCAGATTTTGGAGAAATCTTTGGAGAAAATATAGCCGAGCATATGCAACGCAGCTCATACGCTCAAACTTTTTGGCGAATCCGATCGAGTGTTGACAAGGCTCGAATTTTGAAGAAATCGTTGGAGAAAATATTGTCGAGTGTATGCAACGCAGCTCATACGCTCGAACTTTTTGGCGAATCCGACCGAGCGTTGACAAGGCTCTGATTTTGGAGAAATCCTTGGAGAAAATATGGCCGAGCGTACGCAACGCAGCTCATACGCTCGGACTTTTTGGTGAATTTGACCGAGCATTGATAAGGCTCGGATTTTAGTGAAATCCTTGGAGAAAAAATGGCCGAGCGTATGCAACGCAGCTCATACGCTCGGAATTTTTGGCGAATCCAACCGTGCATTGACAGGGCTCAGATTTTGGAGAAATCCTTGAAGAAAATATGACCGAGTGTATGCAACGCAGCTCATACGCTTGGACTTTTTGGCGAATCCAATCGAGCGTTGACAAGGCTTGGATTTTGGAGAAATCCTTGGAGAAAATATGGCCGAGAGGATGCAACGCAACTTATACGCTCGGACTTTTTGGCGAATCCGACCGAGCGTTGACAAGGCTCGGATTTTTGAGAAATCCTTCGAGAAAATATGTCCGAGCGTATGCAACGCAGCTCATATGCTCGTACTTTTTGGCGAATCCAACCGAGCGTTGACAAGTCTCGGATTTTGGAGAAATTCTTATAGAAAATATGGCCGAACGTATGCAATGCAGCTCATACACTCGGACTTTTTGGCGAATCCGACCGAGCGTTGACAAGGCTCAGATTTTGGAGAAATCCTTGGAGAAAATATGGCCGAGCGTATGCAACGAAACTCATACGCTCGGACTTTTTGGCGAATCTGACCGAGCATTGACAAGGCTCGAATTTTGGAGAAATCCTTGGAGAAAATATGGCCGAGCGCATGCAACACAGCTTATACGCTCGGACTTTTTAGTGAATCCGACCGAGCAGTGACAAGGCTCGGATTTTAGAGAAATTATTGGAGAAAATATGGCCGCGCGTATGCAACGTAGCTCATATGCTCGTACTTTTTAGAGAATCTGACCGGGCGTTGACAAGGCTCGGATTTTGGAGAAATCCATAGAGAAAATATGGCTGAGCGTATGCAACACAACTGATACACTCAGACTTTTTGGCGAATCCGACCGAGCGTTGACAAGGCTTGGATTTTGGAGAAATTCTTGTAGAAAATATGGCCGAGCGTATGCAACGCAGCTCATACGCTCGAACTTTTTGGCGAATCCGACCAAGTGTTGACAAGGCTCGGATTTTAGAGAAATCCTTGGAAAAATATGGCCGCGCGTATGCAACTCAGCTTATACGCTCGGACTTTTTGGCGATTCCAACCGAGCGTTGACAGGGCTCGGATTTTGGAGAAATCCTTGGAGAAAATATGGTTGAGCGTATGCAACGCAGCTCATACGCTTGAAATTTTAGACGAATCAAACCATGCATTGACAGGGCTCTGATTTTGGAGAAATCCTTAGAGAAAATATGGCCGACTGTATGCAACGCAGCTCATACACTTAGAGTTTTTGGCGAATCCAACCGAGCGTTGACAAGGCTCGGATTTTGGAGAAATTCTTGTAGAAAATATGGCCGAGCGTATGCAACGCAGCTCATACGCTCGGACTTTTTGGCGAATCCGACCAAGTGTTAACAAATCTCAGATTTTGGAGAAATCTTTGGAGAAAATATAGCCGAGCGTATGCAACGCAGCTCATACGCTCAGACTTTTTGGCGAATCCGATCGAGTGTTGACAAGGCTCGAATTTTGAAGAAATCGTTGGAGAAAATATTGTCGAGTGCATGCAACGCAGCTCATACGCTCGAACTTTTTGGAGAATCCGACCGAGCGTTGACAAGGCTCTGATTTTGGAGAAATCCTTGGAGAAAATATGGCCGAGCGTACGCAACGCAGCTCATACGCTCGGACTTTTTGGTGACTTTGACCGAGCATTGATAAGGCTCGGATTTTAGTGAAATCCTTGGAGAAAAAATGGTTGAGCGTATGCAACGCAGCTCATACGCTCGGAATTTTTGGCGAATCCAACCGTGCATTGACAGGGCTCAGATTTTGGAGAAATCCTTGGAGAAAATATGACCGAGTGTATGCAACGCAGCTCATACGCTTGGACTTTTTGGCGAATCCAATCGAGCGTTGACAAGGCTTGGATTTTGGAGAAATCCTTGGAGAAAATATGGCCGAGAGGATGCAACGCAACTTATACGCTCGGACTTTTTGGCGAATCCGACCGAGCGTTGACAAGGCTCGAATTTTTGAGAAATCCTTCGAGAAAATATGTCCGAGCGTATGCAACGCAGCTCATATGCTCGTACTTTTTGGCGAATCCAACCGAGCGTTGACAAGGCTCGGATTTTGGAGAAATTCTTATAGAAAATATGGCCGAACGTATGCAATGCAGCTCATACACTCGGACTTTTTGGCGAATCTGACCGAGTGTTGACAAAGCTCGGATTTTGGAGAAATCCTTGGAGAAAATCTGGGCGAGTGTATGCAACGCAGCTCATACGCTAAGACTTTTTGGGGAATCCGACTGAGTGTTGACAAGGCTCGGATTATGGAGAAATCTTTGGAGAAAATATGGCCAAGCGTATGCAACGCAGCTCATACGCTAGGACTTTTTGGTGAATCCGACCGAGCGTTGACAAGGCTCGGATTTTGGAGAAATCCTTGGAGAAAATATGGCCGCGCGTATGCAACGCAGCTTATACGCTCGGACTTTTTGGCGATTCCAATCGAGTGTTGACAAGGCTCGGATTTTGGAGAAATCCTTGGAGAAAATATGGTCGAGCGTATGCAACGCAGCTCATACGCTTGAACTTTTAGGCGAATCCAACCATGCATTGACAGGGCTCGGATTTTGGAGAAATCCTTAGAGAAAATATGGCCGAGTGTATGCAACGCAGCTCATACGCTCGGACTTTTTGGTGAATCCAACTGAGTGTTGACAAGGCTCGGATTTTGGAGAAATTCTTGTAGAAAATATGGCCGAGCGTATGTGTTTACGCCCAAAACATAAAGCGGTTATTGTAGTATACTTTTGGGGTGTCTATTCCACAGGGAAACAAGTTAATTACGAAAGAAGGTGTAAACTTTAACACTAACGATAATGAATTGATGAGAGAATATGAGTTTTGATAATGCAATATTGTGTAATAGAATTGTGCAAATATAACGAAGAATATAAATAAGAAATAACAAGGTTCCGGGAATCCTCCTTAGGTTCGTTCCCTATTTCCACTCTTGATTCAAATTTTTATCTCGATTGCAAGTTTCACATCCTAAACAGGCAATCAGAAAGTATTCAATCAAGCACATTTATATCTCTAATATAATTGCTACAAATTACTCTTTGATTTCAATTCAAGCACACATGATTTATCTTATAGATTAGCAAGAAACGACAATATATTGCAATAATGATATCACAGTAATGGCCGATCTATAAGATAAATATACCGAAATCAGTTACATCCAAACAACTTGACATAAGAAGAGCTTGACTAGACTTATGTGGAGTAGAAGGATGCAATCACTGGATTGAGAGAAACTAAAAGAAGAAGAATATAGAATACAACTATCACATGAACTCAAATCCTTCTTAATTAATCAAAGAGTAAATAATAGACAAAGTTTTAACAATAAGTCCATACAAATGAATCAAAAACAGGAAATAAGGAACAATAAAACCCTAACGATTCATCCCTTTCCCTTGTTTGATGATTAGTTAGCCATGAAACTCAAGGTGGAAAACAATATAGATGTTCTCCCCTTGATTTCTTGGCCATGGAGCTCAAGGTGGAAGAACAATGTGGATGTTCTCTCCTTGATTTCCAACTCACGAAAACTTAAACAGAATGCTAAAAACTTCTCTAATTTGTATCTATCAAAAACTGTCTTTTTTTTCTCATCGAGCTCCCTCCCAGCTGCAAACCTTAAGCATATATTTATAGCCCATGAGGGAGAACTGTCTTTGCACAGCCTTAATTTGAGTCTGAATTGGAGTCCAGAAGCATGTGCGCACTACTGGCTTTGTCTGAGCGTGCGCCTGAGCACTGGAAAGTGAAGGCTGGAACGTGAAGGTGGGTCCAGTAGCATGTGCGCACTGCTGACTTTGTCTGAGTGTGCGCCTGGGCACTGAAAAGTGAAGGTTGGAACGTGAAGATGGGTCCAGTAGCGTGTGCGCGTGTCCAAGTGTGCGCCTGGGCACTGGAAAGTAAAGGTGCAGCGTTAGTTGGCGAGGGGCACGACACTGATGGCCGAGGGGCGCAGCGCTGGTTCATGGGCGCCTAGACGCTCACTCTTGTTTGCTTGGGCACTGGGGCACTGGTTCATGGGCGCCTAGGCGCTCTCTTGTTTGCCTGGGCGCTGGGGCGCTGGACAGTGAGAGGTGAGGCGCTGGGCTTTGTTCTGGAGGCCTGAACTGTTTCCGCTAAAACTGCCATAACTTTCACTAGAAAAATCCTTTTTCCGAACCGTAAAATTCTCCAGAAAATAGACTTCTTGATCTTTCTAAGAATATATGGCTCATCTTTTGGTTCTTTCTACATCAATACAGTTTAATCTGAAAAGATGATTGATCTGTACGAGAAATTCTGGCAATTTAGTGAAACTCCTTCAGCTTGTATGCAGAAGTGCACACACTAGTGTGCCTACCCTTAACTTGTTCCAAAGTGATGCACACACTTGTGTGCAGTCTTTTAACTCAATGTGCTTTATTGTTCCAACCTTGGTTTAGACTTTTAATCATCTTTAAATCATTTTTGGAAATGTCTAAACCTTGGACAAAAAACGAGCACCGACACCCAAGATCTTTTGGTGCTTTAAACATGGATCGCTTTATCATCTCTTTTGTACTCAATGCACCTGAAAATGCATCGAATTAAGTCAATGATTTATGAATAACACTTTAAAGTTATCAACATGTAAAAGTGCGATTACGACCGAGATTAACCCTAAAGTGTTAACAATTAAGTATTGTTTAGATGCATTTTATGACTTTCATCACAACCCCCAACTAGCTTATTGCTAGTCCCTAGCAATTCAAGCGAAAGACATGAAATGAGTTCTTTATTTAGAAATTAATGCAAAATACAACAATGCTAGTGTTAACCAAGAATGATTCAAAAATCTTTGTCTCAAAAATCATGCGTAACATATAGCATATAGAATCATTAAATTTCACTCAAATCCAAAAATAATTCAAACATCAATCTTAAAATCGTTATTGACTCTTAACATCCGTCTTACCACAATCCATTAATCTGAACATCCGGATGATTTTATGCACAATATTCATGAATACAAG
Organism: Bretschneidera sinensis; assembly: GCA_023935145.1. NCBI lineage: Eukaryota > Viridiplantae > Streptophyta > Magnoliopsida > Brassicales > Akaniaceae > Bretschneidera > Bretschneidera sinensis. Next base: position 64,282,034 of record CM043702.1, on the reverse strand, counting down.
TCTTGGCCTCTAAAAAAATAAATCACGTGACATCAATCACAAAAACAAGCTCCATAAGCTTATAACGTTCGGTTAAGGTAAAGGCTAAGAAAGAATGGGAAGAATTCACAAGTAAAAGAACTTAATCTCTTAGTTTTGAATATAGCTCTTTAAGCACTGGATAACCTTACTTCAGTACGCAACTCTTCCAACCATTTTTATTTTATTTTATTTTTTTTTTCTTTTCGAGGATTGTTTTCTCAACAAATCACCATTTGTTTTTCTTTTCTTTTGTATTTTGGCATAAAAGACCATTCACCTCATTTTTCATTTCTTTCTTTTCCACAACCCCCAACTTATCTCCTTTAATGTACTTAGGTTGTGGTAGTGATATTTTTTTCATATTTCCACCCTTACTCATTTTAAGTGCTTCTCACAACATTTGTATAGTTAAATTCTTTTTAAGAGAGAGGTAAGGATAAAATATTCTCTTTAGGCTTATAAGGGTAAGTGAATGGGTTTTTGAAAGAAACCAGGCTCAACTTCGTTTTCAAGAAAAAGGCTCAAATAGGTGACTAGTGATATATATCGCAAGGGTAGGTTTGAAAGGCTCAAACGGTTCAAAAATGGCCTATATCATATCCTAAGTAATGTGCATTCTAGGAATTCGCCTCAAGTGGTTATCAAGTAAGTTCTAGAGCTTGCCGAGACCGCAAAAATATTCACAAAATAATCACACATAAAACTTTTCTAAATGCTTACGATTAATCATACAATCTTACCACAAGCTAGAGTCTCTAACCAAATCAAGATTGATACTTAAATTAATTTCAAACCGAAGCAAGATTTAATTTCTTCTAAGTGCTATATGCTATCTCAATTAAGGTCATATCATTGATATGTGAATAACTCCAAGGCTAACACAAAGCATGCTAAAAACAAACTTTTTTTTTTTTTAAATTATCCTAACAAACAAAACGTAGGAAAGTGACACCAAGCAGTTCAATGGAAAAAGGAAAGAAATGTGTTTCCTCCACCCCCAACCTAAACATTGCATTGACCTCAATGTGAAAGAAAAAGGAAAAGAAACTCCCTTTGTTAGCCAAAAGTGCACAGAAGCTAAAAATTGTGCACCACTATTTGAATTGCTTCGCATATTTGTCCCTGAAAAAGAAACACGAAAGTAAAACTAGAAAACAGCAAAATACTAATAATAAACACGAAAAAGAATTATGAAAAGAAAAGAAAAAAAAATAAACAAATAAAAAGGATATGCTTTGGGGTGCCTCCTATGAGCGCTAAGTTTTACGTCTTCAGCCAGACGATGCACCACTCTCACTGATGGCCTCATTGTGGTGCTGAAAATGAGGCTCCAAACTCAATGGTCTCAGTGTTAATCTTTTGGCAAGGAATACTTAAAGTCCACCACATATGGCTCAAGTGTTCTTAGTTTTGCCCATTTATAATCAGCAGTAGGGTATTTGATTCCCGCATCTATGTGACTTCTATCAAGCAACTTCTCAAAGCATGGTTGCCCAGATTTCTTAATAAATCCCCGTGACTTATCACAAATATCAATAACGTTAACAACATGGGGATAAATTGAAGAATCATGGAACTCAAAATTATTAGGAAGGAATTCCAAAGAGTTAGAATTATCTTCAATGTTCTCATCCTCTAAATTAAGCTTATCAATCATATAAGTGTTGAAACACTCATCCTCTTCAATTGGCTGCCTTGAGATTCGGAAAACATTTACCTCTAAAGTCCTATTTCCAAATGATAATGTCATTAGGCCATTCCTACAATTAATGAGGGCATTAGCAGTGGCAAGGAATGGTCTTCCAAGTATCAAAGGAATTTTGGACTCCGTATTTACCATAGAAACATTATCTAAAACCAAGAAGTCAACAGGATAATAGAAATTATCAATTTGTAACAAAATATCTTCTACAATACCTCTTGGTTTTCTTACCGATCTATCCGCTAGTTGAAGTACCACGAAGGTTGGTTTAATCTCACCTAAACCGAGTTGCAAGTACATGGAGTATGGCATGAGGTTCACGCTAGCTCCCAAATCTAGCAATGCTTGGCCACAAGATTTGTTTCCAATTTGGCAAGCCACTGTTGGACAGCCCGGATCTTTAAATTTGGGCGGTGTCGTGCTATCAATTACCGCACTTGCTTGCTCCGTTAAGAATGCAGTCTTCTTAACATTGTGCCTCCTCTTGAGTGTGCATAGATCCTGGATGACTTTAGCATAATTGGGAATCTGTTTTATAACATGAAGAAGATGAAGGTTAATCTTAACATGCTGAAGTTGTTCAAGGATCTCGCCTTTTAGTGCTGAATTTCTCTCTTTAGGTTTAAGGAGAGCTTGAGGGAAAGGCACCAGTGGAGAATAATCATCATGGGCCTATTGTTCCTTGGGCGTTTTATCCTTGTTGTTCACAGTATTAGGAATCAAGTGTGGTGGTAGTGTGGGTCCATCAATTTTCTTACCGCTGCGGGTGATTATGGCGTTAACCTCTTTAATATTTTGATTTTTCGGATCAGAGGTTTGTGCCATATGTTGTCCCCTTGGATTTTGTTGCGGCTGCGAAGGGAACTGACCTTGCTCTTGAATTGTCAAGAAACTAGTCAACTTAGTGAGTTGACTTTTTATCTCTTTTTGCTCATCTTTGATCCCTTTTTGCTCTTCTAGCACCCGTTGATTTATCTTGCCTTGTTCTTCCACACTCTTGGCATGTACTTGCAGAAATGACTTAAACATATCTTCCAAAGGTAAAGATTGTTGTGGTGCATTAGATGAGGTTGCTTCCGGTTGCCATTGGCTACTAGAGTGGGGATGAGGTTGTATATCGGATCTCCAACGGGTGCTAGTTTGGGCTGGGGGTTGTGTATCGGGTCTCCAATTAAAATTTGGGTGATTCTTCCAACCGGGATTATAGGTGTTAGAATAGGGTGAGTATGGTTTGCTAGAGGATATACCTAAAGCATTACACTCTCCTTTCATCTCAAAATAGGTTGGACAATCCCTAGGCACATGATCTACCCCATTACACATGAAACAAAGCTCACGGGACTCTACCCTAGCAACTGGTTCGGGGGCTCTAGCATCCTTGGCTCTTAAGACTTCAATTTCCTTAGTTAGGGCCTCTAAACGGGCTTTAAGGCTGTCATCTTCCTTAAGTTGGTAGATTCCAGTGGGTTGATTTCTCTTAGTACTTTCTATGGCACTCGGTCCTGTCCAAGTGTGGGCTTTTTCTGATAGGTCATCTAGGAAATCTATGGCTTGATCGGGATCTTTTTGAAGAAAATCCCCATTACACATCATTTCTATGAATTGCCTCTCCCTACTTAGGAGTCCATCATAGAAATAGCTGACTACCCGCCAACTTTCATACCCATGGTGTGGACAAGAATTTAAAAGGTCCTTGAAACGTTCCCAAACTTGATATAAGGTTTCACTCTCCTTTTGTGCAAAGTTTGAGATTTGTCTCTTAAGGTTGTTGGTCTTATGGGTTGGGAAGTGTTTTTGGAAGAAAACTCGGGTCATCTCATCCCAACTACCAATAGACCTAGGCCTTAATGAGTACAACCAAGTCTTGGCTTTTTCCTTAAGTGAAAAAGGGAAAAACTGGAGTCTGACAGTGCCCACCATATCAGCCCTATTTTGGAAGGTTGCTACTACTTCCTCGAATTCCCTAATGTGGATGTAGGGGCTTTCATTCTCAAACCCATGGAAAGTTGGTAGCGATTGTATCATGCCCGGCTTAAACTCAGCTTATGGGGCATTAGGGGGGAACATGATACAAGAGGGTGTGGCCGTTCGACTAGGGTGCAAATAGTCTTTAAGTGTCCTAGTAACATTTTCATTGTGATTGCCAGCCATGTTATCAAAATCCTCTAAATTCTCGGATGGGGGTGCACTATGGTATGATCTAGGCGAGGTTTCATTAACGGACGTGGAATGAGAGAGTGACTCTAATTCGGGTCCTCTAATGAATCTGCCTCGCGAATTTCTCGGTTTAAGCATGCACCAATTAATTTAGAGGGGAAATAAAATATGTAAAACAGAATAATAAATAATTAAAAAATAAATAAATAAAATAGAATAATAAACAAATAAATAAAACAGAATAATAAACAGATAAATAAAACAGAATAATAAACAAATAAATAAAACAGAATAATAAAAGAAAATTAAAAAAATAAAAGTAAAGGAACAATATTACGGTATTTACAAAGTGCTGGAAAGAAAAATATTTACGATTTTTTTTCTTAATATTTTTTTTTACTTAAAGTTGACAAGCTTCCTTTGTACTTAAGTGCGTTTCCCCGGCAACGGCGCCAAAATTTGGTTACGCCCAAAACATAAAGCGGTTCTTGTAGTATACTTTTGGGGTGTCGATTTCACAGGGAAACAAGTTAATTACGAAAGAAGGTGTAAACTTTAACACTAACGATAATGATTAGATGAGAGAATATGAGTTTTGATAATGCAATAATGTGAAAGAGTTGTGCGAATATAACGAAGAATATAAATAAGAAATAACAAGGTTCCGGGAATCCTCCTTAGGTTCGTTCCCTATTTCCACTCTTGATTCAAATTTTTATCTCGATTGCAAGTTTCACATCCTAAATAGGCAATCGGAAAGTATTCAATCAAGCACATTTATATCTCTAATATAATTGCTACAAATTACTCTTTGATTTCAATTCAAGCACACATGATTTATCTTATAGATTAGCAAGAAACGACAATATATTGCAATAATGATATCACAGTTATGGCCGATCTATAAGATAAATATACCGAAATCAATTACATCCAAACAACTTGACATAAGAAGAGCTTGACTAGACTTATGTGGAGTAGAAGGATGCAATCACCGGATTGAGAGAAACTAAAAGAAGAAGAATATAGAATACAACTATCACATGAATTCAAATCCTTCTTAATTAATCAAAGAGTAAATCATAGACAAAGTTTTAACAATAAGTCCATACAAATGAATCAAAAACAGGAAATAAGGAACAATAAAACCCTAACGATTCATCCCTTTCCCTTATTTGATGATTAGTTAGCCATGAAACTCAAGGTGGAAAAACAATATAGATGTTCTCCCCTTGATTTCCAACTCACGAAAACTTAAACAGAATGCTAAAAACTTCTCTAATTTGTATCTATCAAAAACTGTCTTTTTTTCTCATCGAGCTCCCTCCCCGGCTGCAAACCTTAAGCATATATTTATAGCCCACGAGGGAGAGCTGTCTTTGCACAGCCTTAATTTGAGTCTGAATTGGAGTCCAGAAGCATGTGCGCACTGCTGGCTTTGTCTGAGCATGCGCCTGAGCGCTGGAAAGTGAAGGCTGGAACGTGAAGGTGGTCCAGCAGCATGTGCGCGCTGCTGGCTTTGTCTGAGCGTGCGCCTGGGCGCTGGAAAGTGAAGGCTGGAACGTGAAGGTGGGTCCAGCAGCGTGTGCGCATGTCCAAGTGTGCGCCTAGGTGCTGGAAAGTAAAGGTGCAGCGTTAGTTGGCGAGAGGCGCGGTGCTGATGGCCGAGGGGCGCAGCGCTGGTTCATGGGCGCCTAGGCGCTCACTCTTGTTTGCCTGGGCGCTGGGGCGCTGGAGCGCTGGTTCATGGGCGCCTAGGCACTCTCTTGTTTGCCTGGGCGCTGGGGTGCTGGTTCATGGGCGCCTAGGCGCTCACTCTTGTTTTCCTGGGCGCTGGACAGTGAGAGGTGAGGCGCTGGGCTTTGTTCTGGAGGCCTGAACTGTTTCTGCTAAAACTGCCATAACTTTCACTAGAAAAATCCTTTTTCCAAACCGTAAAATTCTCCAGAAAATAGACTTCCGGATCTTTCTAAGAATATATGGCTCATCTCCTGGTTCTTTCTACATCAATACAGTTTAATCTGCAAAGATGATTGATCTGTACAGGAAATTCTGGCAATTTAGTGAAACTCCTTCAGCTTGTATGCAGAAGTGCACACACTAGTGTGCCTACCCTTAACTTGTTCCAAAGTGATGCACACACTTGTGTGCAGTCTTTTAACTCAATGTACTTTATTGTTCCAACCTTGGTTTAGACTTTTAATCATCTTTAAATCATTTTTGGAAATTTCTAAACCTTGGACAAAAAACGAGCATCGACACCCAAGATCTTTTGGCGTTTTAAACATGGATTGCTTTATCATCTCTTTTGTACTCAACGCACCTGAAAATGCATCGAATTAAGTCAATGATTTATGAATAACACTTTAGAGTTATCAACATGTAAAAGTGCGATTACGACTGAGATTAACCCTAAAGTGTTAACAATTAAGTATTGTTTAGATGCATTTTACGACTCTCATCAGTATGCAACGCAGCTCATACGCTCGGACTTTTTGGCGAATCCAACTGAGTGTTGACAAAGCTCGGATTTTGGAGAAATATTTGGAGAAAATATGGCCGAGTGTTTGCAATGCAGCTCATACGCTCGAACTTTTTGGCGAATCCGACCGAGCGTTGACAAGGCTCGGATGTTGGAGTAATCCTTGGAGAAAATATGGCCGAGCGTATGCAACGCAACTCATACGCTCGGCCTTTTTGGAGAATCCAACCGAGCGTTGATAAGGCTTGGATTTTGGAGAAATTCTTGGAGAAAATAATGCCGAGCGTATGCAATGCAGCTCATACGCTCGGACTTTTTGGCGAATCCGACCGAGCGTCGACAAGGCTCGGATTTTGGAGAAATCCTTGGAGAAAATATGGCCGAGTGTATGCAACGTAGCTCATACGCTCGGACTTTTTGGTGAATCCGACCGAGCGTTGACAAGGCTCGGATTTTGGAGAAATCCTTGGAGAAAATATGGCTGAGTGTATGCAACGCAGCTCATACGCTCGGACTTTTTAGGGAATCCGACCGAGTGTTGACAAGGCTCGGATTTTGGAGAAATTCTTGGAGAAAATATAGCCTAGCGTATGCAACGCAGCTCATACGCTCGGACTTTTTGGCTAATCCGACCGAGCGTTGACAAGGCTCGGATTTTGGAGAAATCTTTGGAGAAAAAATGGCCGAGCGTATGCAACGCAATTCATACGCTCGGACTTTTTGGTGAATTTGACCGAGCGTTGATAAGGCTCGGATTTTAGTGAAATCCTTGGAGAAAAAATGGCCGAGCTGATGCAATGCAGCGCATACGCTCTGAATTTTTGGCGAATCCGACCGAGCATTGACAAGGCTTGAATTTTGGAGAAATCCTTGGAGCAAATGTGGCCGAGTGTATGCAACGCAGCTCATACGCTCGGACTTTTTGGTGAATCCGACCGAGCGTTGACAAGGCTTGAATTTTGGAGAAATCCTTGGAGAAAATATGGCCGAGCGTATGCAATGCAGCTCACACGCTCGAACTTTTTGGCGAATCCGACTGAGTGTTGACAATGCTCGGATTTTGGAGAAAATATAGCCGAGTGTATGCAACATAGCTCATACACTCGGACTTTTTGGCGAATCCGACAGAGCGTTGACAAGGCTTGGATTTTGGAGAAATATTTGGAGAAAATATGGCCGACCATGTGGAACGCAGCTCATTCGCTCGGACTTTTTCGTGAATCCGACCGAGCGTTGATAAGGCTAAGATTTTGGAGAAATCCTTGGAGAATATATGGCCGAGCGTATGCAACGCAGCTCATACGCTCGGACTTTTTGGTGAATCCGACCGAGCGTTGACAAGGCTCAGATTTTGGAGAAATCCTTGGAGAAAATACGGCCGAGTGTATGCAACGCAGCTCATACGCTCGGACTTTTTGGTGAATCCGACCGAGCGTTGACAAGGCTTGAATTTTGGAGAAATCCTTGGAGAAAATAATGCCGAGCGTATGCAACGCAGCTCACACGCTCGGACTTTTTGGCGAATCCGACCGAGCGTTGACAAGGCTCGGATTTTGGAGAAATCCTTGGAGAAAATATGGCCGAGCGTATGCAACGAAGCTCATACGTTCGGAATTTTTGGCGAATCCGACCGAGCCTTGACAAGGCTCGGATTTTGAAGAAATCCTTGGAGAAAATATGGCCGAGCGTATGTAACACAGCTCATACGCTCGGACTTTTTGGTGAATCCGAACGAGCGTTGACAAGGCTCGGATTTTAGAGAAATCATTGGAGAAAATATGGCCGCGCGTGTGCAACGTAGCTCATATGCTCGTACTTTTTGGAGAATCCGACCGAGCGTTGACAAGGCTCGGATTTTGGAGAAATCCTTGGAGAAAATATGGCCGAACGTATGCAACACAACTCATACACTCGGAATTTTTGGCGAATCCGACCGAGCGTTGACAAGGCTTGGATTTTGGAGAAATATTTGGAGAAAATATGGCCGAGCATATGGAACGCAGCTCATTCGCTCGGACTTTTTCGCGAATCCGACCGAACGTTGATAAGGCTCAGATTTTGGAGAAATCCTTGGAGAATATATGGCCGAGCCTATGCAACGCAGCTCATATGCTCAGACTTTTTGCCGAATCCGACCGGGCGTTGACAAGGCTCGGATGTTGAATAAATCCTATGAGAAAATATGGCCGAGCATATGCAATGCAGCTCATACGTTCAAAATTTTTGACGAATCCGACTGAGCATTGACAAGGCTCGGATTTTGGAGAAATCCTTTGAGAAAATATGGCCCAGCGTATGCAACGCAGCTCATACGCTCAGATTTTTTGGCGAATCCGACCGAGCATTGATAAGGCTCAGATTTTGGTGAAATCCTTGGAGAAAATATGGCCGAGTGTATCCAACGCAGCTCATACGCTCAAACTTTTTAGCGAATCCGACCGAGCGTTGACAAGGCTCAGATTTTGGAGAAATCCTTGGAGAAAATATGGCCGAGCGTTTGCAACACAGCTCATACGCTCCGACTTTTTGGTGAATCCAACCGAGCGTTGACAAGGCTCAGATTTTAGAGAAATCATTGGAGAAAATATGGCCGCACGTATGCAACGTAGCTTATAAGCTCGTACTTTTTGGAGAATCCGACCGAGCGTTGAGAAGGCTCGGATTTTAGATAAATCCTTGGAGAAAATATGGCCAAGCGTATGCAACGCAGCCCATACACTCGGACTTTTTGGCGAATCCGACCGAACGTTGACAAGGCTCAGGTTTTGGAGAAATCCTTGGAGAATATATGGCCGAGTGTATGCAATACAGCTCATACGCTCGGACTTTTTAGCGAATCCGACCGAGCGTTGAGAGGCTCGGATTTTAGATAAATCCTTGGAGAAAATATGGCCGAGCGTATGCAACGCAGCCCATACGCCTGGATTTTTTGGCGAATCCGACCGAGCGTTGACAAGGCTTGAATTTTGGAGAAATCCTTGGAGAAAATATGGCCGAGTGTATGCAACACAGCTCATATGCTTGGACTTTTTGGTGAATCCGACCGAGCGTTGACAAGGCTCAGATTTTGGAGAAATCCTTGGAGAAAATATGGCCGAGCGTATGCAACGCAGGTCATACGCTCGAATTTTTTGGAGAATCCGACCGAGCGTTGACAAAGCTAAGATATTACAGAAATTCTTGGAGAAAATAATGCCGAGCGTATGCAATGTAGCTCATACACTCAGACTTTTTGGCGAATCCGACCGAGCGTTGACAAGGCTTCTATTTTTGAGAAATCCTTGGAGAAAATATGGCCGAGTGTATGCAACACAGCTCATACGCTCGGACTTTTTGGTGAATCCGACCGAGCATTGACAAGGCTCGGATTTTGGAGAAATCCTTGGAGAAAATATGGCCGAGCATATGCAGCACAGCTCATACGCTAGGACTTTTTGGTGAATCCAACCGAGCGTTGACAAGGCTCAGATTTTAGAAAAATCATTGGAGAAAATATGGCCGCGCGTATGCAACGTAGCTCATATGCTCGTACTTTTTGGAGAATCCGACCGAGCGTTGACAAGGCTCGGATTTTGGAGAAATCCTTGGAGAAATAATGGCCGAGTGTATGCAACACAACTCATACACTCGGACTTTTTGGCAAATTCGACCGAACATTGACAAGGCTCAGATTTTGGAGAAATCCTTGAAGAATATATGACCGAGCGTATGCAACGCAGCTCATACACTGATTACGCCCAAAACATAACGCGGTTATTGTAGTATAGTTTTGGGGTGTCGATTCCACAGGGAAACAAGTTAATTACGAAAGAAGGTGTAAACTTTAACACTAACGATAATGATTAGATGAGAGAATATGAGTTTTGATAATGCAATATTGTGTAAAAGAATTGTGCGAATATAACAAAGAATATAAATAAGAAATAACAAGGTTCCGGGAATCCTCCTTAGATTCGTTCCCTATTTCCACTCTTGATTCAAATTTTTATCTCGATTGCAAGTTTCACATCCTAAACAGGCAATCGGAAAGTATTCAATCAAGCACATTTATATCTCTAATATAATTGCTACAAATTACTCTTTGATTTCAATTCAAGCACACATGATTTATCTTATAGATTAGCAAGAAACGACAATATATTGCAATAATGATATCACAGTAATGGCTGATCTATAAGATAAATATACCGAAATCAATTACATCCAAACAACTTGACATAAGAAAAGCTTGACTAGACTTATGTGGAGTAGAAGGATGCAATCACCGGATTGAGAGAAACTAAAAGAAGAAGAATATAGAATACAGCTATCACATGAACTCAAATCCTTCTTAATTAATCAAAGAGTAAATCATAGACAACGTTTTAACAATAAGTCCATACAAATGAATCAAGAACAGGAAATAAGGAACAATAAAACCCTAAGGATTCATCCCTTTCCCTTGTTTGATGATTAGTTAGCCATGAAACTCAAGGTGGAAGAACAATGTGGATGTTCTCTCCTTGATTTCCAACTCATGAAAACTTAAACAAAATGCTAAAAACTTCTCTAATTTGTATCTATCAAAAACTGTCTTTGTTTTTCTCCTCGAGCTCCCTTTGGCTGCAAACCTTAAGCACATATTTATAGCCCACGAGGGAGAGCTGTCTTTGCACAGCTCTAATTTGAGCCTGAATTGGAGTCCATGTGCGCACTGCTGGAAAGTGAAAGCTGGAATGTGAAGGTGGTCCAGTAGCATGTGCGCGCTGCTGGCTTTGTCTGAGCGTGCGCCCGGGCGCTGGAAAGTGAAGGCTGGAACGTGAAGGTGGTCCAGCAGCATGTGCGCGCTGCTGGCTTTGTCTGAGCGTGCGCCCGGGCGCTGGAAAGTGAAGGCTGGAACGTGAAGGTGGGTCCAGCAGCATGTGCGCGTGTCCAAGTGTGCACCTGGGCGCTGGAAAGTAAAGGTGCAGCTGGCGAGGGGCGCGGCGCTGGTTCGTGGGCGCCTAGGCGCTGGTTCGTGGGCGCCTAGGCGCTGGTTCTTGGGCGCCTAGCCGCTGGTTCTTGGGCGCCTAGGCGCTGGCTCATGGGCGCCTAGGCGCTGGTTCTTGTTTTCCTGGGCGCTGGGGCGCTGGACAGTGAGAGGTGAGGCGCTGGGCATTGTTCTGGAGGCCTTGAACTGTTTTTGCTAAAACTGCCATAACTTTCACTAGAAAAATCCTTTTTCCGAACTGTAAAATTCTCCAGAAAATAGACTTCCGGATCTTTCTAGGCATATATAGCTCATCTCCTGGTTCTTCTTACATCAATACAGTTTAATCTGCAAAGTTGATTGATCTGTACAGGAAATTCTGGCAATTCAGTGAAACACCTTCAGCTTGTATGCAGAAGTGCACACACTAGTGTGCCTACCCTTAACTTGTTCCAAAGTGATGCACACACTTGTGTGCAGTCTTTCAACTCAATGTACTTTATTGCTCCAACCTTGGTTTAGACTTTTAATTATCTTTAAATCATTTTTGGAAATGTCTAAACCTTGGACAAAAACGAGCACCGACACCCAAGATCTTTTGGTGCTTTAAACATGGATCGCTTTATCATCTCTTTTGTACTCAACGCACCTGAAAATGCATCGAATTAAGTCAATGATTTATTAATAACACTTTAGAGTTATCAACATTTAAAAGTGCGATTACGACTGAGATTAACCCTAAAGTGTTAACAATTAAGTATTGTTTAGATGCATTTTATGACTCTTATCACAACCCCCAACTAGCTTATTGCTAGTCCCTAGCAATTCAAGCGAAAGACATGAAATGAGTTCTTTATTTAGAAATTAATGCAAAATACAACAATGCTAGTGTTAACCAAGAGTGATTCAAAAATCTTTGTCTCAAAAATCATGCGTAACATATAGCATATAGAATCATTAAATTCCACTCAAATCCAAAAATAATTCAAACATCAATCTTAAAATCGTTATTGACTCTTAACATCCATCTTACCACAATCCATTAATCTGAACATCCGGATGATTTTATGTACAATATTCATGAATACAAGTCTTGGCCTCTAAAAAAAAAAAAAAATCGCGTGACATCAATCACAAAAACAAGCTCCATAAGCTTACATTTCAAACCACTCTCCACTATTGTAGAAAAAATCACATTACATTGGATCAGTAGGTCTTTAATAAGCTTCTAACGTTCGGTTAAGGTAAAGGCTAAGAAAGAATGGGAAGAATTCATAAGTAAAAGAACTTAATCTCTTAGTTTTTAACATAGCTCTTTAAGCACCGGATAACCTTACTTCAGTACCCAACTCTTCCAACCAAATTTTTTTTTTTTTTTTTTTTTTTTTCCGAGGATTGTCTTCTCAACAAATCACCATTTGTTTTTCTTTTCTTTTGTATTTTGGCATAAAAGACCATTCACCTCCTTTTTCATTTCTTTCTTTTCCACAACCCCCAACTTATCTCCTTTAATGTACTTGGATTGTGGTAGTGATATTTTTTCATATTTCCACCCTTACTCATTTTAAGTGCTTCTCACAACATGTGTATAGTTAAATTCTTTTTAAGAGAGAGGTAAGAATATTCTCTTTAGGCTTATAAGGGTAAGTGAATGGGTTTTTAAAAGAAACCAGGCTCAAATAGGTGACTAGTGATATATATCGCAAGGGTAGGTTTGAAAGGCTCAAACGGTTCAAAAATTGCCTATATCATATCCTAAATAATGTGCATTCTAGGAATTCGCCTCAAGTGGTTATCAAGTAAGTTCTAGAGCTTGCCGAGACTGCAAAAATATTCACAAAATAATCACACATAAAACTTTTCTAAATGCTTACGATTAATCATACAATCTTACCACAAGCTAGAGTCTCTAACCAAATCAAGATTGATACTTAAATTAATTTCAAACCGAAGCAAGATTTAATTTCTTCTAAGTGCTATATGCTATCTCAATTAAGGTCATATCATTGACATGTGAATAACTCCAAGGCTAACACAAAGCATGCAAAAAAAAAACAAACCCCCTTTTTTTTATTATTATTTTTTTATTATTTTTTTATTATCCTAACAAACAAAACGTAGGAAAGTGACACCAAGCAGTTCAATGGAAAAAGGAAAGAAATGTGTTTCCTCCACCCCCAACCTAAACATTGCATTGACCTCAATGTGAAAGAAAAAGGAAAAGAAACTCCCTTTGTTAGCCAAAAGTGCACAGAAGCTGAAAATTGCACACCACCATTTGAACTGCATACCATTCTTCTCGCTGAAATTTTTTATCTGCAATATACAACAGAACAAGAAAAAAGGAAGCAACTGCGGTGTAACATCAAGATTCCCACCGTATGTTAGGTTAGCACACGAAATGGAAATAACTAACAACTAAGAGAAAAGACGAAAAATAAATAAAATAAAAACACAAAAAAATGTTAGTACAATAAAAATAAAAATAAAAATAAAAATAAAAATAAAAATAAAAATAAAAGTGGACAAACAAGAGATATCCCTACTAATCCTCGAAATTATCATCCTCTACTTCAATCTCTTCAGTCCCTTCACCTTCCTCGGGAGGTGGGTCAAAAAATGAACCCGGATAGGGTGGCATAGTAGGAAAAAGACCCATATTACAACCAGTAGCGGAGGCAAGGTGTTGGTACATCTGACCAAAAGCAGAGTTGACCTCTGCTTGGTAATCAGCTTGCCGAGCCAGGAACCGGTCTTGCCTAGCTAACATTTGGTCTTGACGATCTAGCCTATCAAACAACAATTTATGATGCTCGTCAAAACGACTCTCTAAGCGCTCAAGGCGCTCAGCAACTGTGATATTCCTAGAGGGGGGAGGGGTGCTAGCAGCTATGGCTCCCTCGCTCGAAGTTGGCGGCCTGGAGGCTTTAATCTGAGCGAGCATGCCATCATCTATGGGTTTCTTTGGTGGTTGGGTTTCCTCATCAGTACTGTGTGGGACTCCAGCTCGGATACACAATTGGGTAATTAAAGAAGGAAAGTATAATCCGAGCTTTAGTCTAACAGTGTGTAAGATGGATTTACAGATGACTTGGCCCACATCGACAGTCATTCCCATCAAAATTGCATAAATCAGAATAGCTCGCTCAACAGTGAGATCACTATAGTGCAAGGCAGGCATCAACCTGTGACACACAAAATATTGCCAAGCCCGAGCATTGACATTTAGAGAAGCAGCGGGCAAGGAGGTCGGGGAATCACCCGACATTTTCCATGTAGTGCCCGGAATACAGAGAGTATGGCGAATCTCTTCATAATTAAATGTAGACACATATGCTCTATACTCACTGTGTGGGATGTCAGGTAACCCATAGAAGTTATTTATTGATGAGCTGCTAAAAGAGACTATTTTTCCTCTCACCCATACTTTACCATTGCTATGTTCATCGGCATTAGCGTAAAATTCTCGGACCAAATTTGATAGGGAATGAAAGGGTGATTTTGTAAATGCACTCCAATTCCTATAGAGAATCATTCTAAAAAGAGTCGGGTTCGCACTCTCGGTTATGTTAAATCCTCTCTCGGGAATGAGTTTTCTATTTTGCATTATTTTAACATAGCTCTCACTCGCTTCAAAACTAACAAACTTAGTCTCATCAAACTCTTGTGGTTCTTTTCCTTTAGCTCTTTTCATCCTTGGTGCCATGAAAATTAAATAAATGAAACAATGAACTTAAGAGCAAAATTTAACCACCAAAAATCACAATTGAACAATGAAGAAGAGAAATTGGTCTTACTTGCCCACAATTGGAGAGAGGAAAAGCTACCCACCAATTTGATATCTTTGTGAAAAAAAACAAGTTCCTCTTAGAACCAAATCTCTTGGAGAAATTTTCTGCAAAAAAATGGGAGACATTAGTGTGCAATTCTTCAAGAATTGAAGTTTAGATCAAGAAAGGAAGAGGGAAAAAGTTGGTATAGGTTGATATAGAGAGACAATGAGAGAGAGAGAGAGGAGTGTGCAGCCGTTGGTGTGAGAGGAGAAATGAAAAAGAGGCTGGAAAAAGTGTTTAAATAGGGCAGATTTTAGGGCAGATTTTAGGGTTTTGGTGCTGATGGGCTCGGCCAAGCGGTGAGGCGCTGGACTTGAGAGAGGCGAGGCGCGGGCCTGGTGTGCTGGGGCGCTGGGGCGCTGGCTGGAGAGAGGTGAGGCGCGGGCCTGGTTCGTGGGCGCCTAGGCGCTGGTTCATGGGCGCCTAGGCGCTGGTGCGCCTAGGCGCTGGTGCGCCTGGGCCTGCGCGCCTGGGCGTGCTGTGCGCCTGGGCCTGGCGCGCCTGGGCCTGCTGTGCGCCTGGGCGCTGCTGTGCGCCTGGGCGCTGCTGTGCGCCTGGGCCTGATGCAGTGTCCTAAAACAGACAATTCTTTGTTTGTACCAAAACAACACACAAAGAAAATAAAAAAAATAAAATAATAATAATAATAATAAAATAAAATAGGCTTAACAAATCAAAAACAAAAACAAAAATAAATTAACAAAGACTTAAATTAACTAAATAATAATAAAATAAAACAAAAATTCTAAATTAGTCAAAAATTCAATAAAACAAAATAAAAACTAGTATACAGTGGAACGAAAGTACCCGATTACCAAACATAAATCGGGGCCACCAAAGAAATTTCTTCGGTGCTGTCCTTAGCATGTTCCAAGTACAGCTTCAACCTTTGGCCATTGACTCGAAATGCTCGACCATCGGAAAGATCTTCAATCTCAACCACTCCATTGGGAAAAACACTCTTTACCACATAAGGTCCCTTCCATCGCGATCTCAATTTTCCCGGATGGAGATGTAATTGCGAGTCATACAGAAAGACTTTATTACCTTGTTCAAAATGTTTTCGGAGTATTTTCTGATCATGTACCGTCTTCATCCTTGATTTCAAATCCTTAGCATTGTCATATGCATCATCCCTCAACTCCGCAAGTTCGCAAAGTTGCAATTTCCTTTCTTCACCGGACAACTTAAGGTCATAGTTAAAATTTCGGATAGCCCAGTATGCTCTGTGCTCAAGTTCTACTGGCAAATGACATGCTTTGCCAAATACTAAACGATAGGGAGATGCTTCAAGAACCGTCTTGTATGCTGTCCGATACGCCCAAAGTGCATCCGACAGGCGCAAGGACCAATCTTTTCGGTTCGGATTCACCGTTTTCTCAAGTATCCGCTTAATCTCCCTATTTGCTAATTCAGCTTGACCATTAGTTTGTGGATGATATGCTGTAGAAACCTTATGGGTGACTCCATACCTGCGCATTAAAGCCTCAAAAGAACGGTTACAAAAATGTGACCCTTGATCACTAATGATAACACGTGGAGTACCGTACCTAGATAAGATATGGTCTTTTAAAAATTTAACAACAACTGTATTATCATTAGTGCGGCTAGGTATTGCTTCAACCCATTTAGAAACATAATCAACAGCAAGCAAAATATAAAGATACCCAAAGGAAGGTGGGAATGGTCCCATAAAATCGATCCCCCAACAATCAAAGATTTCTATCACTAGGATTGGGTTGAGAGGCATCATATGACGGCGGGACAACGAACCTAACCTTTGGCATCTGTCACATGATCTACAAAACTCATTAGCATCTTTGAATAAAGTGGGCCAATAAAAACCACATTGCAAAATTTTTGCGGCTGTCTTTTTGATAGAAAAATGGCCACCGCAAGCATATGTATGACAAAAGGTTAACACACTGTTAACTTCCATATCTGGAATACATCTCCTTATTATTTGATCAGGGCAATATTTAAACAAATAAGGATCATTCCAGTAGAAGTTTTTCACCTCAGCCAAAAACTTACGCTTGTCTTGTGCACTCCATGTAGATGGAACTTGGCGGGAAACTAAGTAGTTGGCAATGTCGGCATACCATGGTGTGTGACCAAGAACAGCAAATAGGTTTTCATCCGGAAAGGCCTCCCCAATGGGCACGAGGTCAGTTTCACTTTTGAATTCCAAGCGAGATAAATGGTCCGCCACAACATTCTCCACCCCCTTCTTGTCTTTGATGGTTAAGTCAAATTCCTGCAAAAGCAGAATCCAACGTATCAAACGGGCCTTAGCATCCGTTTTTGAAAAAAGAAATTTTAGGGCGGAGTGATCTGTGAATATCGTGATAGGTGAACCAATCAAATAAGATCGAAATTTATCCAATGCGAATACTACAGCTAGTAATTCTTTCTCGGTTGTGGTATACATCATTTGAGAATGATTCAATGTTCTACTAGCATAATAGACAGCAAATGGTTTTCCCTCATTTCGTTGTCCTAAAACAGCCCCTACAGCATAGTCACTAGCATCACACATAATTTCAAAAGGCAAAGTAAAATCTGGTGATCGCATAATAGGGGCGGTTGTAAGCTTAGAAATCAATGTCCTAAAGGCTTGTTCACATTCAAGGCTCCATTTAAACTCGGTATCCTTCGTCAAAAGGCTACATAGAGGTCTAGAGATGGCACTAAAATTTTGAATAAACCTTCTATAGAACCCAGCATGACCTAAGAGAGACCTCACATCTTTAATATTCTTAGGAGTGGGGAGTTTAGAGATCAATTCAATTTTTGCTTTATCTACTTCTATCCCTTTTTCAGAAACTATGTGGCCCAAGACTATTCCAGAAGATACCATAAAATGGCACTTCTCCCAATTAAGCACGAGTCCTTTTTCTTCACACCTGCACAAAACATTTTTCAAATTAGATAAACATGAATCAAAAGAAGTTCCAAACACAGTTAAATCATCCATATACACTTCTACACATTTTTCAACCATGTCGCTGAAAATACTCATCATGCATCTTTGAAAAGTAGCTGGTGCATTACATAACCCAAAGGGCATCCTTCGAAAAGCAAAAGTACCAAAAGGACAAGTAAAAGTGGTATTCTCTTGATCCTCTAGGGCAATCCCTATTTGGTAGTATCCTGAATATCCATCCAAAAAACAATAGAAAGGATGGCCAGCCACCCGTTCCAAAATTTGATCTATGAATGGAAGAGGAAAATGATCTTTCCGAGTGGCTGAATTAAGTTTCCTATAGTCTATGCACATTCGCCACCCGGTCACTACCTTAGTTGGTACTAGTACTCCCTTCTCATTTTCTACCACAGTAACCCCAGCTTTCTTAGGAACTACTTGGGTTGGACTAACCCACTTACTATCCGATATCGGATATATAATTCCTGCATCCAACAGCTTTAAGACTTCTTTCTTAACTACCTCTTTCATAGTTGGGTTTAATCTTCTTTGTGGATCTCTACGGGGGTTAGATCCTTCTTCTAAGTAAATCCTATGGGAACAAATTAAGGGGCTTACACCCTTAATGTCAGCCATGGTCCAACCTAATACAGATTTATGTTCTCTCAACAACTTCAGCAGTTGATCACATTGTATAGCACTAAGTTCAGAGGAAATAATGACCGGAAAAGTATCACCTGGGCCTAAGAAAACATGCTTGAGTCCTTTGGGAAGCGGAGCTAAATTGGGCGTTGGTGTCTCCTCGGAAGAGGGTTTGGGTGCCTCCCTTTCTCTAGGCAACTCCTCAAAGCATGGCTGCCATGATTTCTTCATAAATCCCTGCGGCTTATCAGAAATATCAACAACATTAACGGCATGAGGATATATAGAAGAATCATTAAAATCAAAATTATTAAGAAGGAATTCCAAAGAGTTAGAATTGTCCTTAATGTATTCATCCTCCAAAATAAGCTCGTCAATCATGTAAGTGTCAAAACACTCATCCTCCTCATGTGGTTGCCTTGACATTCGAA
This sequence comes from Bretschneidera sinensis, assembly GCA_023935145.1. NCBI lineage: Eukaryota > Viridiplantae > Streptophyta > Magnoliopsida > Brassicales > Akaniaceae > Bretschneidera > Bretschneidera sinensis. Next base: position 64,262,892 of record CM043702.1, on the reverse strand, counting down.
AAACATTTACCTCCAGAGTCATATTTCCAAATGATAATGTCATTAGGCCATTTCTACAATTAATGAGGGCATTAGCGGTGGCAAGGAATGGTCTTCCAAGTATCAAAGGAATTTTTGACTCCGTATTCACAATAGAGATGGTATCTAAAACCAAGAAGTCAACAGGATAATAGAATTTGTCAATTTGCAATAAAACATCTTCTACTATACCTCTTGGTTTTCTTACCGATCGATCCGCTAATTGGAGTACCACAGAGGTTGGTTTGATCTCACCTAGACCGAGCTGCAAGTAGATGGAGTATGGCATGAGGTTCACACTAGCCCCTAAATCTAACAATGCTTTCCCACAAGATTTGTTTCCAATTTGGCAAGCCACCGTTGGACAGCCCGGATCTTTATATTTGGGCGGTGTCGTGCTATCAATTACCGCACTTGCTTGCTCTGTTAAGAATGCGGTCTTCTTCACATGGTGCCTCCTTTTCAGTGTGCACAGATCCTTGATGACTTTAGCATAGTTGGGAACCTGTTTTATGACATGAAGAAGAGGGAGGTTAATTTTAACATGCTGAAGTTGTTCAAGGATCTCACCTTTTAATGCTGAATTCCTCTCCTTAGGCTTAAGGAGTGCCTGAGGGAAAGGCACTGGTGAAGGGTCGATATGAGTATCTTGTTCCTTGGGAGCTTCATCCTTGTTGCTCACGGTGTTGGGACTCAGATTTGGTGATAAAGTGGGTCCATCTAGTTTCTTACCACTGCGGGTGATCATGGCATTAACTTCTTTAACATTATGATTTTCAGGATCGGAGGTTTGTGCCATATGTTGTCCTCGTGGATTTTGTTGTGGTTGCGAAGGGAACCGACCTTGCTCTTGAATTGTCAAGAAACTAGTCAACTTGGTGAGTTGACTTTTTATCTCCTTTTGCTCCTCTTTGATCCCCTTTTGCTCCTCTAGCAACCGTTGATTTATCTTGACTTGTTCTTCTGCACTCTTGGCATGTACCTGCAAAAATGACTTAAAAGCATCTTCCAAAGGTAAAGATTGTTGTGGTGCACTAGATGAAGTCGCTTCCGGTCTCCAATGGGAACTAGAGTGGGGATGAGGTTGTATATCAGATCTCCAATGGGGGCTAGATTGGGTAGGAGGTTGCACATCAGATTTCCAACTGAAATTAGGGTGATTCTTCCAACCGGGATTGTAAGTGTTAGAGTAGGGTGAGTAAGGTTTCCTAAAGGGGATACCCAAGGAGTTACACTCTCCCTTTATCTCCAAATAAGATGGACAATCCTTTGGTACATGATCTACCCCATTACACATAAAACAGGGTTCATGGGACTCTACCCTAGCAACCGGTTCGGGGGCTCTAACATCCTTGGTTTTTAAGGCTTCAATTTCCTTAGTTAGAGCCTCTAAACGGGCTTTAACACTATCCTCTTCCTTAAGTTGGTAGATTCCAGCGGGTTGATTTCTCCTAGTACTTTCCATGGCACTCGGTCCTGTCCAAGTGTGGGCTTTTTCTGATAGGTCATCTAGGAAATCTATGGCTTGATCGGGATCTTTTTGAAGAAAATCCCCATTACACATCATTTCTATGAATTGCCTCTCCCTACTTAGGAGTCCATCATAGAAATAGCTGACTACCCGCCAACTTTCATACCCATGGTGTGGACAAGAATTTAAAAGGTCCTTAAAACGTTCCCAAACTTGATATAGGGTTTCACTTTCTTTTTGTGCAAAGTTTGAGATTTGTCTCTTAAGGTTGTTGGTCTTATGGGTTGGGAAGTGTTTTTGGAAGAAAACTCGGGTCATCTCATCCCAACTATCAATAGACCTAGGCCTTAATGAGTACAACCAAGTCTTGGCTTTTTCCTTAAGTGAAAAAGGGAAAAACCGGAGTCTGACAGTGTCCACCATATCAGCCCTACTTTGGAAGGTTGCTACTACTTCCTCGAATTCCCTAATGTGGATGTAGGGGCTTTCATTCTCAAACCCATGGAAAGTTGGTAGCAGTTGTATCATGCCTGGCTTAAACTCAGCTTGTGGGGCATTAGGGGGGAACATGATACAAGAGGGTGTGGCCGTTCGGCTAGGGTGCAAATAGTCTTTAAGTGTCCTAGCAATATTTTCATTGTGATTGTCGGCCATGTTATCAAAATTCTCTAAATTCTCGGATGGGGGTGCACTATGGTATGATCTAGGCGAGGTTTCACTAACGGACGTGGAAGGAGAGAGTGACTCTAATTCGGGTCCTCTAATGAATCTGCCTCGCGAATCTCTCGGTTTAAGCATGCACTAATTAATTTAGAGGGGAAATAAAAAATGTAAAACAGAATAATAAATAATTAAATAATTAAATAAATAAAGCAGAATAATAAACAAATAAATAAAACAGAATAATAAACAAATAAATAAAACAGAATAATACAAGAAAATTAAAAAAATAAAAGTAAAGGAACAATATTACGGTATTTACAAAGTGCTGAAAAGAAAAATATTTACGATTTTTTTTTTTCTTAATATTTTTTTTTTGTTTTTACTTAAAGTTGACAAGCTTCCTTTGTACTTAAGCGCGTTTCCCCGGCAACGGCGCCAAAATTTGATTACGCCCAAAACATAACGCGGTTATTGTAGTATAGTTTTGGGGTGTCGATTCCACAGGGAAACAAGTTAATTACGAAAGAAGGTGTAAACTTTAACACTAACGATAATGATTAGATGAGAGAATATGAGTTTTGATAATGCAATATTGTGTAAAAGAATTGTGCGAATATAACAAAGAATATAAATAAGAAATAACAAGGTTCCGGGAATCCTCCTTAGGTTCGTTCCCTATTTCCACTCTTGATTCAAATTTTTATCTCGATTGCAAGTTTCACATCCTAAACAGGCAATCGGAAAGTATTCAATCAAGCACATTTATATCTCTAATATAATTGCTACAAATTACTCTTTGATTTCAATTCAAGCACACATGATTTATCTTATAGATTAGCAAGAAACGACAATATATTGCAATAATGATATCACAGTAATGGCCGATCTATAAGATAAATATACCGAAATCAATTACATCCAAACAACTTGACATAAGAAAAGCTTGACTAGACTTATGTGGAGTAGAAGGATGCAATCACCGGATTGAGAGAAACTAAAAGAAGAAGAATATAGAATACAGCTATCACATGAACTCAAATCCTTCTTAATTAATCAAAGAGTAAATCATAGACAACGTTTTAACAATAAGTCCATACAAATGAATCAAGAACAGGAAATAAGGAACAATAAAACCCTAAGGATTCATCCCTTTCCCTTGTTTGATGATTAGTTAGCCATGAAACTCAAGGTGGAAGAACAATGTGGATGTTCTCTCCTTGATTTCCAACTCATGAAAACTTAAACAAAATGCTAAAAACTTCTCTAATTTGTATCTATCAAAAACTGTCTTTGTTTTTCTCCTCGAGCTCCCTTTGGCTGCAAACCTTAAGCACATATTTATAGCCCACGAGGGAGAGCTGTCTTTGCACAGCTCTAATTTGAGCCTGAATTGGAGTCCATGTGCGCACTGCTGGAAAGTGAAAGCTGGAATGTGAAGGTGGTCCAGCAGCATGTGCGCGCTGCTGGCTTTGTCTGAGCGTGCGCCCGGGCGCTGGAAAGTGAAGGCTGGAACGTGAAGGTGGTCCAGCAGCATGTGCGCGCTGCTGGCTTTGTCTGAGCGTGCGCCCGGGCGCTGGAAAGTGAAGGCTGGAACGTGAAGGTGGGTCCAGCAGCATGTGCGCGTGTCCAAGTGTGCGCCTGGGCGCTGGAAAGTAAAGGTGCAGCTGGCGAGGGGCGCGGCGCTGATGGCTGAGGGGCGCGGCGCTGGTTCGTGGGCGCCTAGGCGCTGGTTCGTGGGCGCCTAGGCGCTGGTTCGTGGGCGCCTAGGCGCTGGTTCGTGGGCGCCTAGGCGCTGGTTCATGGGCGCCTAGGCGCTGGTTCTTGGGCGCCTAGGCGCTGGCTCATGGGCGCCTAGGCGCTGGTTCTTGTTTTCCTGGGCGCTGGGGCGCTGGACAGTGAGAGGTGAGGCGCTGGGCATTGTTCTGGAGGCCTTGAACTGTTTTTGCTAAAACTGCCATAACTTTCACTAGAAAAATCCTTTTTCCGAACTGTAAAATTCTCCAGAAAATAGACTTCCGGATCTTTCTAGGCATATATAGCTCATCTCCTGGTTCTTCTTACATCAATACAGTTTAATCTGCAAAGTTGATTGATCTGTACAGGAAATTCTGGCAATTCAGTGAAACACCTTCAGCTTGTATGCAGAAGTGCACACACTAGTGTGCCTACCCTTAACTTGTTCCAAAGTGATGCACACACTTGTGTGCAGTCTTTCAACTCAATGTACTTTATTGCTCCAACCTTGGTTTAGACTTTTAATTATCTTTAAATCATTTTTGGAAATGTCTAAACCTTGGACAAAAACGAGCACCGACACCCAAGATCTTTTGGTGCTTTAAACATGGATCGCTTTATCATCTCTTTTGTACTCAACGCACCTGAAAATGCATCGAATTAAGTCAATGATTTATTAATAACACTTTAGAGTTATCAACATTTAAAAGTGCGATTACGACTGAGATTAACCCTAAAGTGTTAACAATTAAGTATTGTTTAGATGCATTTTATGACTCTTATCATACACTCGGACTTTTTGGCGAATCCGACAGAGCGTTGACAAGGCTTGGATTTTGGAGAAATAGTGGGAGAAAATATGGCCGAGCATATGGAACGCAGCTCATTCGCTCTGACTTTTCCGAGAATCCGACCGAGCGTTGATAAGGCTCAGATTTTGGCAAAATCCTTAGAGAATATATGACCGAGCGTATGCAACGCAGCTCATACGCTCAGACCTTTTGGCAAATCGGACCGAGCGTTGACAAGGCTCGGATGTTGAATAAATCCTATGAGAAAATATAGCCGAGCGTATGCAATGCAGCTCATACCTTCGGACTTTTTGACGAATTCGACCGAGTGTTGACAAGGCTCGGATTTTGGAAAAATCCTTGGTGAAAATATGGCCCAGTGTATGCAACGCAGCTCATACGCTAAGACTTTTTGGCGAATCCGACCGAGTGTTGACAAAGCTCGGATTTTGGAGAAATCTTTAGAGAAAATATGGCCGAGCAAATCCAACGCAGCTCATACGCTCGAACTTTTTGGCGAATCCGATCGAGCGTTGACAAGGCTCGGATGTTGGAGTGATCCTTGGAGAAAATATGGCCGAGCGTATGCAACACAACTCATACGTTCGGACTTTTTGGCGAATCCGACCGAGCATTGATAAGGCTTGGATTTTGGAGAAATTCTTGGAGAAAATAATGCCGAGCGTATGCAATGCAGCTCATACGCTCGGACTTTTTGGCGAATCCGACCGAGCGTTGACAAGGTTCAGATTTTGGAGAAATCTTTGGAGAAAATATGGTCGAGCGTATGCAACGCAGCTCATACGCTCGGACTTTTTAGGGAATCCGACCGAGTGTTGACAAGGCTCTGATTTTGGAGAAATTCTTGGAGAAAATATGGCCTAGCGTATGCAACGCAGCTCATGCGCTCGGACTTTTTGGCTAATCCCACCGAGCGTTGACAAGGCTCGGATTTTGGAGAAATCCTTGGAGAAAATATGGCCGAGCGTATGCAACGCAGCTCATACGCTCGGACTTTTTGGTGAATTTGACCGAGTGTTGATAAGGCTCGGATTTTAGTGAAATCCTTGGAGAAAAAATGGCCGAGCGGATGCAACGCAGTGCATACGCTCGGAATTTTTGGCGAATCCGACCGAGTGTTGACAATGCTCGGATATTGGAGAAATCCTTGGAGAAAATATGGCCGAGCGTATGCAACGCAGCTTATACGCTCGGACTTTTTGGCGAATCCGACAGAGCGTTGACAAGGCTTGGATTTTGGAGAAATATTTGGAGAAAATATGGCCGACCATATGGAACGCAACTCATTCGCTCGGACTTTTTCACGAATCCGACCGAGCGTTGATAAGGCTAAGACTTTGGAGTAATCCTTGGAGAATATATGGCCGAGCGTATGCAACGCAGCTCATACGCTCGGACTTTTTGGGGAATTCGACTGAGCGTTGACAAGGCTCGGATTTTGAAAAAATCCTTGGTGATAATATGGCCCAGCGTATGCAACGCAGCTCATACGCTCGGATTTTTTGGCGAATCCGACCGAGCATCGACAACGCTCAGATTTTGGAGAAATCCTTGGAGAAAATATGGCCGAGCGTATCCAACGCAGCTCATACGCTCGTACTTTTTGGCGAATCCGACCGAACGTTGACAAGGTTCAGATTTTGGAGAAATCCTTGGAGAAAATATGGCCGAGCGTATGCAACGCAGCTTATACTCTCGGACTTTTTAGCGAATTCGACCGAGAGTTTACAAGGCTCGGATTTTGGAGAAATTCTTGGAGAAAATAATGCCGAGCATATGCAATGCAGCTCATATGCTGGGACGTTTTGGCGAATCTGACCGAGCGTTGACAAGGCTCGGATTTTGGAGAAATCCTTGGAGAAAATATGGCCGAGCGTATGCAACATAGCTCATACGCTCGGACTTTTTGGTGAATCCGACCGAGCGTTGACAAAACTCGGATTTTAGAGAAATCCTTGGAGAAAATATGGCCGCGCGAATGCAACGCAGCTTATACGCTCGGACTTTTTGGCGATTCCAACCTAGCGTTGACAAGGCTCGGATTTTGGAGAAATCCTTGGAGAAAATATGGTTGAGCGTATGCAAAGAAGCTCATACGCTTGAACTTTTAGGCGAATCCAACCATGCATTGACAGGGCTCGGATTTTGGAGATATCCTTAGAGAAAATATGGCCGAGTGTATGCAACGCAGCTCATACGCTCGAACTTTTTAGCGAATCCAACCGAGTGTTGATAAGCCTCGGATTTTGGAGAAATTCTTGTAGAAAATATGGCCGAGCGTATGCAACGCAGCTCATACGCTCGGAATTTTTGGCGAATCCGACCGAGTGTTGACAAAGCTCGGATATTGGAGAAATCCTTGGAGAAAATATGGCCGAGTGTATGCAACGCAGCTCATACGCTCGGACTTTTTGGCGAATCTGACCGAGCGTTGACAAGGCTCTGATTTTGGAGAAATCCTTGGAGAAAATATGGCCGAGCGTACGCAACGCAGCTCACACGCTCGGACTTTTTGGTGAATTTGACCGAGCATTGATAAAGCTCAGATTTTAGTGAAATCTTTGGAGAAACAATGGCCGAGTGTATGCAACGCAGCTCATACGCTCGGACTTATTGGCGAGTCCAACCGTGCATTGACAGGGCTCAGATTTTTAGAAATCCTTGGAGAAAATATGGCCGAGTGTATACAACGCAGCTCATACACTTGGACCTTTTAGCGAACCCAACCGAGCGTTGACAAGGCTCGGATTTTGGAGAAATCCTTGGAGAAAATATGTCCGAGCGTATGCAGCGCAGCTCATATGCTCGTACTTTTTGGCGAATCCAACCGAGCGTTGACAAGGTTCGGATTTTGGAGAAATTCTTTTAGAAAATATGGCCGAGCGTATGCAACGCAGCTCATACGCTCGAACTTTATGGCGAATCCGACCGAGTGTTAACAAAGCTCGGATTTTGGAGAAATCCTTGGAGAAAATATGGCCGAGTGTATGCAATGCAGCTCATACACTTCGACTTTTTAGCAAATCCAACCGAGTGTTGACAAGGCTCGGATTTTGGAGAAATCCTTGGAGAAAATATGTCCGAGCGTATGCAACGCAGCTCATATGCTCGTACTTTTTAGCGAATCCAACCGAGCGTTGACAATGCTCGGATTTTGGAGAAATTATTGTAGAAAATATGGCCGAGCGTATGCAACGCAGCTCATACGCTCGGACATTTTGGGGAATCCGACCGAGTGTTGACAAGGCTCGGATTTTGGAGAAATCCTTGGAGAAAATATGGCCGAGTGTATGCAACGCAGCTCATACGCTCGGATTTTTTAGCGAATCCGACGTGGTGTTGACAAGGTTCGGATGTTGGAGTAATCCTTGGAGAAAATATGGCCGAGCGTATGCAACGCAACTCATACGTTTAGACTTTTTGGCGAATCCGACCGAGCGTTGACAAGGCTCAGATTTTGGAGAAATTCTTGGAGAAAATATGGCCGAGCGTATCCAACGCAGCTTTTACGCTCGTACTTTTTGGTGAATCCGACCGAGCGTTGACAAGGCTCGGATTTTGGAGAAATCCTTGGAGAAAATATGGCCGAGCGTATGCAACGCAGCTCATACGCTTGGACTTTTTGGCGAATCCGACCGAGCGTTGACAAGGCTTGGATTTTGGAGAAATCCGAGGAGAAAATATGGCCGAGCGTATGCAACGCAGCTCATACGCTAGGACTTTTTTGCGAATCCGACCGAGCAATGACAAGACCTGAATTTTGGAGAAATCCCTGGAGAAAATATGGCCGAGTGTATGCAACGCAGCTCAGACGCTCGGAATTTTTGGCGAATCCGACAGAGCGTTGATAAGGCTTGAAGTTTGGAAAAATCCTGGGAGAAAATATGGCCGAGTGTATGCAACGCAGCTCATACGCTCGGACTTTTTGGCGAATCCGACCGAGAGTTGACAAGGCTCGGATTTTGGCGAAATCCTTGGAGAAAATATGGCCGAGTGTATGCAACGCAGCTCATAAGCTCGGACTTTTTGGAGAATCCGACCGAGCGTTGACAAGGCTTGAATTTTGGAGAAATCCTTGGAGAAAATATGGTCGAGTGTATGCAACACAGCTCATACGCTTGGACTTTTTATCGAATCCGACCGAGCGTTGACAAGGCTCGAATGTTGAATAAATCCAATGAGAAAATATGGACAAGTGTATGCAACGCAGCTCATACGCTCGGACTTTTTGGTGAATCCGACCGAGCGTTGATAAGGCTCGGATTTTAGAGAAAATCCTTGGAGAAAATTTGGCCGCGCGTATGCAACGCAGCTTATACGCACGGACTTTTTGGCGAATCCAACCCAGCGTTGACAAGGCTGGGATTTTGGAGAAATCCTTGGAGAAAATATGGTCGAGCGTATGCAACGCAGCTCATACGCTTGAACTTTTAGGCTAATCCAACCATGCATTGACAAGGCTCAGATTTTGGAGAAATCCGTGGAGAAAATATGGCCGAGCATATGCAACGCAGCTCATACGCTCGGACTTTTTGAGGAATCCGACCGAGTGTTGACAAAGCTCGGATTTTGGATAAATCCTTGGAGAAAATATGGGCGAGCGTATGCAACGCAGCTCATACGCTCGGATTTTTTGGAGAATCCGACCGAGTGTTGACAAGGCTCGGATTTTGGAGAAATCCTTGGAGAAAATATGGTTGAGCATATGCAACGCAGCTCATACGCTCGGACTTTTTGGCGAATCTGACCGAGTGTTGACAAAGCTCGGATTTTGGAGAAAGCCTTGGAGAAAATATGGCCGAGTGTATGCAATGTAGCTCATACGCTCGAACTTTTTGGCGAATCCGACCGAGCGTTGACAAGGCTCGAATGTTGGAGTAATCCTTGGAGAAAATATGGCCGAGTGTATGCAACACAGCTCATACGCTCGGACTTTTTGGTGAATCCGACAGAGCGTTGACAAGGCTTTGATTTTGGAGAAATATTTGGAGAAAATATGGCCGAGCATGTGGAACGCAGCTCATTCGCTCGGACTTTTTCGCGAATCCGACCGAGCATTGACAAGGCTCAGATTTTGGAGAAATATTTGGAGAAAATATGGCCGAGCGTATCCAACGCAACTCATACGCTTTTACTTTTTGGCGAATCCGACCGAGCGTTGACAAGGTTCGGATTTTGGAGAAATCCATGGAGAAAATATGGCCGAGCGTATGCAACGCAGCTCATACTCTCAGACTTTTTGGTGAATCCGACCGAGTGTTGACAAGACTCAGATTTTGGAAAAATCCGTGGAGAAAATTTGGCCCAGTTTATGCAACGCAGCTCATACGCTCGGATTTTTTGGCGAATCCTACCGAGCATTGACAAGGCTCAGATTTTGGCGAAATCCTTGGAGAAAATATGGCCGAGCGTATCCAACGCAGCTCATACGCTCTAACTTTTTGGCGAATCCGATCGAGCGTTGACAAGGCTCGGATTTTGGAGAAATCCTTGGAGAAAATATGGCCGAGCGTATGCAACACAGCTCATACGCTCGGAGTTTTTGGCGAATCCGACCGAGCGTTGACAAGGCTCGGATTTTGAAGAAATTCTTGGAGAAAATAATGCCGAGTGTATGTAATGCAACTCATACGCTCGGACTTTTTGGCGAATCCGACCGAGCGTTGACAAGGCTCAGATTTTGGAGAAATCCTTGGAGAATATATGGCCGAGCGTATGCAACGCAGCTCATACGCTCGGACTTTTTGGCGAATCTGACCGAGGGTTGACAAGGCTCGGATTTTGGAGAAATCCTTGGAGAAAATATGGCCGAGCGTATGCAACGCAACTCTAACGCTCGGATTTTTTGGCGAATCCTACCGAGCGTTGACAAGGCTCGAATTTTGGAGAAATCCTTGGAGAAAATATGGCCGAGCATATGCAACGCAGCTCATTCGCTCGGACTTTTTGCGAATTCGACCGAGCGTTGACAAGGCTCAGATTTTCGAGAAATCATTGGAGAATATATGACCGAGCGTATGCAACGCAGCTCATACGCTCGTACTTTTTGGCGAATCCTAACGAGCATTAACAAGGCCAGATTCTGGAGAAATCATTGGATAAAATGTGGTCGAACATATGCATCGCAGCTCATACGCTCGGACTTTTTGGCGAATCCGACCGAGCTTTGACAAGGCTCGGATTTTAGAGAAATCCTTGGAGAAAATATGGCCGAGCGTATGCAACGCGGCTCATACGCTCGGACTTTTTAGCGAATCCGACCGAGCATTGAGAAGATACGAATTTTGCAGAAATCCTTGGAGAAAATATGGCCGAGCGTATGCAACGCAGCACAAACGCTTAGACTTTTTGGTGAATTTGACCGAGCGTTGGCAAGGCTCAGATTTTGGAGAAATCCTTAGAGAAAATATGGCCGAGAGTATGCAACGAAGCTCATGCGCTCGTACTTTTTTGGTGAATTTGAGTCCGAGCGTTGATAAGGCTCGGATTTTAGTGAAATCCTTGGAGAAAAAATGGACCGAGCATATGCAACGCAGCTCATACGCTCGGAATTTTTGGCGAATCCGATCGAGCATTGACAAGGCTCGGATTTTTGGAGAAATCTTTGGAGAAAATATGGCCGAGCGTATGCAACGCAGCTTATACGCTCGGACTTTTTGGTGAATTTGACAGAGCGTTGATAAAGCTCGGATTTTAGTGAAATCCTTGGAGAAAAAATGGCCGAGCGTCTGCAACGCAGCTCATACGCTTGGAATTTTTGGCGAATCAAATGGTGCATTGACAGGGCTCAGATTTTGGAGAAATCCTTGGAGAAAATATGGCCGAGTGTATGCAACGTAGCTCATACGCTTCGACTTTTTGGCGATTCCAATCGAGCATTGACAAGGCTTGGATTTTGGAAAATCCTTGGGGAAAATATGGCCGAGTATATGCAACGCAACTCATATGCTCGGACTTTTTGGCAAATCCGATCGAGCGTGGACAAGGCTCCAATTTTCGAGAAATTCTTGGAGAAAATATGGTCGAGCGTATGCAACGCAGCTCATACGCTCGGACTGTTTGGCGAATCTGACCGAGCGTTGCCAAGGCTCGGATTTTTTAGAATTCTTTGGAAAAAATATGGTCGAGCGTATGCAACACAGCTCATACGCTCGAACTTTTAGGCGAATCCAACCGTGCATTGACACGGCTCAGATTTTGGAGAAATCCTTGGAGAAAATATGGCCGAGTGTATGCAATGCAGCTCATACGCTCGGACTTTTGGCGAATCTGACCGGGCGTTAACAAGGCTTAGATTTTGGAGAAATCCTTGGAGAAAATATGGCGGAACGTATGCAACACAGCTCATACGCTCGGACTTTTTGGTCAACCCGACCAAGCGTTGACAAGGCTCGGATTTTAGAGAAATCCTTGGAGAAAATATGGCCGCGCATATGCAACGCAGCTTATACGCTCAGACTTTTTGGCGATTCCAACCTAGCATTGACAAGGCTCGGATTTTGGAGAAATCCTTTGAGAAAATATGGTTGAGCGTATACAACGCAACTCATACGCTTGAACTTTTAAGCGAATCCAACCATGCATTGACAGGGCTCAGATTTTGGAGAAATCCTTAGAGAAAATATGGCCGAGTGTATGCAACGCAGCTCACACGCTCGGACTTTTTAGCGAATCAAACCGAGCGTTGATAAGGCTCAGATTTTGGAGAAATTCTTGTGGAAAATATGGCCGAGCGTATGCAACGCAGCTCATACGCTCGGACTTTTTGGCGAATCCGACCGAGTGTTGACAAAGCTCGGATTTTGGAGAAATCCTTGGAGGAAAATATGGCCGAGTGTATGCAACGCAGCTCATACGCTCGGACATTTTGGGGAATCCGACCGAGTGTTGACAAGGCTCGGATTTTGGAGAAATCCTTGGAGAAAATATGGCCGAGTGTATGCAACGCAGCTCATACGCTCGGACATTTTGGGGAATCCGACCGAGTGTTGACAAGGCTCGGATTTTGGAGAAATCCTTGGAGAAAATATGGCCGAGTGTATGCAACGCAGCTCATACGCTCGGATTTTTTGGCGAATCCGACCGAGCGTTGACAAGGCTATGATTTTGGGAGAAATCCTTGGAGAAAATATGGCCGAGCGTACGCAACACAGCTCATACGCTCGGACTTTTTGGTGAATTTGACCAAGCATTGATAAAGCTCGGATTTTAGTGAAATCCTTGGAGAAAAAATGGCCGAGCGTATGCAACGTAGCTCATACGCTCGTAATTTTTGGCGAATCCAACCGTGCATTGACAGGGCTCAGATTTTTGAGAAATTATTGTAGAAAATATGGCCGAGTGTATGCAACACAGCTCATACGCTCGAACTTTTTGGCAAATCCGAGCCGAGCATTGACAAGGCTCAGATGTTGGAGTAATCCTTGGAGAAAATATGGCCGAGCGTATGCAACGCAACTCATACGCTCAGACTTTTTGGCAAATCCGACCGAGCGTTGACAAGGCTCGGATTTTGGAAAAATTCTTGGAGAAAATATGGCCGAGCGTATCCAACGCAGCTTTTACGCTCGTACTTTTTGGTGAATCCGATCCAGCGTTGGCAAGGCTCGGATTTTGGAGAAATCCTTGGAGAAAATATGGCCAAGCATATACAACGTAGCTCATACGCTCGGACTTTTTGGCGAATCCGACCGAACGTTGACAAGGCTTGGATTTTGGAGAAATCCAAGGAGAAAATATGGCCGAGCGTATGCAACGCAGCTCATACGCTCGGACTTTTTGGCAAATCCGACCGAGAGTTGACAAGGCTCGGACTTTGGCGAAATCCTTGGAGAAAATATGGCCGAGTATATGCAACGCAGCTCATACGCTCGGACTTTTTGGAGAATCCGACCGAGTGTTGACAAGGCTTGAATTTTGGAGAAATCTTTGGAGAAAATATGGTCGAGCGTATGCAACGCAGCTCATACGCTCGGACTTTTTATCGAATCCGACCAAGCGTTGACAAGGCTCGGATGTTGAATAAATCCAATGAGAAAATATGGAAGAGTGTATGCAACGCAGCTCATACGCTCGGGCTTTTTGGTGAATCCGACCGAGTGTTGTCAAGGCTCGGATTTTAGAGAAATCCTTGGAGAAAATTTGGCCGCGCGTATGCAACGCAGCTTATACGCACGGACTTTTTGGCGAATCCAACCCAGCGTTGACAAGGCTAGGATTTTGGAGAAATCCTTGGAGAAAATATGGTCGAGCGTATGCAACGCAGCTCATACGCTTGAACTTTTAGGCTAATCCAACCATGCATTGACAAGGCTCAGATTTTGGAGAAATCCTTGGAGAAAATACTGCCGAGCGTATGCAACGCAGGTCATACGCTCGGACGTTTTTGAGGAATCTGACCGAGTGTTGACAAGGCTCAGATTTTGGAGAAATCCTTGGAGAAAATATGGGCCGAGCGTATGCAACGCAGCTTATAGGCTCGGACTTTTTGGGGAATCCGACCGAGTGTTGACAAAGCTCGGATTTTGGAGAAATCCTTGGAGAAAATATGGTCGAGCGTATGCAACGCAGCTCACACGCTCGGACTTTCTGGCAAATCTGACCGAGTGTTGACAAAGCTCAGATTTTGGAGAAATCCTTGGAGAAAATATGGCCGAGTTTATTCAATGCAGCTCATACGCTCGAACTTTTTGGCGAATCTGACCGAGTGTTGACATGGCTCGAATTTTGGAGAAATTCTTGGAGAAAATTTGGCCGAGCGTATCCAACGCAGCTCATACGCTCGTATTTTTTGGTGAATCCGACCGAGCGTTGAAACGGCTCGAATTTTGGAGAAATCCTTGGAGAAAATATGGCCGAGCGTATGCAACGCAGCTCATACGCTTGTATTTTTTGGTGAATCCGACCGAGCGTTGACAGGGCTCGAATTTTGGAGAAATCCTTGGAGAAAATATGGCCGAGCGTATGCAACGAAGCTCATATGCTAGGACTTTTTAAGGAATCCGACCGAGTGTTGACAAGGCTCGGATTTTGGAGAAATCCTTGGAGAAAATTTGGCCGAGTGTATGCAACGCAGCTCATACGCTCGGACTTTTTGGCGAATCCGACCGAGCATTGACAAGGTTCAGATTTTGGAGAAATCCTTGGATAAAATATGGCCGAGCGTATGCAACGCAACTCATACGCTCAGACTTTTTGGTGAATCCGAGCCGAGCGTTGACAAGACTCGGATTTTGGGGAAATTCTTGTAGAAAATATGGTCGAGTGTATCCAACGCAGCTCATACGCTCGTACTTTTTGGTGAATCCGACCGAGTGTTGACAAAGCCCGGATTTTGGAGAAATCTTTGGAGAAAATATGACCGAGCATATGCAACGCAGCTCATACGCTCGGACTTTTTGGGGAATCCGACCGAGTGTTGACAAGGCTCGGATTTTGGAGAAATCCTTGGAGAAAATATGGTTAAGCGTATGCAACGCAGCTCATACGCTCGGACTTTTTGGCGAATCTGACCGAGTGTTGACAAAGCTCGGATTTTGGAGAAATCCCTGGAGAAAATATGGCCGAGTGTATGCAATGCAGCTCATACGCTCGAACTTTTTTGGCGAATCCGACCGAGCGTTGACAAGGCTCGGATGTTGGAGTAATCCTTGGAGAAAATATGACCGAGCGTATACAACACAACTCATATGCTCGGACTTTTTGGCGAATCCAATGGTGCATTGACAGGGCTCAGATTTTGGAGAAATCCTTGGAGAAAATATGGCTGAGTGTATGCAACGTAGCTCATACGCTTCGCCTTTTTGGCGAATCCAATCGAGCGTTGACAGGGCTTGGATTTTGGAGAAATCCATGGGGAAAATATGGCCGAGTATATGCAACGCAGCTCATATGCTCGAACTTTTTGGTAAATCCGATCGAGCGTGGACAAGGCTCCTATTTTCGAGAAATCCTTGGAGAAAATATGGTCGAGTGTATGCAACGCAGCTCATACGCTCGGACTATTTGGCGAATATGACCGAGCGTTGCCAAGGCTCGGATTTTTGAGAATTATTTGGAAAAAATATGGTCGAGCGTATGCAACGCAGCTCATACGCTTGAACTTTTAAGCGAATCCAACCGTGCATTGACACGGCTCAGATTTTGGAGAAATCCTTGGAGAAAATATGGTCGAGTGTATGCAACGCAGCTCATACGCTCGGACTTTTTGGCGAATCAAATAGAGCGTTGACAAGGCTCGGATTTTGGAGAAATCCTTGGAGAAAATATGGCCGAGTGTATGCAACGCAGCTCATACGCTCGAACTTTTAGGCGAATCCAACCTTGCATTGACACGGCTCAGATTTTGGAGAAATCCTTGGAGAAAATATGGCCGAGTGTATGCAACGCAGCTTATACGCTTAGACTTTTTGACGAATCCGACCGAGCGTTGACAAGGCTCGGATTTTGGAGAAATCCTTGGAGAAAATATGGTCGAGGGTATACAACGCAGCTTATACGCTTGGACTTTTTGGTGAATCAAACCAAGCGTTGACAAGGCTCGGATTTTGGAGAAATCCTTGTAGAAAATATGGCAGAGTATATGCAACGCAGCTCATACACTCAAATTTTTTGGCGAATCCGACCGAGTGTTGACAAGGCTCGGAGTTTGGAGAAAACCTTAGAGAAAATATGGCCGAGCGTATGCAAAGCAGATCATACGCTCGGACTTTTTGATTAATACAGCCGAGCGTTGACAAGGCTCGGATTTTGGAGAAAAGATGGCCGAGCGGATGCAACACAACTTTTACGATCGGACTTTTTGGCGAATCCGACCGAGCGTTGACAAGGCTCTTTTGGAGAAATCCTTGGAGAAAATATGGCCGAGTGTATGCAACGCAGCTCATACGCTCAGACTTTTAGGCGAATCCAACCTTCCATTGACACGGCTCGGATTTTGGAGAAATCCTTAGAGAAAATATGGCCGAGTGTATGCAACGCAGCTCATACGCTTAGACTTTTTGGCGAATCCGACCGAGTGTTGCCAAGGCTCGGATTTTGGAGAAATCCCTGGAGAAAATATGGTCGAGCGTCTGCAGCACAGCTTATACGCTCGGACTTTTTGGCGAATCCAACCGTGCATTGACAGTGCTCGGATTTTGGAGAAATCCTTGGCGAAAATATGGTCGAGTATATGCAACACAGCTCATATACTTGGACTTTTTAGCGAATCCAACCGAGCGTTGACAAGGCTCGGATTTTGGAGAAATCCTTGGAGAAAATATGGCCGAGCGTATGCAACGCAGCTCATACGCTCGGACTTTTTGGTGAATCCGACAGAGCGTTGACAAGGCTTGGATTTTGGAGAAATATTTGGAGAAAATATGGCCGAGCATGTGGAACGCAGCTCATTCACTTGGATTTTTTCGCGAATCCGACCAAGCATTGATAAGGCTCAGATTTTGGTGAAATCCTTGGAGAATATATGACCGAGTGTATGCAACGTAGCTCTTACACTCGGACTTTTTGGCGAATCTGACCGAGCATTGACAAAGCTCGGATGTTGAATAAATCCTATGAGAAAATATGGCCGAGTGTATGCAATGAAGCTCATACGTTCGGACTTTTTAGCGAATCCGACCGAGCGCTGACAAGGCTCGGATTTTGGAAAAATCCTTGGAGAAAATATGGCCCAGAGTATGCAACGCAGTTCATACGCTCGGATTTTTTGGCGAATCCGACCGAGCATTGACAAGGCTCAGATTTTGGAGAAATCTTTGGAGAAAATATGGCCGAGCGTATCCAACGCAGCTCATATGCTTAGACTTTTTGGCGAATCCGACTGAGCGTTGTCAAGGCTCGGGTTTTCGAGAAATCCCTGGAGAAAATATGGTCGAGCGTCTGCAGCACAGCTTATACGCTCGAACTTTTTGGCGAATCCAACCGTGAATTGACAGTGCTCGGATTTTGGAGAAAACCTTAGAGAAAATATGGCCGAGCGTATGCAAAGCAGATCATACGCTCGGACTTTTTGATTAATACAGCCGAGCGTTGACAAGGCTCGGATTTTGGAGAAAAGATGGCCGAGCGGATGCAACACAACTTTTACGATCGGACTTTTTGGCGAATCCGACCGAGCGTTGACAAGGCTCGGATTTTGGAGAAATCCTTGGAGAAAATATGGCCGAGTGTATGCAACGCAGCTCATACGCTCAGACTTTTAGGCGAATCCAACCTTGCATTGACACGGCTCGAATTTTGGAGAAATCCTTAGAGAAAATATGGCCGAGTGTATGCAACGCAGCTCATACGCTTAGACTTTTTGGCGAATCCGACCGAGTGTTGTCAAGGCTCGGATTTTGGAGAAATCCCTGGAGAAAATATGGTCGAGCGTCTGCAGCACAGCTTATACGCTCGGACTTTTTGGCGAATCCAACCGTGCATTGACAGTGCTCGGATTTTGGAGAAATCCTTGGCGAAAATATGGTCGAGTATATGCAACACAGCTGATATACTTGGACTTTTTAGCGAATCCAACCGAGTGTTGACAAGGCTCGGATTTTGGAGAAATCCTTGGAGAAAATATGGCCGAGCGTATGCAACGCAGCTCATACGCTCGGACTTTTTGGTGAATCCGACAGAGCGTTGACAAGGCTTGGATTTTGGAGAAATATTTGGAGAAAATATGGCCGAGCATGTGGAACGCAGCTCATTCACTTGGATTTTTTCGCGAATCCGACCAAGCATTGATAAGGCTCAGATTTTGGTGAAATCCTTGGAGAATATATGACCGAGTGTATGCAATGTAGCTCTTACACTCGGACTTTTTGGCGAATCCGACCGAGCATTGACAAGGCTCGGATGTTGAATAAATCCTATGAGAAAATATGGCCGAGTGTATGCAATGAAGCTCATACGTTCGGACTTTTTAGCGAATCCGATCGAGCGCTGACAAGGCTCGGATTTTGGAAAAATCCTTGGAGAAAATATGGCCCAGCGTATGCAACGCAGTTCATACGCTCGGATTTTTTGGCGAATCCGACCGAGCATTGACAAAGCTCAGATTTTGGAGAAATATTTGGAGAAAATATGGCCGAGCGTATCCAACGCAGCTCATACGCTCGTACTTTTTGGCGAATCCGACCAAGCGTTGACAAGGCTCGAATTTAAGAGAAATCCTTGGAGAAAATATGGCCGCACGTATGCAACGCAGCTCATATGCTCGGACTTTTTGGCGAATCCGACCGAGCGTTGACAAGGCTCCGATTTTGGAGAAATCCTTGAAGAATATATGGCCGAGTGTATGCAATACAGCTCATACGCTCGGACTTTTTAGCGAATCCAACCGAGCGTTGACAAGGCTCGAATTTTGGAGAAATTCTTGGGGAAAATATGGCCGAGTGTATGCAACGCAGCTCATACGCTTGGACTTTTTGGCAAATCAAACCGAGCGTTGACAAGGCTCGGATTTTGGAGAAATTCTTGTAGAAAATATGGCCGAGCGTATGCAACGCAGCTCATATGCTCTGACTTTTTGGTGAATTCGACCGAGCGTTGACAAGGCTAAGATTTTGGAGAAATCTTTGGAGAAAATATGGCCGAGCGTATGCAACACAGCTCATACGCTAGGACTTTTTGGTGAATCCGACCGAGCGTTGACAAGGCTCGGATTTTAGAGAAATCCTTGGAGAAAATATGACTGCGTATATGCTACGCAGCTCATATGCACGAACTTTTTGGCGAATTCGACCGAGCGTTGACAAGGCTTCGATTTTGGAGAAATCCTTGGAGAAAATATGGCCGAGCGTATGCAACGCAGATCATACGCTCGGACTTTTTGATGAATACGACCGAGCGTTGACAAGGCTCGGATTTTGGAGAAATCCTTGGGGAAAATATGGCCGAGTGTATGCAACGCAGCTCATACGCTTGGACTTTTTGGCGAATCCAACCGAGCGTTGACAAGGCTCGGATTTTGGAGAAATCCTTGAAGAAAATATGGCCGAGCGTATGCAACACAGCTCATACGCTCGAATTTTTTGGCGAATCCGATCGAGTGTTGACAAGGCTCGGATTTTGGAGAACTCCTTGGAGAAAATATGCTCGAGTGTAGGCAACGCAGCTCATACGCTCGAACTTTTTGGCGAATCCGACCGAGCGTTGACAAGGCTCAGATTTGGGAGAAATCCTTGGAGAAAATATGGCCGAGTGTATGCAACGCAGCTCATACGCTCGAACTTTTTGGTGAATTTGACCGAGCGTTGATAAGGCTCGGATTTTAGTGAAATCCTTGGTTAAAAAATGGCCGAGCGTATGCAACGCAACTCATACGCTCGGAATTTTTGACGAATCCAACCTTGCATTGACAGGGATCAGATTTTGGAGAAATCCTTGGAGAAAATATGGCCGAGTGTATGCAACACAGCTCATACGCTTGGACTTTTTGGCGAATCCAATCGAGCGTTGACAAGGCTCGGATTTTGGAGAAATCCTTGGAGAAAATATGGCCGAGTATATGCAATGCAGCTCATATGCTCGAACTTTTTGGCGAATCCGACCGAGCGTGGACAAGGCTCCGATTTTGGAGAAATCCTTGGAGAAAACATGGTCGAGCGTATGCAATGCAGCTCATACACTCGGACTATTTGGTGAATCTGACCGAGCGTTGCCAAGGCTCAGATTTTTGAGAAATCCTTCGAAAAAATATGGTCGAGCGTATGCGACGCAGCTCATACGCTCGAACTTTTAGGTGAATCCAACCGTGCATTGACACGGCTTAGATTTTGGATAAATCCTTGGAAAAAATATGACCGAGTGTATGCAACGCAGCTCATACGCTCGGACATTTTGGCAAATCCAACCGAGTGTTGACAAAGTTCAGATTTTGGAGAAATTCTTGTCGAAAATATGGCCGAGCGTATGCAACGCAGCTCATAAGCTCGAATTTTTTGGTGAATCCGACCGAGTGTTGACAAGGCTCGGATTTTGGAGAAATCCTTGGAGAAAATATAGCCGAGTATATGCAACGCAGATCATACACTCGGACTTTTTGATGAATACGATCGAGCGTTGACAAGGCTTGGATTTTGTAGAAAAGATTGGAGAAAAATGGCCTAATGTATGCAACACAGCTCATACGCTCGGAATTTTTGGCGAATCTGACCGAGTGTTGACAAGACTCGGATTTTGGAGAAATCCTCGGAGAAAATATGGCCGAGCATATGCAACGCAGCTTATACGCTCGGACGTTTTGGCGAATCCGACCGAGCGTTGACAAGGCTCGGATTTTAGAGAAATCCTTGGAGAAAATATGGCCAAGCATATGCAACGCAACTCATACACTTGGACTTTTTAGTGAATCCAACCGGGCGTTGACAATGCTCGGATTTTGGAGAAAAGATGGCCGAGCGGATGCAACACAACTTATACGATCGAACTTTTTGGCGAATCTGACCGAGCGTTGACAAGGCTCGGATGTTGAATAAATCCTATGAGAAAATATGGCCGAGTGTATGCAATGCAGCTCATACGCTCGGACTTTTTGGCAAATCCGACCGAGCGTTGACAAGGCTCGGATTTTGGAGAAATCCTTGGAGAAAAATGGACTAGCGTAAGCAACGCAGCTCATACGCTCGGACTTTTTGGCGAATCTGACCGAGCGTTGACAAGACTCGGATTTTGGAGAAATCCTGGGAGAAAATATGGCCGAGCATATGCAACGCAGCTTATACGCTCGGACGTTTTGGCGAATCCGACCGAGCGTTGACAAGGCTCGGATTTTAGAAAAAATCCTTGGAGAAAATATGGCCAAGCATATGCAACGCAACTCATACACTTGGACTTTTTAGCGAATCCAACCGGGCGTTGACAAGGATCGGATTTTGGAGAAATCCTTGGAGAAAATTTGTCCGAGCTTATGCAACGCAGCTCATATGCTCGTACTTTTTGGCGAATCCGGCCGGGCATTTTCAAGGCTCGAATTTTTAAGAAATCCTTGGAGAATATATGGCCGAGTGTATGCAACTCAACTCATACGCTCGGACTTTTTGGTGAATCCGACCGAGCGTTGACAAGGCTTGGATTTTGGAGAAATCCTTGGAGAAAATATGGCCGAGTGGGTGCAACACAGCTCATACTCTTGGACATTTTGGAGAATAAAACTGAGTGTTGACAAGGCTTGGATTTTGAAGAAATCCTTAGAGAAACCACGGCTGAGCGCATGCAACGCAGCTCATACGTTCGAACTTTTTTCCGAATCCGACAGAGCGTTGACGAGACTCGGATCCTGCAGAAATCCATGAAGAAAATATGGCCGAGCGTATGCAACGCAGCTCGTACACTCGAATTTTTTGACGAATCCGACCGAGCATTGACAAGGCTCGGATTTTGGAGAAATCCTTGGAGAAAATGTGGCCGAGCGTATGCAATGCAGCTCATACGCTTGGACTTTTTGGCGAATCTGACCGAGTGTTGACAAGGCTCGGATTTTGGAGAAATCCTTGGAGAAAATATGGCCCAACGTATGCAACGCAGCTCATGCGCTCGGACTTTTTGGCGAATCCGGCCGAGTGTTGACAAGGCTCGGATTTTAGGGAAATCCTTGAAGAAAATATGGCCGAGCATATGCAGCGCAACTCATACACTTGGACTTTTTAGTGAATCTAACCGAACGTTGACAAGGCTCGAATTTTGGAGAAATCCTTGGAGAAAATATGTCCGAGCATATGCAACGCAGCTCATATGCTAGTACTTTTTGGTGAATCCGACCGAGCATTGACAAGGCTCAGATTTTGGAGAAATCCTTGGAGAAAATATGGCCGAGTGTATGCAACGCAGCTCATACGCTCGGAATTTTTGGCGAATCCGACCGTGCGTTGACAAGGCTCGGATTTTGGAGAAATCCTTGGAGAAAATATGGCCGAGAGGGTGCAACACAGCTCATACTCTCGGACATTTTGGAGAATAGAACTGAGTGTTGACAAGGCTCGGATTTTGGAGAAATCCTTGGAGAAACCATTGTCGAGTGTATGCAACGCAGCTCATACGCTCGAACTTTTTGCCGAATCCGACAGAGCGTTGACGAGGCTTGGATCCTGGAGAAATCCTTGAAGAAAATATGGCCGAGCGTATGCAACGCGGCTCGTACACTCGAATATTTTGACGAATCCGACAGAGCATTGACAAGGCTCAGATTTTGGAGAAATCCTTGGAGAAAATGTGGCCTAGCGTATGCAATGCAGCACATACGCTCGGACTTTTTGGCGAATCTGACCGAGCATTGACAAGGCTCGGATGTTGGAGAAATCCTTGGAGAAAATATGGCCGAGTGTATGCAACGCAGCTCATACGCTTGGACTTTTTGACGAATCCAACCGACCGTTGACAAGGCTCGGATTTAGGAGAAATCCTTGGAGAAAATATGGCCGAGCATGTGGAACACAGCTCATTCGCTCTGACATTTTCGAAAATCCGACCGAGCGTTGACCAAGCTCAGATTTTGGAGAAATCCTTGGAGAATTTATGGCCGAGTGTATGCAACACAGCTCATACGCTCGGACTTTTTGGCGAATCCGACCGAGCGTTGATAAGGCTCGGATTTTGGAGAAATCCTTGGAGAAAATATGGCCGAGTGTATGCAACGTAGCTCATACGCTTGGATTTTTTGGCGAATCCGACCGAGCATTGACAAGGCTCGGATTTTGGAAAAATCCTCGGAGAAAATTTGGCCCAGCGTATGCAATGCAGCTCATATGCTCGGATTTTTTGGCGAATCCGACCGAGCATTGACAAGAAACAGATTTTGGAGAAATCCTTACAGAAAATATGGCCGAGCGTATCCAACGCAGTGCATACGCTCGTACTTTTTGGCGAATCCGAGCGAGCGTTGACAAGGTTCGGATTTTAGAGAAATCCTTGGAGAAAATTTGGTCAAGCATATGCAACGCAACTCATACGCTCGGACTTTTTGGAGAATCCGTCCGAGCATTGACAAGGCTCGGATTTTGGAGAAATTCTTGGAGAAAATAATGCCGATCGTATGCAATGCAGCTCATACGCTTGAACTTTTTGGCGAATCCGACCGAGCGTTGACAAGGCTCGGATGTTGAATAAATCCTATGAGAAAATATGGCCGAGCGTATGCAATGCAGCTCATACGCTCGGACTTTTTGGCGAATCCGACCGAGCGTTGACAAGGCTCGGATGTTGGAGTAATCCTTGGAGAAAATATGGCCGAGCGTATGCAACGCAACTCATACGCTCGGATTCTTTGGCGAATCCGACCGAGCGTTGACAAGGCTCATATTTTGGAGAAATTCTTGAAGAAAATATGGCCGAGCGTATCCAACGCACCTCATACGCTCCTAGGTTTTGGTGAATCCGACCAAGCGTTGACAAGGCTCAGATTTTGGAGAAATCCTTAGAGAAAATATGGTCGAGCGTATGCAGTGCAGCTCATACGCTCGGACTTTTTGACGAATCCGACCGAGAGTTGATAAGGCTCGGATGTTGAATAAATCCTATGAGAAGATATGGCCGAGTGTAAGCAACGCAGCTCATACGCTCGGACTTTTTGGCGACTCCGACCGAGCGTTGACAAGGCTAAGATTTTGGAGAAATCCTTGGAGAAAATATGGCCGAGTGTATGCAACGTAGCTCATACGCTCGGACTTTTTGGCGAATCCAACCGAGTGTTGACAAGGCCCGGATTTTGGAGAAATCCTTGGAGAAAATATGGCCGAGTGTATGCAACGCAGCTCATACGCTTGGATTTTTTGGCGAATCCGACCGAGCATTGACAAGGCTCGGATTTTGGAAAAATCCTCGGAGAAAATTTGGCCCAGTGTATGCAATGCAGCTCATATGCTCGGCTTTTTTGGCGAATCTGACCGAGCATTGACAAGGCTTAGATTTTGGAGAAATCCTTAAAGAAAATATGGCCGAGCGTATCCAACGCAGTGTATACGCTCGTACTTTTTGGCGAATCCGAGCGAGCGTTGACAGGGTTTGGATTTTAGAGAAATCCTTGGAGAAAATTTGGTTGAGCATATGCAACGCAGCTCATACTCTCGGACTTTTTGGCGAATCCGACCGAGCGTTGACAAGACTCGGATTTTGGAAAAATCCTTGGAGAAAATATGGCCCAGCATATGCAACGCAGCTCATACGCTCGGAATTTTTGGCGAATATGACCGAGCGTTGACAAGGCTCGGATTTTGGAGAAATCCTTGGAGAAAATATGACCTAGCGTATGCAACGCAGCTGATACGTTCGTACTTTTTGGCGAATCGGACCGAGTGTTGACAAGGCTCGGATGTTGAATAAATCCTATGAGAAAATATGGCTGAGCGTATGCAATGCAGTTCATACGTTTAGACTTTTTGGCGAAGCCGACCTATCGTTGACAAGGCTCAGATTTTGGAAAAATCCTTGGAGAAAATATTGCCCAGTGTATGCCACGCAGTTCATACACTCGGATTTTTTGGTGAATCCGAACGAGCATTAACAAGGCTCAGATTTTGGAGAAATCCTTGGAGAAAATATGGCCGAGCGTATCCAACGCAGCTCATACGCTCGTACTTTTTGGCGAATCCGACCGAGCATTCACGAGGCTCAGATCCTGGAGAAATCCTTGGAGAAAATAATGCCGAGCGTATGCAACGTAGCTCATACACAGATTTTTTGACAAATCCGACCGAGCATTGGCAAGGCTAGGATTTTGGAGAAATCCTTGGAGAAAATATGGCGAGCGTATGCAATGCAGCTCATACGCTCGGACTTTTTGGCGACTCCGACCGAGCGTTGACAAGGCTCAGATTTTAGAGAAATCCTTGGAGAAAATATGGCCGAGTGTATGCAACGCAGCTCATACGCTCGGACTTTTTGGCGAATCCAAACGAGCGGTGACAAGGCTCGGATGTTGAATAAATCCTATGAGAAAATATTGCCAAGCATATGCAATGCAGCTCATACGCTCGGACTTTTTGGCAAATCCGACCGAGCATTGACAAGGCTCGGATGTTGGAGTAATCTTGGAGAAAATATGGTCGAACGTATGCATCGCAGCTCATACGCTCGGACTTTTTGGCGAATCCGACCGAGCTTTGACAAGGCTCAGATTTTAGAGAAATCCTTGGAGAATATATGGTCGAGTGTATTCAACGCAGCTCATACAGTTGGACTTTTTGGCGAATCGGACCGAGCGTTGACAAGGCTCGGATGTTAAATAAATCCTATGAGAAAATATGGCCGAGCGTATGCAATGCAGCACATACGTTCGGACATTTTGGCGAATCCGACCTATCGTTGACAAGGGTCAGATTTTGGAAAAATCCTTGGAGAAAATATGGCCCAGTGTATGCAACGCAGTTCATACGCTCGGATTTTTTGGTGAATCCGACCGAGCATTGACAAGGCTCCGATTTTGCAGAAATCCTTGGAGAAAATATGGCCGAGGGTATCCAACGCAGCTCATACGCTCGTACTTTTTGGCGAATCCGTCCGAGCGTTCACAAGGCTTTGATCCTGGAGAAATACTTGGAGAAAATAATGCCGAGCGTATGCAACGCAGCTCGTACACTCAGATTTTTTGACGAATCAGACCGAGCATTGGGAAGGCTCGGATTTTGGAGAAATCCTTGGAGAAAATGTGGCCGAGCGTTTGCAATGCAGCTCATACGCTCGGACTTTTTGGCGACTCCGATCGAGCGTTGACAAGGCTCAGATTTTAGAGAAATCCCTGGAGAAAATATGGCCGAGTGTATGCAACGCAGCTCATACGCTCGGACTTTTTAGCGAATCCAACCAAGCGTTGACAAGGCCCAGATTTTGGAGAAATCCTTGGAGAAAATATGGCCGAGTGTATGCAACGCAGCTCATACGCTCGGACTTTTAAGCGAATCCGAACGAGCATTAACAAGGCCAGATTTTGGAGAAATCCTTGGAGAAAATGTGGTCGAACATATGCATCGCAGCTCATACGCTCGGACTTTTTGGCGAATCCGACCGAGCTTTGACAAGGCTTGGATTTTAGAGAAATCCTTGGAGAAAATATGGCCGAGTGTATGCAACGCGGCTCATACGCTCGGACTTTTTGGTGAATCCGACCGAGCATTGACAAGGCTCGGATTTTGGAGAAATCCTCGGAGAAAATATGGCCGAGTGTATGCAATGCAGCTCATACGCTCGGATTTTTTGGCAACTCCGACCGAGCGTTGACAAGGCTCTGATTTTAGAGAAATCCTTGGAGAAAATATGGCCGAGTGTATGCAACGCAGCTCATACGCTCGGACTTTTTGGCGAATCCAACCGAGCGTTGACAATGCCCAGATTTTGGAGAAATCCTTGGAGAAAATATGGCCGAGTGTATGCAACACAGCTCATACGCTCGAACTTTTAGGCGAATCCGAACGAGCGTTAACAAGGCGAGATTTATGAGAAATCCTTGGAGAAAATATGGTCGAACGTATGCATCGCAGCTCATACGCCTGGACTTTTTGGCGAATCCGACTGAGCGTTGACAAGGCTCGGATTTTGGAGAAATCCTTGGAGAAAATATGGTCGAGTGTATGCAACGCAGCTCATACTCTCGGACTTTTTGGCGAATCCGACCGAGCATTAACAAGGCTCGAATTTTGGAGAAATCCTTGGAGAAAATATGGCCGAGCGTATGCAATGCAGCTCATGCGCTCGGACTTTTTGGCGACTCCGACCGAGCGTTGACAAGGCTCAGATTTTAGAGAAATCCATGGAGAAACTATGGCCGAGTGTATGCAACGCAGCTCATACGCTCGGACTTTTTGGCGAATCCAACTGAGCGTTGACAAGGCTTGGATGTTGAATAAATCCTACGAGAAAATATGGCCAAGCGTATGAAATGCAGCTCATACGCTCGGACTTTTTGGCAAATCCGACCGAGCGTTGACAAGGCTCGGATGTTGGAGTAATCTTGGAGAAAATATGGCTGAGTGCATCCAACGCAGCTAATACGCTCGTACTTTTTGGTGAATCTGACGGAGCGTTGACAAGGCTCATATTTTGGAGAAATTCTTGGAGAAAATATGGCCGAGCGTATCCAACGCAGCTCATACGCTCGTACGTTTTGTTGAATCCGACCGAGCGTTGACAAGGCTCAGATTTTGGAGAAATCCTTAGGAAAATATGGTCGAGCGTATGCAGCGCAGCTCATATGCTCGGACTTTTTGACGAATCCGACCGAGCGTTGACAAGGCTCGGATGTTGAATAAATCCTATGAGAAAATATGGCCGAGAATAAGGAACGCAGCTCATACGCTCGGACTTTTTGGCGAGTCCGACCGAGCATTGACAAGGTATGGATTTTGGAGAAATCCTTGGAGAAAATATGGTCGAGCGTATGCAACGCAGCTTTTACGCTCGAATTTTTTGGTGAATTTGACCGAGCGTTGATAAGGCTCGGATTTTAGTGAAATCCTTGGAGAAAAAATGGCCGAGCGTATGCAACGCAGCTCGTACACCCAAAGTTTTGGCGAATCTAACCGTGCATCGATAGGGCTCATATTTGGAGAAATCCTTAGAGAAAATATGGCCGAGTGTATGCAACGCAGCTCATACGCTTGGATTTTTTGTCGAATCTGACCGAGCGTTGACAAGGCTCGGATGCTGAATAAATCCTATGAGAAAATATGGCCGAGCGTATGCAATGCAGCTCATACGCTCGGACTTTTTGGCGAATCCGACCGAGCGTTGACAAGGCTCGGATGTTGGAGTAATCCTTGGAGAAAATATGGCCAAGCATATGCAACGCAACTCATACGCTCGGACTTTTTGGAGAATCCGACCGAGCATTGATAAGGCTCAGATTTTGGAGAAATTCTTGGAGAAAATAATGCCGATCGTATGCAATGCAGCTCATACGCTTGAACTTTTTGGCGAATCCGACCGAGTGTTGACAAGGCTCGGATGTTGAATAAATCCTATGAGAAAATATGGCCGAGCGTATGCAATGCAGCTCATACGCTCGGACTTTTTGGCGAATCCGACCTAGCGTTGACAAGGCTCGGATGTTGGAGTAATCCTTGGAGAAAATATGGCCGAGCGTATGCAACGCAACTCATACGCTCGAATTCTTTGGCGAATCCGACCGAGCGTTGACAAGGCTCATATTTTGGAGAAATTCTTGAAGAAAATATGGCCGAGCGTATCCAACACAACTCATACGCTCGTACGTTTTGGTGAATCCGACCGAGCGTTGACAAGGCCCAGATTTTGGAGAAATCCTTAGAGAAAATATGGTCGAGCGTATGCAGTGCAGCTCATACGCTCGGACTTTTTGACGAATCCGACCGAGCGTTGACAAGGCTCAGATGTTGAATAAATCCTATGAGAAAATATGGCCGAGCGTAAGCAACGCAGCTCATACGCTCGGACTTTTTGGCGAATCCGACCGAGTATTGACAAGGTATGGATTTTGGAGAAATCCTTGGAGAAAATATGGCCGATCGTATGCAACGCAGCTTTTACGCTCGGAGTTTTTGGTGAATTTGACCGAGCGTTGATAAGGCTCGGATTTTAGTGAAATCCTTGGAGAAAAAATGGCCGAGCGTATGCAACGCAGCTCATACACTCGAAATTTTGGGCGAAGCTAACCGTGCATCGACAGGGCTTAGATTTTGGAGAAATCCTTGGAGAAAATATGGCTGAGTGTATGCAACGTAGCTCATACGCTTGGACTTTTTGTCGAATCCGACCGAGGGTTGATAAGGCTCGGATGTTGAATAAATCCTATGAGAAAATATGGCCGAGTGTATGCAATGCAGCTCATACGCTCGGACTTTTTGGCGAATCCGACCAAGCGTTGACAAGGCTCGGATGTTGGAGTAATCCTTGGAGAAAATATGGCCGAGCGTATGCAACGCAACTCATACGCTCGGATTCTTTGGCGAATCCGACCGAGCGTTGACAAGGCTCATATTTTGGAGAAATTCTTGAAGAAAATATGGCCGAGCGTATCCAACGCAACTCATACGCTCCTACATTTTGGTGAATCCGACCAAGCGTTGACAAGGCTCAGATTTTGGAGAAATCCTTAGAGAAAATATGGTCGAGCGTATGCAGTGCAGCTCATACACTCGGACTTTTTGACGAATCCGACCGAGCGTTGACAAAGCTCGGATGTTGAATAAATCCTATGAGAAGATATGGCCGAGTGTAAGCAACGCAGCTCATACGCTCGGACTTTTTGGCGACTCCGACCGAGCGTTGACAAGGCAAAGATTTTAGAGAAATCCTTGGAGAAAATATGGCCGAGTGTATGCAACGCAGCTCATACGCTCGGACTTTTTGGCGAATCCAACCGAGTGTTGACAAGGCCCGGATTTTGGAGAAATCCTTGGAGAAAATATGGCCGAGTGTATGCAACGCAGCTCATACGCTCGGACTTTTAGGCGAATCCGAACGAGCGTTAACAAGGCCAGATTTTGGAGAAATCCTTGGAGAAAATATGGTCGAACGTGTGCATCGCAGCTAATACGCTCGGACTTTTTGGCGAATCCTATCGAGCTTTGACAAGGCCCGGATTTTAGAGAAATCCTTGGAGAATATATGGCCGAGTGTATGCAACGCAGCTCATACACTCGGACTTTTTGGCGAATCGGACCGAGCGTTGATAAGGCTCGGATATTGAATAAATCCTATGAGAAAATATGGCCGAGCGTATACAATGCAGCACATACGTTGGGACTTTTTGGCGAATCCGACCTATCGTTGACAAGGCTCAGATTTTGGAAAAATACTTGGAGAAAATATGGCCTAGTGTATGCAACGCAGTTCATACGCTCGGATTTTTTGGTGAATCCGACCGTGCATTGACAAGGCTCAGATTTTGAAGAAATCCTTGGAGAAAATATGGCCGAGCATATCCAATGCAGCTCATACGCTCGTACTTTTTGGCGAATCTGACCGAGCGTTCACGAGGCTCGGATCCTGGAGAAATCCTTGGAGAAAATAATGTCGAGCGTATGCAACGCAGCTCGTACACTCAGATTTTTTGACGAATCCAACCGAGCATTGGCAAGGCTCGGATTTTGGAGAAATCCTTGGAGAAAATGTGGCTGAGCGTCTGCAATGCAGCTCATACGCTCGGACTTTTTGGCGACTCCGACCGAGCGTTGACAAGGCTCAGATTTTAGAGAAATCCTTGGAGAAAATATGGCAGAGTGTATGCAACGCAGCTCATACGCTCGGACTTTTTGGCGAATCCAACCGAGCGTTGACAAGGCCCGGATTTTGGAGAAATCCTTGGAGAAAATATGGCCGAGTGTATGCAACGCAGCTCATACGCTCGGACTTTTTGGCGAATCCAACCGAGTGTTGACAAGGCCCGGATTTTGGAGAAATCCTTGGAGAAAATATGGCCGAGTGTATGCAACGCAGCTCATACGCTCGGACTTTTAGGCGAATCCGAACGAGCGTTAACAAGGCCAGATTTTGGAGAAATCCTTGGAGAAAATATGGTCGAACGTGTGCATCGCAGCTAATACGCTCGGACTTTTTGGCGAATCCTATCGAGCTTTGACAAGGCCCGGATTTTAGAGAAATCCTTGGAGAATATATGGCCGAGTGTATGCAACGCAGCTCATACGCTCGGACTTTTTGGCGAATCCGACCTAGCGTTGACAAGGCTCGGATGTTGGAGTAATCCTTGGAGAAAATATGGCCGAGCGTATGCAACGCAACTCATACGCTCGAATTCTTTGGCGAATCCGACCGAGCGTTGACAAGGCTCATATTTTGGAGAAATTCTTGAAGAAAATATGGCCGAGCGTATCCAACACAACTCATACGCTCGTACGTTTTGGTGAATCCGACCGAGCGTTGACAAGGCCCAGATTTTGGAGAAATCCTTAGAGAAAATATGGTCGAGCGTATGCAGTGCAGCTCATACGCTCGGACTTTTTGACGAATCCGACCGAGCGTTGACAAGGCTCAGATGTTGAATAAATCCTATGAGAAAATATGGCCGAGCGTAAGCAACGCAGCTCATACGCTCGGACTTTTTGGCGAATCCGACCGAGTATTGACAAGGTATGGATTTTGGAGAAATCCTTGGAGAAAATATGGCCGATCGTATGCAACGCAGCTTTTACGCTCGGAGTTTTTGGTGAATTTGACCGAGCGTTGATAAGGCTCGGATTTTAGTGAAATCCTTGGAGAAAAAATGGCCGAGCGTATGCAACGCAGCTCATACACTCGAAATTTTGGGCGAAGCTAACCGTGCATCGACAGGGCTTAGATTTTGGAGAAATCCTTGGAGAAAATATGGCTGAGTGTATGCAACGTAGCTCATACGCTTGGACTTTTTGTCGAATCCGACCGAGGGTTGATAAGGCTCGGATGTTGAATAAATCCTATGAGAAAATATGGCCGAGTGTATGCAATGCAGCTCATACGCTCGGACTTTTTGGCGAATCCGACCAAGCGTTGACAAGGCTCGGATGTTGGAGTAATCCTTGGAGAAAATATGGCCGAGCGTATGCAACGCAACTCATACGCTCGGATTCTTTGGCGAATCCGACCGAGCGTTGACAAGGCTCATATTTTGGAGAAATTCTTGAAGAAAATATGGCCGAGCGTATCCAACGCAACTCATACGCTCCTACATTTTGGTGAATCCGACCAAGCGTTGACAAGGCTCAGATTTTGGAGAAATCCTTAGAGAAAATATGGTCGAGCGTATGCAGTGCAGCTCATACACTCGGACTTTTTGACGAATCCGACCGAGCGTTGACAAAGCTCGGATGTTGAATAAATCCTATGAGAAAATATGGCCGAGTGTAAGCAACGCAGCTCATACGCTCGGACTTTTTGGCGACTCCGACCGAGCGTTGACAAGGCAAAGATTTTAGAGAAATCCTTGGAGAAAATATGGCCGAGTGTATGCAACGCAGCTCATACGCTCGGACTTTTTGGCGAATCCAACCGAGTGTTGACAAGGCCCGGATTTTGGAGAAATCCTTGGAGAAAATATGGCCGAGTGTATGCAACGCAGCTCATACGCTCGGACTTTTAGGCGAATCCGAACGAGCGTTAACAAGGCCAGATTTTGGAGAAATCCTTGGAGAAAATATGGTCGAACGTGTGCATCGCAGCTAATACGCTCGGACTTTTTGGCGAATCCTATCGAGCTTTGACAAGGCCCGGATTTTAGAGAAATCCTTGGAGAATATATGGCCGAGTGTATGCAACGCAGCTCATACACTCGGACTTTTTGGCGAATCGGACCGAGCGTTGATAAGGCTCGGATATTGAATAAATCCTATGAGAAAATATGGCCGAGCGTATACAATGCAGCACATACGTTGGGACTTTTTGGCGAATCCGACCTATCGTTGACAAGGCTCAGATTTTGGAAAAATACTTGGAGAAAATATGGCCTAGTGTATGCAACGCAGTTCATACGCTCGGATTTTTTGGTGAATCCGACCGTGCATTGACAAGGCTCAGATTTTGAAGAAATCCTTGGAGAAAATATGGCCGAGCATATCCAATGCAGCTCATACGCTCGTACTTTTTGGCGAATCTGACCGAGCGTTCACGAGGCTCGGATCCTGGAGAAATCCTTGGAGAAAATAATGTCGAGCGTATGCAACGCAGCTCGTACACTCAGATTTTTTGACGAATCCAACCGAGCATTGGCAAGGCTCGGATTTTGGAGAAATCCTTGGAGAAAATGTGGCTGAGCGTCTGCAATGCAGCTCATACGCTCGGACTTTTTGGCGACTCCGACCGAGCGTTGACAAGGCTCAGATTTTAGAGAAATCCTTGGAGAAAATATGGCAGAGTGTATGCAACGCAGCTCATACGCTCGGACTTTTTGGCGAATCCAACCGAGCGTTGACAAGGCCCGGATTTTGGAGAAATCCTTGGAGAAAATATGACCGAGTGTATGAAACGCAGCTCATATGCTCGAACTTTTAGGCGAATCAGAACGAGCATTAACAAGGCCAGATTTTGGAGAAGTCCTTGGAGAAAATATGGTCGAACGTATGCATCGCCGCTCATACGCTCGGACTTTTTGGCGAATCCAACCGAGCTTTGACAAGGCTCGGATTTTAGAGAAATCCTTGGAGAAAATATGGCCGAGCGTATGCAACGCAGCTTATACGCTCGGACTTTTTGGCGAATCCGACCGAGCGTTGACTAGGCTCGGATTTTGGAGAAACCCTTGGAGAAAATATGGCCGAGTGTATGCAACGCAGCTCATACTCTCGGACTTTTTGGCGAATCCGACCGAGCATTGACAAGGCTCAGATTTTGGAAAAATCCTTTGAGAAAATATGGCCGAGCGTATGCAATGCAGCTCATACGCTCGGACTTTTTGGCGACTCCGACCGAGAGTTGATAAGGCTCAGATTTTAAAGAAATCCTTGGAGAAAATATGGCCGAGTGTATGCAACGCAGCTCATACGCTCGGACTTTTTGGCGAATCCAACCGAGCGTTGACAAGGCCCGGATTTTGGAGAAATCCTTGGAGAAAATACGATCGAGTGTATGCAACACAGCTCATACGCTCGGACTTTTAGGCGAATCCGAACGAGCGTTGACAAGGCCAGATTTTGGAGAAATCCTTGGAGAAAATATGGTCGAACGTATGCATCGCAGCTCATACGCTCGGACTTTTTGGTGAATCCGATCGAGCTTTGACCAGGCTCAGATTTTAGAGAAATCCTTGGAGAAAATATGGCCGAGTGTATTCAACTCAGCTCATACGCACGGACTTTTTGGCGAATCCGACTGAGCATTGACAAGGTACGGATTTTGGAGAAATCCTTGGAGAAAATATGGCCGATTGTATGCAACGCAGCTCATACGCTTGAACTTTTTGGTGAATTTGACCGAGCGTTGATAAGGCTCGGATTTTAGTGAAATCCTTGGAGAAAAAATGGTCGAGTGTATGCAACGCAGCTAATACGCTCGAAATTTTTGGCGAATCCAACCGTGTATTGATAGGGCTCAGATTTTGGAGAAATCTTTGGAGAAAATATGGCCGAGTGTATGCAACGCAGCTCATACGCTTGGACTTTTTGTCGAATCCGACTGAGCTTTGACAAGGCTAGGATGTTGAATAAATCCTATGAGAAAATATGGCCAAGTGTAAGCAATGCAGCTCATGCGCTCGGACTTTTTGGCAAATCCAACCGAGCGTTGACAAGGCTCAGATATTGGAGTAATCTTGGAGAAAATATGGCCGAGTGCATCCAACGCAGCTAATACGCTCCTACTTTTTGGTGAATCGAGCCGAGCGTTGACAAGGCTCGGATGTTGGAGTAATCCTTGGAGAAAATATGGCCGAGCGTATGCAACACAACTCATATGCTTGGACTTTTTGGCGAATCCGACCGAGCGTTGACAAAGCTCGGATTTTGGAGAAATTCTTGGAGAAAATAATGCCGATCTTGTGCAATGCAGCTCAGACGCTCGGACTTTTTGGCGAATCCGACCGAGCGTTGACAAGGCTGGGATGTTGAATAAATCCTATGAGAAAATATGGCCGAGCGTATGCAATGCAGCACATACACTCGGACTTTTTGGCAAATCCGACCGAGCGTTGACAAGGCTCGGATGTTGGAGTAATCCTTGGAGAAAATATGGCCGAGCGTATGTAACGCAACTCATACGCTCGGATTCTTTGGCGAATCCGACCGAGCGTTGACAAGGCTCATATTTTGGAGAAATTCTTGGAGAAAATATAGCCGAGCGTATCCAACGCAGCTCATACGCTCGTACGTTTTGGTGAATCCGACCGAACGTTGACAAGGCTCATATTTTGGAGAAATCCTTGGAGAAAATATGGTCGAGCGTATGCAGCGCAGCTCATACGCTCGGACTTTTTGACGAATCTGACCGAGCATTGACAAGGCTCGGATGTTGAATAAATCCTATGAGAAAATATGGCCAAGCGTTAGCAACGCAGCTTATACGCTCGGACTTTTTGGGGAATCCGACCGAGCATTGACAAGGTATGGATTTTGGAGAAATCCTTGGAGAAAATATGGCCGAGCGTATGCAACGCAGCTTTTACGCTCGGACTTTTTGGTGAATTTGACCGAGCGTTGATAAGGCTCGGATTTTAGAGAAATCCTTGGAGAAAATATGGTCGAGCTTATGCAACGCAGCTCATACGCTCGGACTTTTTGGCGAATCCGACCGAGCGTTGACAAGGCTTGGATTTTGGAAAAATCCTTGGAGAAAATATGGCCTAATGTATGCAACGCAGTTCATACGCTCGGATTTTTTGGTGAATCCGACCGAGCATTGACAAGGCTCAGATTTTGGAGAAATCCTTGGAGAAAATATGGCCGAACGTATCCAACGCAGCTCATACGCTCGTACTTTTTGGCGAATCCGACCGAGCGTTCACGAGGCTTTGATCCTGGAGAAATCCTTGGAGAAAATAATGCCGAGCGTATGCAACGCAGCTCATACGCTTGTACTTTTTGGCGAATCCGACCGAGAGGTCACGAGGCTCGGATCCTGGAGAAATCCTTGGAGAAAATAATACCGAGCGTATGCAACGCAGCTCGTACACTCAGATTTTTTGACGAATCCGACCGAGCATTGGCAAGGCTCGGATTTTGGAGAAATCCTTGGAGAAAATGTGGCCGAGCATATGCAATGCAACTCATACGCTCGAACTTTTTGGCGACTCCAACCGAGCGTTGACAAGGCTCAGATTTTTGAGAAATCCTAGGAGAAAATATGGCCGAGTGTATGCAACGCAGCTCATACGCTCGGACTTTTTGGCGAATCCAACCGAGCGTTGACAAGGCCCGGATTTTGGAGAAATCCATGGAGAAAATGTGGCCGAGTGTATACAACGCAGCTCATACGCTCGGACTTTTAGGCGAATCCGAACGAGCGTTAACAAGGCTAGATTTTGGAGAAATCCTGGGAGAAAATATGGTCGAACGTATGAATCGCAGCTCATACGCTCGGACTTTTTGGCGAATCCGACCGAGCTTTGACAAGGCTCGGATTTTAGAGAAATCCTTGGAGAAAATATGGCCGAGCGTATGCAACGCAGCTCATACGCTCAGACTTTTTGGCGAATCCGACCGAGCGTTGACAAGGCTTGGATTTTGGAGAAATCCTTGGAGAAAATATGGCCGAGTGTATGCAACGCAGCTCATACTCTCAGACTTTTTGGAGAATCAGACCGAGCATTGACAAGGCTCGGATTTTGGAGAAATCCTTGGAGAACATATGGCCAAGCGTATGCAATGCAGCTCATACGCTGGGACTTTTTGGTGACTCCGACTGAGCGTTGACAAGGCTCAGATTTTAGAGAAATCCTTGGAGAAAATATGGTCGAGTGTATGCAACGCAGTTCATACGCTCGGACTTTTTGGCGAATTCAACCGAGCGTTGACAAGGCCCGGATTTTGGAGAAATTCTTGGAGAAAATACGGTCGAGTGTATGCAACGCAGCTCATACGCTCGGACTTTTAGGCGAATCTGAACGAGCGTTGACAAGGCCGGATTTTAGAGAAATCCTTGGAGAAAATATGGTCGAACGTATGCATCGCAGCTCATACGCTCGGACTTTTTTGCGAATCCAATCGAGCTTTGACAAGGCTCGGATTTTAGAGAAATCCTTGGAGAAAATATGGCCGAGTGTATGCAACGCAGCTCATACGCTCGGACTTTTTGGCGAATCCGACTGAGGATTGACAAGGAACGTAATTTGGAGAAATCCTTGGAGAAAATATGGCCGAGCGTATGCAACGCAGCTCATACACTTGAACTTTTTGGTGAATTTGACCGAGCTTTGACAAGGCTCGGATGTCTAATAAATTCAATGAGAAAATATGGCCGAGAGTATGCAATGCAGCTCATACGCTCGGACTTTTTGGCGAATCCGACCGAGTGTTGACAAGGCTCGGATGTTGAATAAATCCTATGAGAAAATATGTCCGAGCGTATGCAATGCAGCTCATACGCTCGGACTTTTTGGCGAATCCGACCGAGCATTGACAAGGCTCAGATTTTGGAGAAATCCTTGGAGAAAATATGGCCGAGCGTATGCAATGCAGCTCATACGCTTGGACTTTTTGTCGAATCCGACCGAGCTTTGATAAGGCTCAGATGTTGAATAAATCCTATGAGAAAATATAGCCAAGCGTATGCAATGCAGCTCATACACTCGGACTTTTTGGCAAATCCAACCGAGCGTTGACAAGGCTCGGATGTTGGAGTAATCTTGGAGAAAATATGGTCGAACGTATGCAACGCAGCTCATACGCTTGGACTTTTTGTCGAATCCGACCGAGCGTTGACAAGGCTCGGATGTTGAATAAATCCTATGAGAAAATATGGCCGAGCATATGCAATGCAGCTCAATATCTCGAACTTTTTGGCGAATCCGACCGAGCATTGACAAGGCTCAGATTTTGGAGAAATCCTTGGAGAAAATATGGCCGAGCTTATGCAATGCAGCCCATACGCTCGGACTTTTTGGCGACAATGACCGAGCGTTGACAAGGCTCAGATTTTAGAGAAATCCTTGAGAAAATATGGCCGAATGTATGCAACGCAGCTCATACGCTCGGACTTTTTGGCGAATCCAACCGAGCGTTGACAAGGCCCGGATTTTGGAGAAATCCTTGGAGAAATTACGGTCGAGTGTATACAACGCAGCTCATACGCTCGGACTTTTAGGCGAATCCGAACGAGCGTTGACAAGGCCAGATTTTGGAGAAATCCTTGGAGAAAATATGGTCGAACGTATGCATCGCAGCTCATACACTCGGACTTTTTGGTGAATCCGATCAAGCTTTGACAAAGCTCGGATTTTAGAGAAATCCTTGGAGAAAATATGGCCGAGTGTATTCAACTCAGCTCATACACGCGGACTTTTTGGCGAATCCGACTGAGCATTGACAAGGTACGGATTTTGGAGAAATCCTTGGAGATAATATGGCCGAGCGTATACAACGCAGCTCATACGCTTGAACTTTTTGGTGAATTTGACCGAGCGTTGATAAGGCTCGGATTTTAGTGAAATCCTTGGAGAAAAAATGGTCGAGCGTATGCAACGCAGCTTATACGCTCGAAATTTTTAGTGAATCTAACCGAGCATCGACAGGGCTCAGATTTTGGAGAAATCCTTCGAGAAAATATGGCCGAGTATATG
This sequence comes from Bretschneidera sinensis, assembly GCA_023935145.1. Taxonomy (NCBI): domain Eukaryota; kingdom Viridiplantae; phylum Streptophyta; class Magnoliopsida; order Brassicales; family Akaniaceae; genus Bretschneidera; species Bretschneidera sinensis. The sequence goes on along the minus strand of CM043702.1, from coordinate 64,224,047 downwards.
TAACGCAGCTCATACGCTTGGACATTTTGTCGAATCCGACCGAGCATTGACAAGGCTCGGATGTTGAATAAATCCTATGAGAAAATATGGCCGAGCGTATGCAATGCAGCTCACACGCTCGGACTTTTTGACGAATTCGACCGAGTGTTGACAAGGCTCGGATGTTGGAGTAATCCTTGGAGAAAATATGGCCGAGCGTATCCAACGCAGCTTATACGCTCGTACTTTTTGGTGAAACCGACCGAGCGTTGACAAGGCTCGAATTTTGGAGAAATCCTTGGAGAAAATATGGTCGAGCGTCTGCAACGCAGCTCATACTCTCGGACTTTTTGGTGAATCCGCCCGAGCGTTGACAAGGCTTGGATTTTGGAGAAATCCTTAGAGAAAATATGGCCGAGTGTATGCAACGCAGCTCATATGCTCGGACTTTTTGACGAATTCGACCGAGCATTGACAAGGCTCGGATGTTGGAGTAATCCTTGGAGAAAATATGGCTGAGCATATGCAATGCAACTCATACGCTCGGACTTTTTGGTTAATCCGACCAAGCGTTGACAAGGCTCGGATTTTGGAGAAATTCTTGGATAAAATATTGCCGAGCGTATGCAACGCAGCTCATACGCTTGGACTTTTTGTCGAATCCGACCGAGTGTTGACAAGGCTCGGATGTTGAATAAATCCTATGAGAAAATATGGCTGAGCATATGCAATGCAGCTCATACGCTCGGACTTTTTGGTGAATCCGACCGAGCATTGACAAGGCTCAGATTTTGGAGAAATCCTTGGAGAAAATATGGCCGAGCGTATGCAATGCAGCTCATACGCTCGGACTTTTTGGCGACAATGACCGAGCGTTGACAAGGCTCAGATTTTAGAGAAATCCTTGGAGAAAATATGGCCGAGTGTATGCAACGCAGCTCATACGCTCGGACTTTTTGGCGAATCCAACCGAGCGTTGACAAGGCCCGGATTTTGGAGAAATCCTTGGAGAAAATACGGTCGAGGGTATGCAACGTAGCTCATACGCTCGGACTTTTTGGTGAATCCGACCAAGCGTTGACAAGGCTCGGATGTTGGAGTAATCCTTGGAGAAAATATAGCCGAGTGTATGCAACGCAACTCATACACTCGGATTCTTTGGCGAATCCGACCGAGCATTGACAAGGCTCAGATTTTGGAGATATCCTTGGAGAAAATATAGCCGAGCGTATCCAACGCAGCTCATACGCTCGTACTTTTTGGTGAATCCGACCGAGCGTTGACAAGGCTCGAATTTTGGAGAAATCTTTTAAGAAAATATGGTCGAGCGTATGCAAGGCAGCTCATACTCTCAGACTTTTCGGTGAATCCGATCGAGCGTTCACAAGGCTCGGATTTTGGAGAAATCCTTGGAGAAAATATGGCCGAGTGTCTGCAACGCAGCTCATACGCTCGAACTTTTTGGCGAATCCGACCGAGCGTTGACAAGGCTCGGATGTTGAATAAATCGTTGGAGAAAATATGGTCGATCGTATGCAATGCAGCTCATACGCTCGGACTTTTTTGCGAATCCGATCGAGTGTTGACAAGGCTCGGATGTTGGAGTAATCCTTAAGGAAAATATGGTCGAGCGTATGCAACGCAACTCATACGCTCGGATTCTTTGGCGAATCCGACCGAGCGTTGACAAGGCTCAGATTTTGGAGAAATCCTTGGAGAAAATATGGCCCAGGGTATCCAACGCAGCTCATACGCTCGTATTTTTTGGTGAATCTGACCGAGCGTTGACAAGGCTCGGATTTTAGAGAAATCATTGGAGAAAATATGGTCGAGCGTATGCAACGCAGCTCATACGCTCAGACTTTGTTATCGAATCCGACCAAGCATTGACAAGGCTCGGATGTTGAATAAATCCAATGAGAAAATATGGCCGAGCATATGCAACGCAGCTCATACGCTCGGACTTTTTGGCGAATCATACCGAGCATTGACAAGGTACGGATTTTGGAAAAATCCTTGGAGAAAATATGGCTGAGCGTATGCAACGCAGCTCATACGATCGAAATTTTTGGTGAATCCGACCAAGCATTGATAAGGCTCGGACTTTAGTGAAATCCTTGGAGAAAAAATGGCAGAGCGTATGCAACGCAGCTCATACGCTCGAAATTTTTGGCGAATCCAACCTTGCATTGACAGGGCTCAGATTTTGTAGAAATCCTTGGAGAAAATATGGCCGAGTGTATGCAACGCAGCTCATACGCTTGGACTTTTAGTCGAATCTGACCGAGCGTTGACAAGGCTCGGATGTTGAATAAATCCTATGAGAAAATATGTCCGAGCGTATGCAATGCAGCTCATACGCTCGGAATTTTTGGCGAATCCGGCCGAGTGTTGACAAGGCTCGGATGTTGGAGTAATCCTCGGAGAAAATATGGCCGAGCATATCCAACGCAGCTCATACGCTCGTACTTTTTGGTGAATCCGACCGAGCGTTGACAAGGCTAGGATTTTGGAGAAATCCTTGGAGAAAATATGGTCTAGTGTCTGCAACGCAGCTCATACTCTCGGACTTTTTGGCGAATCCGACCGAGTGTTGACAAGGCTTGGATTTTGGAGAAATCCTTGGAGAAAATATGGCCGAGTGTATGCAACGCAGCTCATACGCTCGGACTTTTTGGTGAATCCGACCGAGCGTTGACAAGGCTCGGATTTTGGAGAAATTCTTAGAGAAAATATGACCGAGTATATGCAACGCAGCTCATACGCTCGGACTTTTTGTCGAATCCGATCGAGCGTTGACAAGGCTCGGATGTTGAATAAATCCTATGAGAAAATATGGCCGAGCATATGCAATGCAGCTCATGCGCTCGGACTTTTTGGTGAATCCGACCGAGCATTGACAAGGCTCGGATGTTGGAGTAATCCTTGGAGAAAATATGGACGAGCGTCCACAACGCAACTCATACGCTCGGATTTTTTGGCGAATCCAACTGAGCGTTGACAAGGCTCAGATTTTGGAGAAATCCTTGGAGAAAATATGGTCGAGCGTATCCAACTCAGCTCATACGCTCGTACTTTTTAGTGAATCCGACCGAGCGTTGATAAGGCTCAGATTTTGGAGAAATTCTTGGAGAAAATAATACCGAGTGTGTGCAATGCAGCTCATACACTCGGACTTTTTGGCGAATCCGACCGAGCGTTGACAAGGCTCGGATTTTGGAGAAATACTTGGAGAAAATATGGTCGAGCGTATGCAACGTAGCTCATACGCTCGGATTTTTTGGCGAATCCGACCGAGCGTTGACAAGGCTCGAATTTTGGAGAAATCCTTGGAGAAAATATGGCCGAGCATATGCAACGCAGCTCATTCGCTTGGACTTTTTCGTGAATCCGACCGAGCGCTGACAAGGCTCAGATTTTGGAGAAATCCTTGGAGAATATATGGCCGAGTGTATGCAACGAAGCTCATACGCTCGGACTTTTTGGCGAATCCGACTGAACGTTGACAAGGCTCGGATTTTGAAGAAACCCTTAGAGAAAATATGGTCGAGCGTTTGCAACGCAGCTCATACCCTTGAACTTTTAGGCGAATCCAACCATGCATTGACAGGGCTCGGATTTTGGAGAAATCCTTAGAGAAAAAATGGCCGAGCATATGCAATGTAACTTATACGCTCGGACTTTTTGGCGAATCCAACCGAGCGTTGACAAGGCTCGGATGTTGGAGTAATCCTTGTTGAAAATATGGCCGAGCGTATCCAACGCAGCTCATATGCTTGTACTTTTTGGTGAATCCGACCGAGCGTTGACAAGGGTCGGATGTTGGAGTAATCCTTGGAGAAAATATGGCCTAGCGTATCCAACGCAGCTCATACGCTCGTACTTTTTGGTGAATCCGACCGAGCGTTGACAAGGCTCGGATGTTGGAGTATTCCTTGGAGAAAATTTGGCTGAGAGTATGCAATGCAGCTTATACGCTCGGACTTTTTGGCGAATCCGACCGAGCGTTGAAAAGGCTCGGATTTTGGAGAAATCCTTGGAGAAAATATGGCCGAGCGAATGCAACGCAACTCATACGCTCGGACTTTTTGGTGAATTTGACCGAGCGTTGATAAGGCTTCGATTTTAGTGAAATCCTTGGAGGAAAAAATGGCCGAGCGTATGCAACGCAGCTCATACGCTCGAATTTTTTGGTGAATCCAACCGTTCATTGACAAGGCTCAGATTTTGGAGAAATCCTTGGAGAAAATATGGCCGAGTGTATGCAACGCAGCTCATACACTCAGACTTTTTGGCGAATCCGACTGAGCGTTGACAAGGCTCGGATGTTGGACTAATCCTTGGAGAAAATATGGCCGAGTGTATGCAATGCAGCTCATACGCTCGAACTTTTTGGTGAATCCGATCGAGCGTTGACAAGGCTCAGATTTTGGAGAAATCCTTGGATAAAATATGGCCGAGTGTATCCAACGCAGCTCATGTGCTCGTCCTTTTTGGCGAATCCGATCGAGCGTTTGACAAGACTCGGATGTTGGAGTAATCCTCGGAGAAAATATGGCCGAGCGTATGCAACGCAACTCATACGCTCGGACTTTTTGGCGAATCTGACCGAGCGTTGACAAGCCTCGGATTTTGGAGAAATCCTTGGAGAAAATATGGCCGAACGTATGCAACACAGCTCATACGCTTGGACCTTTTGGTGAATCCGACTGAGCGTTGACAAGGCTCGGATTTTGGAGAAATCCTTCGAGAAAATATGGTCGAGCGTATGCATACAGCTCATAGTCTCGGACTTTTTGGCGAATCCGACCGAGAGTTGACAAGGCTCAGATTTTGGAGAAATCCTTGGAGAAAATATGGCCGAGCGTATCCAACGCAGCTCATGTGCTCGTCTTTTTTGGCAAATCCGAGCGAGCGTTGACAAGGTTCGGAGTTTAGAGAAATCCTTGGAAAATATATGGCTGAGCGTATGCAACGCAGCTCATACGCTCAGACTTTTTGGCGAATCCGACCGAGCGTTGACAAGGCTCGGATGTTGAATAAATCCTATGAGAAAATATAGCGAAGTGTATGCAATGCAGCTCATACGTTCGAAATTTTTGGCGAATCCGACCGAGTGTTGACAAGGCTCGGATTTTGGAAAAATCCTTGGAGAAAATATGGCCCAGCGTATGCAACGCAGCTCATACGCTCGGATTTTTTGGCGAATCCGACCGAGCATTGACAAGGCTCAGATTTTGGAGAAATCCTTGGAGAAAATATGGCCGAGCGTATCCAACGCAGCTCATACGCTCGGACTTTTTGGTGAATCTGACCGGGCATTGACAAGGTACGGATTTTGGAGAAATCATTGGAGAAAATATGGCCGAGCGTATGAAACGCAGCTCATACGCTCGAACTTTTTGGTGAATTTGATCGAGTGTTCATAAGGCTCGGATTTTAGTGAAATCCTTGGAGAAAAAATGGCCGAGCGTATGCAACGCAGCTCATACGCTCGAAATTTTTGGCGAATCCAATCGTGCATTGACAGGGCTCAGAATATGGAGAAATCCTTGGAGAAAATATGGCCGAGTGTATGCAACGCAGCTCATACGCTTGGACTTTTTGTCGAATCCGACCGAGCGTTGAAAAGGCTCGGATGTTGAATAAATCCTATGAGAAAATATGGCAGAGCGTATGCAATGCAGCTCATACGCTCGGACTTTTTGGCGAATCCGATCGAGCGCTGACAAGGCTCGGATGTTGGAGTAATCCTTGGAGAAAATATGGCCGAGCGTATCCAACGCAGCTCATACGCTCGTACTTTTTGGTGAATCCGACCGAGCGTTGACAAGGCTCGGATTTTGGAGAAATCCTTGGAAAAAAATATGGTCGAGGGTATGCAACGCAGCTCATACGATCAGACTTTTTGGTGAATCCGAACCGAGCGTTGACAAGGCTCGGATTTTGGAGAAATTCTTGGAGAAAATAATGCCGAGTGTATAAAATGCAGCTCATACGCTCGAAATTTTTGGGGAATCCGACCGAGCGTTGACAAGGCTCGGATTTTGGAGAAATCCTTGGAGAAAATATGGCCAAGCCTATGCAACGCAGCTCATAACGCTCGGACTTTTTGGTGAATCCGACCAAGCATTGACAAGGCTGGGATGTTGGAGAAATCCTTGGAGAAAATATGGCAGAGCGTATGCAACGCAACTCATACGCTCGGATTCTTTGGTGAATCCGACCGAGCGTTGACAAGGCTCAGATTTTGGAGAAATCCTTGGAGAAAAAATTTTGCCGAGCATGTTGAACGCAGCTCATTCACTCGGACATTTTCGCGAATCCGATTTGAGCGTTGACAAGGCTTAGATTTTGGAGAAATCCTTGGAGAATATATGGCCGAGCGTATGCACCGCAGCTCATACGCTCGGACTTTTTGGCGAATCCGACCGAGTGTTGACAAGGCTCAGATTTTGGAGAAATCCTTGGAGAAAATATGGCCGAGCGTATGCAATGCAGCTCATACGCTCGGATTTTTTGGTGAATCTGACCGAGCGTTGACAAGGCTCGAATTTTGGAGAAATCCTTGGAGAAAATTTGGACGAGCATATGCAACGTAGCTCATTCGCTCGGGCTCTTTCGCGAATCCGTTCGAGCGTTGACAAGGCACCGATTTTGGAGAAATCCTTGGAGAATATATGGTCGAGCGTATGCAATGCAGCTCATACGCTCGGACTTTTTGGCGAATCCGACTGGGCGTTGACAAGACTCAGATTTTAAATAAATCCTTGGAGAGAATAGGGCCGAGCGTATGCAACGCAGCTCATACGCTCGGACTTTTTGGCGAATCCAACCGAGCGTTGACAAGGCCCGGAATTTGGAGAAATCTTTGGAGAAAATTTGGCTGAGCGTATGCAACGCAGCTCATACGCTCGGATTTTTTTGGCGAATCTGAGCCGAGCGTTGACAAGGCTCGAATTTTGGAGAAATCCTTGGAGAAATTTTGGACGAGCATATGCAACGCAGCTCATTCGCTCTGGCTATTTTCGCGAATCCGACCGGAGCGTTGACAAGGCACAGATTTTGGAGAAATCCTTGGAGAATATATTGTCGAGCGTATGCAACGCAGCGCATATGCTCGGACTTTTTGGCGAATCCGACTGAGCGTTGACAAGGCTCAGATTTTTAAATAAATCCTTGGAGAAAATAGGGCCGAGCGTATGCAACGCAGCTCATACGCTCGGACTTTTTTGGCGAATCCAACGAGCATTGACAAGGACCGGATTTTGGAGAAATCTCTGGAGAAAATATGGCTGAGCGTATACAACGCAGCTCATACGCTCGGACTTTTTGGTGAATCCGACCAAGCATTGACAAGGCTCGGATGTAGGAGAAATCTTGGAGAAAACATGGCCGAGCATATGCAACGCAACTCATACACTCGGACTTTTTGGCGAATCCGACCGAGCGTTGACAAGGCTTGGATTTTGGAGAAATATTTGGAGAAAATATGGACGAGCATGTTGAACGCAGCTCATTCGCTCGGACATTTTCGCGAATCAGACCGAGCATTGACAAAGCTCAGATTTTGGAGAAATCCTTGGAGAATATATGGCTGAGCGTATGCACCGCAGCTCATACGTTCGAATTTTTGGCGAATATGACCGAGAGTTGACAAGGCTCGGATTTTGGAGAAATCCTTGGAGAAAATATGGCCGAGCGTATGCAATGCAGCTCATACACTCGGGCTTTTTGGCGAATCTGATCGAGCATTGACAAGGCTCGAATTTTGGAGAAATCCTTGAAAAATATATGGCCGAGCGTATGTAACGCAGCTCATTACGCTCGGACCTTTTGGCGAATCCGACCGAGCGTTGACAAGGCTCGGATTTTGGATAAATCTTTATAGAAAATACGGCCGAGCATATGCAATGCAGCTCATACGCTCAGACTTTTTGGCGAATCCGACCGAGCGTTGACAAGGCTCGGATGTTTGAGTAATCCATTCAGAAAATATGGCCGAGCGTATGCAACGCATCTCATACGCTCGGATTTTTTTGGCGAATCCAACCGAGTGTTGACAAGGCTCGGATTTTGGAGAAATCCTTGGAGAAAATATGGCCGAGCGTATGCAATGCATCTCATACGCTTAGACTTTTTAGGGAATCTGACCGAGCGTTGTCAAGGCTCAGATTTTAGAGAAATCCTTGGAGAAAATATGGTCGCGCATATGCAACGCAGCTTATATGCTCGGACTTTTCTGAAAATCCAACCGAGCGTTGACAAGGCTCGGATTTTGGAGAAATCCTTGGAGAAAATTTGGCCGAGCGCATGCAACGCAACTCATACGCTCGGATTCTTTGGTGAATCCGAACCGAAGCGTTGACAAGGCTCAGATTTTGGAGAAATCCTTGGAGAAAATATGACCGAGCGTATCCAACGCTGCTCATACGCTCGGACTTTTTGGTGAGTCTGATCGAGCGTTGACAAAGCTCAGATTTTGGAGAAATCCTTGAAGAAAATATGGTCGAGCGTATGCAACGCAGCTCATACTCTCGGACTTTTTGGCGAATCCGACCGAGCGTTTGACAAGGCTCGGATGTTGGAGTAATCCTCAGAGAAAATATGGCCGAGTGTATGCAACGCAACTCATACGCTCGGACATTTTGGCGAATCTGAGCGAGCGTTGACAAGCCTCGGATTTTGGAGAAATCCTTGGAGAAAATATGGCCGAACGTGTGCAACGCAGCTCATACGCTTGGACCTTTTGGTGAATCCGACTGAGCATTGACAAGGCTCGAATTTTGGAGAAATCCTTGGAGAAAATATGGTCGAGTGTATGCACACTGCTCATAGTCTCGGACTTTTTGGCGAATCCGACCGAGAGTTTGACAATGCTTGGATGTTGAAGTAATCCTTGGAGAAAATATGGCCGAGTGTATGCAACGCAACTCATACACTCGGACTTTTTGGCGAATCCGACCGAGTGTTGACAAGCCTCGGATTTTGGAGAAATCCTTGGAGAAAATATGGTCGAGCGTATGCAACGCAGCTCATACGCTCGGAATTTTTGGTGAATCTGACCGAGTGTTGACAATGCTCGGATTTGGAGAAATCCTTGGAGAAAATATGGTCGAGCGTATGCAACGCAGCTCATAGTCTCGGATTTTTTGGCGAATCCGACTGAGCGTTGACAAGGCTCAGATTTTGGAGAAATCCTTGGAGAAAATATGGCCAAGTGTATGCAACGCAGCTCATACACTCGGACTTTTTGGAGAATCCGACCGAGCGTTGACAAGGCTCGGATGTTGGAGTAATCTTTGGAGAAAATATAGCCAAGCATATGCAACGCAACTCATACGCTCGGACTTTTTAGCAAATCCGACCGAGCGTTGACAAAGCTCAAATTTTGGAGAAATTCTTAGAGGAAATATGGCCGAGCGTATACAACGCTGCTCATACGCTCAGACTTTTTGGTGAGTCCGATCGAGCGTTGACAAAGCTCGGATTTTGGAGAAATCCTTGAAGAAAATATGGTCGAGCGTATGCAACGCAGCTCATACTCTCGGACTTTTTGGCGAATCCGACCGAGCGTTGACAAGGCTCGGATGTTGGAGTAATCCTCGGAGAAAATATGGCCGAGCGTATGCAACGCAACTCATACGCTCGGATTTTTAGTAAATCCGACCGAGCGTTGACAAAGCTCAGATTTTGGAGAAATTCTTAGAGGAAATATGGTCGAGCGTATACAACGCATCTCATACGCTCTGACTTTTTGTCGAATCCGACCGAGCGTTGACAAGGCCCGGATGTTGAATAAATCCTATGAGAAAATATGGTCGAGCAAATGCAATGAAGCTCATACGCTCGGACTTTTTGGCGAATCTGACCGAGCGTTGACAAGGCTCGGATGTTGGAGTAATCCTTGGAGAAAATATGGTCCGAGTGTATGCAACGCAACTCATACGCTCGGATTCTTTGGCGAATCTGACCGAGCGTTGACAAGGCTCGGATGTTGGAGAAATCCTTGGAGAAAATATGGCCGAGCCTATGCAACGCAGCTCATACGCTCGGACTTTTTGGTGAATCCGACCAAGCATTGACAAGGCTCGGATGTTGGAGAAATCCTTGGAGAATATATGGCTGAGCATATGCACCGCAGCTCATACGCTCGAACTTTTTGGCGAATCTGACCGAGCGTTGACAAGGCTCTGATTTTGGAGAAATCCTTGGAGAAATTATGGCCGAGCATGTTGAACGTAGCTCATTCGCTCGGACATTTTCGCGAATCCGTCGGAGCGTTGATAAGGCTCAGATTTTGGAGAAATCCTTGGAGAATATATGGCCGAGTGTATGCACCGCAGCTCATACGCTCGAACTTTTTGGCGAATCCGACCGAGTGTTGACAAGGCTCAGATTTTGGAGAAATCCTTGGAGAAAATATGGCCGAGCGTATGCAACGTAGCTCATACACTCGGATTTTTTGGCGAATCCGGCCGAGTGTTGACAAGGCTCGAACTTTAGAGAAATCTTTGGAGAAAATTTGGACGAGCATATGCAACGCAGCTCATTCGCTCAGACTTTTTCTGCGAATCCGATCAAGCGTTGACAAGGCACAGATTTTGGAGAAATCCTTGGAGAATATATGGTCGAGCGTATGCAACGCAGCTCATACGCTCGGACTTTTTGGCCAATCCGACCTAGCGTTGACAAGGCTCGGATTTTGGATAAATCCTTGGAGAAAATATAGCCGAGCGTATGCAAGGCAGCTCATACGCTCGGACTTTTTGGCGAATCCGACCGATCATTGACAAGGCTCAGATTTTGGAGAAATCCTTGGAGAATATATGGCCGAGCGTATGCACCGCAGCTCATACGCTCGGACTTTTTGGCCAATCCGATCGAGCGTTGACAAGGCTCGGATGTTGGAGTAATCCTTGGAGAGAAATATGGCCGAGTGTATGCAACGCAGCTCATACGCCCGAACTTTTTGGCGAATCCGACCGAGTGTTGACAAGGCTTGGATTTTGGAGAAATCCTTGGAAAAAAAATATGGGCCGAGCGTATCCAACGCATCTCATACGCTTGGAATTTTTGGCGAATCTTACCGAGCGTTGACAAGGCTCGGATTTTGGAGAAATCCTTGGAGAAAATATGGCTGAGTGTATGCAACGCAACTCATTACGCTCGGATTCTTTGGCGAATCCGACCGAGCGTTGACAAGGCTCAGATTTTGGAGAAATCCTTGGAGAAAATATGGCCGAGCGTATCCAACGCTGCTCATACGCTCAGACTTTTTGGTGAGTCCGATCGAGCGTTGACAAAGCTCGGATTTTGGAGAAATCCTTGGAAAAAATATGGTCGAGTGTATGCAACACAGCTCATACTCTCGAACTTTTTGGCGAATCCGACCGAGCGTTTGACAAGGCTCAGATGTTGGAGTAATCCTCAGAGAAAATATGGTCGAGTGTATGCAACACAACTCATACGGGTCGGACATTTTGGCGAATCTGAACCGAGCGTTAACAAGCCTCAGATTTTGGAGAAATCCTTGGAGAAAATATGGCCGAACGTATGCAACGCAGCTCATACGCTCGGACATTTTGGTGAATCCGACCGAGCGTTGACAAACCTCGGATTTTGGAGAAATCCTTGGAGAAAATATGGCCGAACGTATGCAACGCAGCTCATACGCTCGGACTTTTTGGTGAATCCGACCGAGCGTTGACAAGGCTCGGATTTTGGAGAAATACTTGGAGAAAATATGGTCGAGCGTATGCAACGTAGCTCATACGCTCGGATTTTTTTGGCGAATCCGACCGAGCGTTGACAAGGCTCGAATTTTGGAGAAATCCTTGGAGAAAATATGGCCGAGCATATGCAACGCAGCTCATTCGCTTGGACTTTTTCGTGAATCCGACCGAGCGCTGACAAGGCTCAGATTTTGGAGAAATCCTTGGAGAATATATGGCCGAGCGTATGCAACGAAGCTCATACGCTCGGACTTTTTGGCGAATCCGACTGAACGTTGACAAGGCTCGGATTTTGAAGAAACCCTTAGAGAAAATATGGTCGAGCGTTTGCAACGCAGCTCATACCCTTGAACTTTTAGGCGAATCCAACCATGCATTGACAGGGCTCGGATTTTGGAGAAATCCTTAGAGAAAAAATGGCCGAGCATATGCAATGTAACTTATACGCTCGGACTTTTTGGCGAATCCAACCGAGCGTTGACAAGGCTCGGATGTTGGAGTAATCCTTGTTGAAAATATGGCCGAGCGTATCCAACGCAGCTCATATGCTTGTACTTTTTGGTGAATCCGACCGAGCGTTGACAAGGGTCGGATGTTGGAGTAATCCTTGGAGAAAATATGGCCTAGTGTATCCAACGCAGCTCATACGCTCGTACTTTTTGGTGAATCCGACCGAGCGTTGACAAGGCTCGGATGTTGGAGTATTCCTTGGAGAAAATTTGGCTGAGAGTATGCAATGCAGCTTATACGCTCGGACTTTTTGGCGAATCCGACCGAGCGTTGAAAAGGCTCGGATTTTGGAGAAATCCTTGGAGAAAATATGGCCGAGCGAATGCAACGCAACTCATACGCTCGGACTTTTTGGTGAATTTGACCGAGCGTTGATAAGGCTTCGATTTTAGTGAAATCCTTGGAGAAAAAATGGCCGAGCGTATGCAACGCAGCTTATACGCTCGAATTTTTTGGTGAATCCAACCGTTCATTGACAAGGCTCAGATTTTGGAGAAATCCTTGGAGAAAATATGGCCGAGTGTATGCAACGCAGCTCATACACTCAGACTTTTTGGCGAATCCGACTGAGCGTTGACAAGGCTCGGATGTTGGACTAATCCTTGGAGAAAATATGGCCGAGTGTATGCAATGCAGCTCATACGCTCGAACTTTTTGGTGAATCCGATCGAGCGTTGACAAGGCTCAGATTTTGGAGAAATACTTGGATAAAATATGGCCGAGTGTATCCAACGCAGCTCATGTGCTCGTCTTTTTTGGCGAATCCGATCGAGCGTTTGACAAGACTCGGATGTTGGAGTAATCCTCGGAGAAAATATGGCCGAGCGTATGCAACGCAACTCATACGCTCGGACTTTTTGGCGAATCTGACCGAGCGTTGACAAGCCTCGGATTTTGGAGAAATCCTTGGAGAAAATATGGCCGAACGTATGCAACACAGCTCATACGCTTGGACCTTTTGGTGAATCCGACTGAGCGTTGACAAGGCTCGGATTTTGGAGAAATCCTTCGAGAAAATATGGTCGAGCGTATGCATACAGCTCATAGTCTCGGACTTTTTGGCGAATCCGACCGAGAGTTGACAAGGCTCAGATTTTGGAGAAATCCTTGGAGAAAATATGGCCGAGCGTATCCAACGCAGCTCATGTGCTCGTCTTTTTTGGCAAATCCGAGCGAGCGTTGACAAGGTTCGGAGTTTAGAGAAATCCTTGGAAAATATATGGCTGAGCGTATGCAACGCAGCTCATACGCTCAGACTTTTTGGCGAATCCGACCGAGCGTTGACAAGGCTCGGATCTTGAATAAATCCTATGAGAAAATATAGCGAAGTGTATGCAATGCAGCTCATACGTTCGAAATTTTTGGCGAATCCGACCGAGTGTTGACACGGCTCGGATTTTGGAAAAATCCTTGGAGAAAATATGGCCCAGCGTATGCAACGCAGCTCATACGCTCGGATTTTTTGGCGAATCCGACCGAGCATTGACAAGGCTCAGATTTTGGAGAAATCCTTGGAGAAAATATGGCCGAGCGTATCCAACGCAGCTCATACGCTCGGACTTTTTGGTGAATCTGACCGGGCATTGACAAGGTACGGATTTTGGAGAAATCATTGGAGAAAATATGGCCGAGCGTATGAAACGCAGCTCATACGCTCGAACTTTTTGGTGAATTTGATCGAGTGTTCATAAGGCTCGGATTTTAGTGAAATCCTTGGAGAAAAAATGGGCCGAGCGTATGCAACGCAGCTCATACGCTCGAAATTTTTGGCGAATCCAATCGTGCATTGACAGGCCTCAGAATATGGAGAAATCCTTGGAGAAAATATGGCCGAGTGTATGCAACGCAGCTCATACGCTTGTACTTTTTGTCGAATCCGACCGAGCGTTGAAAAGGCTCGGATGTTGAATAAATCCTATGAGAAAATATGGCTGAGCGTATGCAATGCAGCTCATACGCTCGGACTTTTTGGCGAATCCGATCGAGCGCTGACAAGGCTCGGATGTTGGAGTAATCCTTGGAGAAAATATGGCCGAGCGTATCCAACGCAGCTCATACGCTCGTACTTTTTGGTGAATCCGACCGAGCGTTGACAAGGCTCGGATTTTGGAGAAATCCTTGGAAAAAATATGGTCGAGGGTATGCAACGCAGCTCATACGATCAGACTTTTTGGTGAATCCGACCGAGCGTTGACAAGGCTCGGATTTTGGAGAAATTCTTGGAGAAAATAATGCCGAGTGTATAAAATGCAGCTCATACGCTCGAAATTTTTGGGGAATCCGACCGAGCGTTGACAAGGCTCGGATTTTGGAGAAATCCTTGGAGAAAATATGGCCAAGCCTATGCAACGCAGCTCATACGCTCGGACTTTTTGGTGAATCCGACCAAGCATTGACAAGGCTGGGATGTTGGAGAAATCCTTGGAGAAAATATGGCAGAGCGTATGCAACGCAACTCATAAGCTCGGATTCTTTGGTGAATCCGACCGAGCGTTGACAAGGCTAAGATTTTGGAGAAATCCTTGGAGAAAATATGGCCGAGCATGTTGAACGCAGCTCATTCACTCGGACATTTTCGCGAATCCGATTGAGCGTTGACAAGGCTTAGATTTTGGAGAAATCCTTGGAGAATATATGGCCGAGCGTATGCACCGCAGCTCATACGCTCGGACTTTTTGGCGAATCCGACCGAGTGTTGACAAGGCTCAGATTTTGGAGAAATCCTTGGAGAAAATATGGCCGAGCGTATGCAATGCAGCTCATACGCTCGGATTTTTTGGTGAATCTGACCGAGCGTTGACAAGGCTCGAATTTTGGAGAAATCCTTGGAGAAAATTTGGACGAGCATATGCAACGTAGCTCATTCGCTCGGGCTCTTTCGCGAATCCGTTCGAGCGTTGACAAGGCACCGATTTTGGAGAAATCCTTGGAGAATATATGGTCGAGCGTATGCAATGCAGCTCATACGCTCGGACTTTTTGGCGAATCCGACTGGGCGTTGACAAGACTCAGATTTTAAATAAATCCTTGGAGAGAATAGGGCCGAGCGTATGCAACGCAGCTCATACGCTCGGACTTTTTGGCGAATCCAACCGAGCGTTGACAAGGCCCGGAATTTGGAGAAATCTTTGGAGAAAATATGGCTGAGCGTATGCAACGCAGCTCATACGCTCGGATTTTTTGGCGAATCTGACCGAGCGTTGACAAGGCTCGAATTTTGGAGAAATCCTTGGAGAAATTTTGGACGAGCATATGCAACGCAGCTCATTCGCTCGGGCTTTTTCGCTAATCCGACCGAGCGTTGACAAGGCACAGATTTTGGAGAAATCCTTGGAGAATATATTGTCGAGCGTATGCAATGCAGCGCATACGCTCGGACTTTTTGGCGAATCCGACTGAGCGTTGACAAGGCTCAGATTTTAAATAAATCCTTGGAGAAAATAGGGCCGAGCGTATGCAACGCAGCTCATACGCTCGGACTTTTTGGCGAATCCAACCGAGTATTGACAAGGACCGGATTTTGGAGAAATCTCTGGAGAAAATATGGCTGAGCGTATACAACGCAGCTCATACGCTCGGACTTTTTGGTGAATCCGACCAAGCATTGACAAGGCTCGGATGTAGGAGAAATCCTTGGAGAAAACATGGCCGAGCATATGCAACGCAACTCATACACTCGGACTTTTTGGCGAATCCGACCGAGCGTTGACAAGGCTTGGATTTTGGAGAAATATTTGGAGAAAATATGGACGAGCATGTTGAACGCAGCTCATTCGCTCGGACATTTTCGCGAATCAGACCGAGCATTGACAAAGCTCAGATTTTGGAGAAATCCTTGGAGAATATATGGCTGAGCGTATGCACCGCAGCTCATACGTTCGAAATTTTTGGCGAATATGACCAAGAGTTGACAAGGCTCGGATTTTGGAGAAATCCTTGGAGAAAATATGGCCGAGCGTATGCAATGCAGCTCATACACTCGGGCTTTTTGGCGAATCTGATCGAGCATTGACAAGGCTCGAATTTTGGAGAAATCCTTGAAAAATATATGGCCGAGCGTATGTAACGCAGCTCATACGCTCGGACCTTTTGGCGAATCCGACCGAGCGTTGACAAGGCTCGGATTTTGGATAAATCTTTATAGAAAATACGGCCGAGCATATGCAATGCAGCTCATACGCTCAGACTTTTTGGCGAATCCGACCGAGCGTTGACAAGGCTCGGATGTTTGAGTAATCCATTCAGAAAATATGGCCGAGCGTATGCAACGCATCTCATACGCTCGGATTTTTTGGCGAATCCAACCGAGTGTTGACAAGGCTCGGATTTTGGAGAAATCCTTGGAGAAAATATGGCCGAGCGTATGCAATGCATCTCATACGCTTAGACTTTTTAGCGAATCTGACCGAGCGTTGTCAAGGCTCAGATTTTAGAGAAATCCTTGGAGAAAATATGGTCGCGCATATGCAACGCAGCTTATATGCTCGGACTTTTCTGAAAATCCAACCGAGCGTTGACAAGGCTCGGATTTTGGAGAAATCCTTGGAGAAAATATGGCCGAGCGCATGCAACGCAACTCATACGCTCGGATTCTTTGGTGAATCCGACCGAGCGTTGACAAGGCTCAGATTTTGGAGAAATCCTTGGAGAAAATATGACCGAGCGTATCCAACGCTGCTCATACGCTCGGACTTTTTGGTGAGTCTGATCGAGCGTTGACAAAGCTCAGATTTTGGAGAAATCCTTGAAGAAAATATGGTCGAGCGTATGCAACGCAGCTCATACTCTCGGACTTTTTGGCGAATCCGACCGAGCGTTTGACAAGGCTCGGATGTTGGAGTAATCCTCAGAGAAAATATGGCCGAGTGTATGCAACGCAACTCATACGCTCGGACATTTTGGCGAATCTGAGCGAGCGTTGACAAGCCTCGGATTTTGGAGAAATCCTTGGAGAAAATATGGCCGAACGTGTGCAACGCAGCTCATACGCTTGGACCTTTTGGTGAATCCGACTGAGCATTGACAAGGCTCGAATTTTGGAGAAATCCTTGGAGAAAATATGGTCGAGTGTATGCACACTGCTCATAGTCTCGGACTTTTTGGCGAATCCGACCGAGAGTTTGACAATGCTTGGATGTTGAAGTAATCCTTGGAGAAAATATGGCCGAGTGTATGCAACGCAACTCATACACTCGGACTTTTTGGCGAATCCGACCGAGTGTTGACAAGCCTCGGATTTTGGAGAAATCCTTGGAGAAAATATGGTCGAGCGTATGCAACGCAGCTCATACGCTCGGAATTTTTGGTGAATCTGACCGAGTGTTGACAATGCTCGGATTTTGGAGAAATCCTTGGAGAAAATATGGTCGAGCGTATGCAACGCAGCTCATAGTCTCGGATTTTTTGGCGAATCCGACTGAGCGTTGACAAGGCTCAGATTTTGGAGAAATCCTTGGAGAAAATATGGCCAAGTGTATGCAACGCAGCTCATACACTCGGACTTTTTGGAGAATCCGACCGAGCGTTGACAAGGCTCGGATGTTGGAGTAATCTTTGGAGAAAATATAGCCAAGCATATGCAACGCAACTCATACGCTCGGACTTTTTAGCAAATCCGACCGAGCGTTGACAAAGCTCAAATTTTGGAGAAATTCTTAGAGGAAATATGGCCGAGCGTATACAACGCTGCTCATACGCTCAGACTTTTTGGTGAGTCCGATCGAGCGTTGACAAAGCTCGGATTTTGGAGAAATCCTTGAAGAAAATATGGTCGAGCGTATGCAACGCAGCTCATACTCTCGGACTTTTTGGCGAATCCGACCGAGCGTTGACAAGGCTCGGATGTTGGAGTAATCCTCGGAGAAAATATGGCCGAGCGTATGCAACGCAACTCATACGCTCGGATTTTTAGTAAATCCGACCGAGCGTTGACAAAGCTCAGATTTTGGAGAAATTCTTAGAGGAAATATGGTCGAGCGTATACAACGCATCTCATACGCTCTGACTTTTTGTCGAATCCGACCGAGCGTTGACAAGGCCCGGATGTTGAATAAATCCTATGAGAAAATATGGTCGAGCAAATGCAATGAAGCTCATACGCTCGGACTTTTTGGCGAATCCGACCGAGCGTTGACAAGGCTCGGATGTTGGAGTAATCCTTGGAGAAAATATGGCCGAGTGTATGCAACGCAACTCATACGCTCGGATTCTTTGGCGAATCTGACCGAGCGTTGACAAGGCTCGGATGTTGGAGAAATCCTTGGAGAAAATATGGCCGAGCCTATGCAACGCAGCTCATACGCTCGGACTTTTTGGTGAATCCGACCAAGCATTGACAAGGCTCGGATGTTGGAGAAATCCTTGGAGAATATATGGCTGAGCATATGCACCGCAGCTCATACGCTCGAACTTTTTGGCGAATCTGACCGAGCGTTGACAAGGCTCTGATTTTGGAGAAATCCTTGGAGAAATTATGGCCGAGCATGTTGAACGTAGCTCATTCGCTCGGACATTTTCGCGAATCCGTCGGAGCGTTGATAAGGCTCAGATTTTGGAGAAATCCTTGGAGAATATATGGCCGAGTGTATGCACCGCAGCTCATACGCTCGAACTTTTTGGCGAATCCGACCGAGTGTTGACAAGGCTCAGATTTTGGAGAAATCATTGGAGAAAATATGGCCGAGCGTATGCAACATAGCTCATACACTCGGATTTTTTGGCGAATCCGGCCGAGTGTTGACAAGGCTCGAATTTTAGAGAAATCTTTGGAGAAAATTTGGACGAGCATATGCAACGCAGCTCATTCGCTCAGACTTTTCTGCGAATCCGATCAAGCGTTGACAAGGCACAGATTTTGGAGAAATCCTTGGAGAATATATGGTCGAGCGTATGCAACGCAGCTCATACGCTCGGACTTTTTGGCCAATCCGACCTAGCGTTGACAAGGCTCGGATTTTGGATAAATCCTTGGAGAAAATATAGCCGAGCGTATGCAAGGCAGCTCATACGCTCGGACTTTTTGGCGAATCCGACCGATCATTGACAAGGCTCAGATTTTGGAGAAATCCTTGGAGAATATATGGCCGAGCGTATGCACCGCAGCTCATACGCTCGGACTTTTTGGCCAATCCGATCGAGCGTTGACAAGGCTCGGATGTTGGAGTAATCCTTGGAGAAAATATGGCCGAGTGTATGCAACGCAGCTCATACGCCCGAACTTTTTGGCGAATCCGACCGAGTGTTGACAAGGCTTGGATTTTGGAGAAATCCTTGGAAAAAAATATGGCCGAGCGTATCCAACGCATCTCATACGCTTGGAATTTTTGGCGAATCTTACCGAGCGTTGACAAGGCTCGGATTTTGAAGAAATCCTTGGAGAAAATATGGTCGAGTGTATGCAACACAGCTCATACTCTCGAACTTTTTGGCGAATCCGACCGAGCGTTTGACAAGGCTCAGATGTTGGAGTAATCCTCGGAGAAAATATGGTCGAGTGTATGCAACACAACTCATACGCTCGGACATTTTGGCGAATCTGACCGAGCGTTAACAAGCCTCGGATTTTGGAGAAATCCTTGGAGAAAATATGGCCGAACGTATGCAACGCAGCTCATACGCTCGGACATTTTGGTGAATCCGACCGAGCGTTGACAAACCTCGGATTTTGGAGAAATCCTTGGAGAAAATATGGCCGAACGTATGCAACGCAGCTCATACGCTCGGACTTTTTGGTGAATCCGACCGAGCGTTGACAAGGCTCAGATTTTGGAGAAATCCTTGGAGAAAATATGGTCGTGCGTATGCAACGCAGCTCATAGTCTCGGACTTTTTGGCGAATCCGACCGAGAGTTTGACAAGGCTCGGATGTTGGAGTAATCCTTGGAGAAAATATGGCCGAGTGTATGCAACGCAACTCATACACTCGGACTTTTTGGTGAATCCGACCGAGCGTTGACAAGCCTCGGATTTTGGAGAAATCCTTGGAGAAAATATGGTCGAGCGTATGCAACGCAACTCATACGCTCGGACTTTTTGGTGAATCCGACCGAGAGTTGACAAGGCTCGGATTTTGGAGAAATCCTTGGAGAAAATATGGTCGAGCGTATGCAACGCAGCTCATAGTCTCAGACTTTTTGGCGAATCCGACCGAGCGTTGACAAGGCTCGGATGTTGGAGTAATCTTTGGAGAAAATATGGCCGAGCGTATGCAACAAAACTCATACGCTCGGACTTTTTAGCGAATCCGACCGAGCGTTGACAAAGCTCATGTTTTGGAGAAATTCTTAGAGGAAATATGGCCGAGCGTATACAATACAGCTCATACGCACTGACTTTTTGTCGAATCCGACGGAGCATTGACAAGGCTCGGATGTTGAATAAATCCTATGAGAAAACATGGCCGAGCGTATGCAATGCAGCTGATACGCTCGGACTTTTTGTCGAATACGACCGAGCTTTGACAAGGCTCGGATGTTGGAGTAATCCTTGGAGAAAATATGGCCGAGCGTATGCAACAAAACTCATACGCTCGGATTCTTTGGCGAATCCGACCGAGCATTGACAAGGCTCCGATTTTGGAGAAATCCTTGGAGAAAATATGGCCGAGCGTATCCAACGTAGCTCATACGTTCGTACTTTTTGGGGAATCCGACCGAGCGTTGACAAGGCTCGGATTTTGGAGAAATCCTTGGAGAAAATATGGTTGAGCGTACTCAACGCAGCTCATACTCTCGGACTTTTTGGCGAATCCGACCGAGCGTTGACAAGGCTCGGATTTTGGAGAAATCCTTAGAGAAAATTATGCCGAGCGTATGCAATGCAGCTCATACGCTTGGACTTTTTGACGAATCCGACCGAGCGTTGACAAGCCTCGGATTTTGGAGAAATCCTTGGAGAAAATATGGCCGCGCGTATGCAACACAACTCATACGCTCGGACTTTTTGGCGAATCTGACCGAGCGTTGACATGCCTCGGATTTTGGAGAAATCCTTGGAGAAAATATGGCCGAACGTATGCAATGCAGCTCATATGCTCGGACTTTTTGGTGAATCCGACCGAGCATTGACAAGCCTCGGATTTTGGAGAAATCCTTGGAGAAAATATGGCCGAATGTATGCAACGCAGCTCATACGCTCAGAATTTTTGGTGAATCCGACCTAGCGTTGACAAGGCTCAGATTTTGGAGAAATCCTTGGAGAAAATATGGCCGAGTGTATGTGACGCAGCTCATACGCTCGGACTTTTTGATGAATCCGACCAAGCATTGACAATTCTCGGATGTTGGAGAAATCCTTGGAGAAAATATGGCCGAGTGTATGCAACACAACTCATACACTCGGACTTTTTGGCGAATCCGACCGAGTGTTGACAAGGATTGGATTTTGGAGAAATATTTGGAGAAAATATGGCTGAGCATGTTGAACGCAGCTCATTCGCTCGGACATTTTCGCGAATCCGACTGAGCATTGATATGGCTAAGATTTTGGAGAAATCCTTGGAGAATATGTGGCCGAGCATATGCACCGCAGCTCATACGCTCGGACTTTTTGGCGAATCCGACCGAGCGTTGACAAGGCTCGGATTTTGGGAAAATCCTTGGAGAAAATATTGACGAGCATATGCAACGCAGCTCATTCGCTCGGACTTTTTCGCGAATTTGACCGAGCGTTGACAAGGCTCAGATTTTGGAGAAATCCTTGGAGAATAAATGGCCGAGCATATGCAATGCAGCTCATACGCTCGGACTTTTTGGCAAATCCGACCGAGTGTTGACAAGGCTCGTATTTTGGATAAATCCTTGGAGAAAATATGGTGGAGCGTATGCAACGCAGCTCATACGCTAGGACTTTTTAGCGAATCCGACCGAGCGTTGACAAGGCTTGAATTTTGGAAAAATACTTGGAGAAAATATGGCCGAGCGTATGCAACGCAACTCATACGCTCGGACTTTTTGGCGAATCCGACCGAGCGTTGACAAGGCTCGAATTTTGGAGAAATCCTTGGAGAAAATATTGCCGAGAGTATGCAACGCAGCTCATATGCTTGGACTTTTTGGCAAATCTGACCGAGCGTTGACAAGGCTCGGATTTTAAAGAAATCCTTGGAAAAATATGGCCGCGCATATGCAACGCAGCTTATATGCTCGGACTTTTTGGTGAATCCAACTGAGCTTTGACAAGGCTCGGATTTTGGAGAAATCCTTGGAGAAAATATGGTTGACCGTATGCAACGCAGCTCATACGATTGAACTTTTAGGGCAATCCAACCATGCATTGACAGGGCTCGGATTTTGGAGAAATCCTTAGAGAAAATATGGCCGAGTGTATGCAACGCAGCTCATATGCTCGGACTTTTTGGCAAATCCAACCGAGCGTTGACAGGGCTCAGATTTTGGAGAAATTCTTATAGAAAATATGGCCGAGCGTTTGCAACGCATCTCATACGCTTGGACTTTTTGGGGAATCCGACCGAATGTTGACAAGGCTCGGATTTTGGAGAAATCCTTGGAGAAAATGTAGCCGAGTGTATGCAATGCAGCTCATACGCTCGAACTTTTTGGTGAATCCGACCGAGTATTTTACAAGGCTCGAATGTTGTAGTAATACTTGGAGAAAATATGGCCGAGTGTATGCAACGTAACTCATACGCTCAGACTTTTTGGCGAATCCGACCGAGCATTGACAAGCCTCGGATTTTGAAGAAATTATTGGAGAAAATAAGGCCGAGCGTATGCAACGCAGCTCATACGCTCGGAATTTTTGGTGAATCCGACCGAGCATTGACAAGGCTCGGATTTTGGAAAAATATTTGGAGAAAATATGGTCGAGCGTATGCAACGCAGCTCATAGTCTCGGACTTTTTGGCGAATCCGACCGAGGGTTGACAAGGCTCGGATTTTGGAGAAATCCTTGGAGAAAATATGGTCGAGCGTATGCAACACAGCTCATATGCTCCAAATTTTTGACAAATCCAACCCTGCAGTGACAGGGCTTAGATTTTGGAGAAATCCTTGGAGAATATATGGCCGAGTGTATGCAACGCAGCTCATACGCTCGGACTTTTTGACGAATTCGACCGAGCGTTGACAAGGCTCGGATGTTGGAGTAATCCTTGGAGAAAATATTGCTGAGCATATGCAATGCAACTCATACGCTCGGACTTTTTGGCGAATCCGACCGAGCGTTGACAAGGCTCGGATTTTGGAGAAATTCTTGGAGAAAATATGGCCGAGCGTATGCAACGCAGCTCATACGCTTAGACTTTTTGTCGAATCTGACCGAGCGTTGACGAGGCTCGGATGTTGAATAGATCCTATGAGAAAATATGGCCGAGTGTATGCCATGCAGCTCATACACTCGAACTTTTAGGCGAATCCGACCGAGCATTGACAAGGCTCAGATTTTGGAGAAATCCTTGGAGAAAATATGGCCGAGCGTATGCAATGCAGCTCATACGCTCGGACTTTTTGGCGACAACGACCGAGCGTTGACAAGGCTCAGATTTTAGAGAAATCCTTGGAGAAAATATGGCCGAGTGTATGCAACGCAGCTCATACGCTCGGACTTTTTGGCGAATCCAACCGAGCGTTGACAAGGCTCGGATTTTGGAGAAATCCTTGGAGAAAATATGGTCGAGTGTATACAACGCAGCTCATACGCTCGGACTATTTGGTGAATCCGACCGAGCGTTGACAATGCTCGGATTTTGGAGAAATATTTGGAGAAAATATGGTCGAGCGTATGCAACGCAGCTCATAGTCTTGGACTTTTTGGCGAATCCGACTGAGCATTGACAAGGCTCGGATTTTGAAGAAATCCTAGGAGAAAATATGGCCGAGTGTATGCAACGCAGCTTATACGCTCGGACTTTTTGGCGAATCCGAATGAGCATTGGCAAGGCTCGGATTTTAGAGAAATCCTTGGAGAAAATATGGCCGAGCATATGCAACGCAGCTCATACACTCGAACTTTTTGTCGAATCCGACCGAGCGTTGACAAGGCTCGGATGTTGAATAAATCCTATGAGAAAATATGGCCGAGCGTATGCAATGCAGCTCATACGCTCGGACTTTTTGGCTAATCCAACCGAGCGTTGACATGGCTCGGATTATGGAAAAATCCTTGGAGAAAATATGGCCCAGCGTATGCAACGCAGCTCATACGCTCGGATTTTTTGGCGAATCCGACCGAGCATTGACAAGGCTAAGATTTTGGAGAAATCCTTGGAGAAAATATGGCCGAGCGTATGCAACGCAGCTCATACGCTCGGACAGTTTAGTGAATCCAACCGTGCATTGACAGGGTTCAGATTTTGGAGAATTCCTAGGAGAAAATATGGCCGAGCGTATGCAACGCAACTCATACGCTCAGACTTTTTGCCGAATCCGACAGAGCATTGACGAGGCTCGGATCCTTGAGAAATCCTTGAAGAAAATATGGCCGAGCGTATGCAACGCAGCTCGTACACTCAGATTTTTTGACGAATCCGACCGAGCATTGACAAGGCTCGGATTTTGGAGAAATCCTTGGAGAAAATATGGCCGAGTGTATCCAACGCAGCTCATACGCTCAGACTTTTTGGCGAATCCGACCGAGCGTTGACAAGGCTCGGATTTTGAAGAAATTCTTGGAGAAAATATGGCCGAGCGTATGCAACGCAGCTCATACGCTTAGACTTTTTGTCGAATCTGACCGAGCGTTGACAAGGCTCAGATTTTAGAGAAATCCTTGGAGAAAATATGGCCGAGTGTATGCAACGCAGCTCATACGCTCGGACTTTTTGGCGAATCCAACCGAGCGTTGACAAGGCTCGGATTTTGGAGAAATCCTTGGAGAAAATACGGTCGAGTGTATACAACGCAGCTCATACGCTCGGACTATTTGGTGAATCCGACCGAGCGTTGACAATGCTCGGATTTTGGAGAAATATTTGGAGAAAATATGGTCGAGCGTATGCAACGCAGCTCATAGTCTTGGACTTTTTGGCGAATCCGACCGAGCGTTGACAAGGCTCGGATTTTGGAGACATCCTTGGAGAAAATATGGCCGAGTGTATGCAACGCAGCTCATACACTCGGACTTTTTGGTGAATCCTACCGAGCGTTGACAAGGCTCGGATGTTGGAGTAATCCTTGGAGAAAATATGGCCGAGCGTATGCAATGCAACTCATACGCTCGGACTTTTTAGCGAATCCAACCGAGCGTTGTCAAGGCTCCGATTTTGGAGAAATTCTTAGAGAAAATATGGCCGAGCGTATACAATGCAGCTCATACGCTCTAACTTTATGTCGAATCCGACCGAGTGTTGACAAGGATTGAATGTTGATTAAATCCTATGAGAAAATATGGCCGAGTGTATGCAATGCAGCTGATACGCTCGGACTTTTTGGCGAATTCAACCTAGCGTTCACAAGGCTCGGATGTTGGAGTAATCCTTGGAAAAAATATGACCGAGTGTATGTAACGCAACTCATACGCTCGGATTCTTTGGCGAATCCGACCGAGCATCGACAAAGCTCAGATTTTGGAGAAATCCTTGGAGAAAAAATGGCCGAGCGTATCCAACGTAGCTCATACGCTCGTACTTTTTGGTGAATCCGACTGAGCGTTGACAAGGCGTTGATTTTGGAGAAATCCTTGGAAAAAATATGGTCAAGCGTATGCAACGCAGCTCATACTCTCGGACTTTTTGGCGAATCCGACCGAGCATCGACAAGGCTCGGATTTTGGAGAAATCCTCGGAGAAAATAATGCTGAGCGTATGCAATGCAGCACTTACGCACGGACTTTTTGACAAATTCGACCGAGCGATGACAATGCTCGGATTTTGGAGAAATCCTTGGAGAAATTATGGCCGAGCGTATGCAACGCAGCTCATACGCTCAGACTTTTTGGTGAATCCGACCAAGCATTGACAAGGCTCGGATGTTGGAGAAATCCTTGGAGAAAATATGGCCGAGCGTATGCAACGCAACTCATACACTCGGACTTCTTGGCGAATCCGACCGAGCATTGACAAGGTACGGATTTTGGAGAAATCCTTGGAGAAAATATGGTCGAGCGTATGCAACGCAGCTCATACGCTTGAACTTTTAGGCGAATCTAACCATGCATTGACAGGGCTCAGATTTTGGAGAAATCCTTAGAGAAAATATGGCCGAGTGTATGCAACGCAGCTCATATGCTCGGAATTTTTGGCGAATCCAACCGAGCGTTGACAAGGCTCAGATTTTGGAGAAATTCTTATAGAAAATATGGCCGAGTGTATGCAACACAGCTCATACGCTTGGACTTTTTAGGGAATCCAACCGAGTGTTGACAAGGCTCGGATTTTAGAGAAATCCTTGGAGAAAATATGGCCGAATGTATGCAATGCAGCTCATACGCTCGAACTTTTTGGCGAATCCGACTGAGCGTTTGACAAGGCTCGGATGTTGGAGTAATCCTTGGAGAAAATATGGCCGAGCGTATGCAACACAACTCATACGCTCGGACATTTTGGTGAATCCGACCGAGCGTTGACAAGCCTCGGATTTTGGAGAAATCCTTGGAGAAAATATCGACGAGCGTATGCAACGCAGCTCATACGCTCAGAATTTTTGGTGAATCCGACCGAGCGTTGACAAGGCTCGGATTTTGGAGAAATCCTTAGAGAAAATATGGCCGAGTGTATGCCACGTAACTCATACACTCGGACTTTTGGGCGAATCCGACCGAGCGTTGACAAGGCTTGGATTTTGGAGAAATATTTGGAGAAAATATGGCCGAGCATGTGGAACGCAACTCAGTCACTCGAACATTTTCGCGAATCCGACCGAGCGTTGACAAGGCTAAGTTTTTGGAGAAATCCTTGGAGAATATATGGCCAAGGGTATGCAACGCAGCTTATACGCTCTGACTTTTTGGCGAATCCGACCGAGCGTTGACAAGGCTCGGATTTTGGAGTAATCCTTGGAGAAAATATGGCCACGCGTATGCAACGCTACTCATACGCTCAGATTTTTTGGCGAATCCGACCGAGCGTTGACAAGGCTCGGATTTTGGAGAAATTCTTGGAGAAAATAATGCTGAGCGTATGCAATGCAGCTCATACGCTCGGACTTTTTGGCGAATCCGACCGAGCGTTGACAAGGCTCGGATTTTGGAGAAATCCCTAGAGAAAATATGGCCGAGCGTATGCAACGCAGCTCATACGCTCGGACTTTTTGGTGAATCCGACCAAGTATTGACAAGGCTCGGATTTTGGAGAAATCCTTAGACAAAATATGTCCGAGTGTATGCAACACAGCTCATATGCTTGTACTTTTTGGCGAATCCGACCGAGCGTTGGCAAGGCACGGATTTTGGAGAAAATATGACCGAGTGTATGCAACGCAACTCATTCGCTCGAACTTTTTGGCGAATCTGACCAAGTGTTGACAAGGCTCGGATTTTGGAGAAATCCTTTGAGAAAATATCGCCGAGAGGGTGCAACATAGCTCATACTCTCGGACATTTCGGAGAATAAAACTGAGTGTTGACAAGGCTCGGATTTTGGAGAAATCCTTGGAGAAACCATGGCCGAGTGTATGCAACGCAGCTCATACGCTCGAACTTTTTACCGAATCCGATCGAGCGTTGACGAGGCTCGGATCCTGGAGAAATCCTTGAAGAAAATATGGCCGAGCGTATGCAACGCAGCTCGTATACTCGGATTTTTTGACGAATCCAACCGAGCATTGACACGGCTCGTATTTTGGAGAAATCCTTGGAGAAAATGTGGCCGAGCGTATGCAAGGCAGCTCATACGCTCGGACTTTTTGGCGAATCCGACCGAGCGTTGACAAGGCTCGGATGTTGGAGAAATCCTTGGAGAAAATATGGCCGAGTGTATGCAACGCAGCTCATACACTCGGACTTTTTGACGAATCCAACCGAGCATTGACAAGGCTCGGATTTTGAAGAAATCCTAGGAGAAAATATGGCCGAGTGTATGCAACGCAGCTCATACGCTCGGACTTTTTGGCGAATCCGAATGAGCATTGGCAAGGCTCGGATTTTAGAGAAATCCTTGGAGAAAATATGGCCGAGCATATGCAATGCAGCTCATACACTCGAACTTTTTGTCGAATCCGACCGAGCGTTGACAAGGCTCGGATGTTGAATAAATCCTATGAGAAAATATGGCCGAGCGTATGCAATGCAGCTCATACGCTCGGACTTTTTGGCTAATCCAACCGAGCGTTGACAAGGCTCGGATTATGGAAAAATCCTTGGAGAAAATATGGCCCAGCGTATGCAACGCAGCTCATACGCTCGGATTTTTTGGTGAATCCGACCGAGCATTGACAAGGCTAAGATTTTGGAGAAATCCTTGGAGAAAATATGGCCGAGCGTATGCAACGCAGCTCATACGCTCGGACAGTTTAGTGAATCCAACCGTTCATTGACAGGGTTCAGATTTTGGAGAATTCCTAGGAGAAAATATGGCCGAGCGTATGCAACGCAACTCATACGCTCAGACTTTTTGCTGAATCCGACAGAGCATTGACGAGGCTCGGATCCTTGAGAAATCCTTGAAGAAAATATGGCCGAGCGTATGCAACGCAGCTCGTACACTCAGATTTTTTGACGAATCCGACCGAGCATTGACAAGGCTCGGATTTTGGAGAAATCCTTGGAGAAAATATGGCCGAGTGTATCCAACGCAGCTCATACGCTCAGACTTTTTGGCGAATCCGACCGAGCGTTGACAAGGCTCGGATTTTGGAGAAATTCTTATAGAAAATATGGCCGAGTGTATGCAACACAGCTCATACGCTTGGACTTTTTAGGGAATCCAACCGAGTGTTGACAAGGCTCGGATTTTAGAGAAATCCTTGGAGAAAATATGGCCGAATGTATGCAATGCAGCTCATACGCTCGAACTTTTTGGCGAATCCGACTGAGCGTTTGACAAGGCTCGGATGTTGGAGTAATCCTTGGAGAAAATATGGCCGAGTGTATGCAACACAACTCATACGCTCGGACATTTTGGTGAATCCGACCGAGCGTTGACAAGCCTCGGATTTTGGAGAAATCCTTGGAGAAAATATCGACGAGCGTATGCAACGCAGCTCATACGCTCAGAATTTTTGGTGAATCCGACCGAGCGTTGACAAGGCTCGGATTTTGGAGAAATCCTTAGAGAAAATATGGCCGAGTGTATGCCACGCAACTCATACACTCGGACTTTTGGGCGAATCCGACCGAGCGTTGACAAGGCTTGGATTTTGGAGAAATATTTGGAGAAAATATGGCCGAGCATGTGGAACGCAACTCAGTCACTCGAACATTTTCGCGAATCCGACCGAGCGTTGACAAGGCTAAGATTTTGGAGAAATCCTTGGAGAATATATGGCCAAGGGTATGCAACGCAGCTTATACGCTCTGACTTTTTGGCGAATCCGACCGAGCGTTGACAAGGCTCGGATTTTGGAGTAATCCTTGGAGAAAATATAGCCACGCGTATGCAACGCCACTCATACGCTCAGATTTTTTGGCGAATCCGACCGAGCGTTGACAAGGCTCGGATTTTGGAGAAATTCTTGGAGAAAATAATGCTGAGCGTATGCAATGCAGCTCATACGCTCGGACTTTTTGGCGAATCCGACCGAGCGTTGACAAGGCTCGGATTTTGGAGAAATCCCTAGAGAAAATATGGCCGAGCGTATGCAACGCAGCTCATACGCTCGGACTTTTTGGTGAATCCGACCAAGTATTGACAAGGCTCGGATTTTGGAGAAATCCTTAGACAAAATATGTCCGAGTGTATGCAACACAGCTCATATGCTTGTACTTTTTGGCGAATCCGACCGAGCGTTGGCAAGGCACGGATTTTGGAGAAAATATGACCGAGTGTATGCAACGCAACTCATACGCTCGAACTTTTTGGCGAATCTGACCAAGTGTTGACAAGGCTCGGATTTTGGAGAAATCCTTTGAGAAAATATCGCCGAGAGGGTGCAACATAGCTCATACTCTCGGACATTTTGGAGAATAAAACTGAGTGTTGACAAGGCTCGGATTTTGGAGAAATCCTTGGAGAAACCATGGCCGAGTGTATGCAACGCAGCTCATACGCTCGAACTTTTTACCGAATCCGACCGAGCGTTGACGAGGCTCGGATCCTGGAGAAATCCTTGAAGAAAATATGGCCGAGCGTATGCAACGCAGCTCGTATACTCGGATTTTTTGACGAATCCAACCGAGCATTGACACGGCTCGTATTTTGGAGAAATCCTTGGAGAAAATGTGGCCGAGCGTATGCAAGGCAGCTCATACGCTCGGACTTTTTGGCGAATCCGACCGAGCGTTGACAAGGCTCGGATGTTGGAGAAATCCTTGGAGAAAATATGGCCGAGTGTATGCAACGCAGCTCATACACTCGGACTTTTTGACGAATCCAACCGAGCATTGACAAGGCTCGGATTTTGAAGAAATCCTAGGAGAAAATATGGCCGAGTGTATGCAACGCAGCTCATACGCTCGGACTTTTTGGCGAATCCGAATGAGCATTGGCAAGGCTCGGATTTTAGAGAAATCCTTGAAGAAAATATGGCCGAGCATATGCAACGCAGCTCATACACTCGAACTTTTTGTCGAATCCGACCGAGCGTTGACAAGGCTCGGATGTTGAATAAATCCTATGAGAAAATATGGCCGAGCGTATGCAATGCAGCTTATACGCTCGGACTTTTTGGCTAATCCAACCGAGCGTTGACAAGGCTCGGATTATGGAAAAATCCTTGGAGAAAATATGGCCCAGCGTATGCAACGCAGCTCATACGCTCGGATTTTTTGGCGAATCCGACCGAGCATTGACAAGGCTAAGATTTTGGAGAAATCCTTGGAGAAAATATGGCCGAGCGTATGCAACGCAGCTCATACGCTCGGACAGTTTAGTGAATCCAACCGTGCATTGACAGGGTTCAGATTTTGGAGAATTCCTAGGAGAAAATATGGCCGAGCGTATGCAACGCAACTCATACGCTCAGACTTTTTGCCGAATCCGACAGAGCATTGACGAGGCTCGGATCCTTGGGAAATCCTTGAAGAAAATATGGCCGAGCGTATGCAACGCAGCTCGTACACTCAGATTTTTTGACGAATCCGACCGAGCATTGACAAGGCTCGGATTTTGGAGAAATCCTTGGAGAAAATATGGCCGAGTGTATCCAACGCAGCTCATACGCTCAGACTTTTTGGCGAATCTGACCGAGCGTTGACAAGGCTCGGATTTTGGAGAAATTCTTGGAGAAAATATGGCCGAGCGTATGCAACGCAGCTCATACGCTTAGACTTTTTGTCGAATCTGACCGAGCGTTGACAAGGCTCTGATGTTGAATAAATCCTATGAGAAAATAAGGCCGAGCGTATGCAATGCAGCTCATACACTCGGACTTTTTGGCGAATCCGACCGAGCATTGACAAGGCTCAGATTTTGGAGAAATCCTTGGAGAAAATATGGCCGAGCGTATGCAATGCAGCTCATACGCTCGAACTTTTTGACGACAACGACCGAGCGTTGACAAGGCTCAGATTTTAGAGAAATCCTTGGAGAAAATATGGCCGAGTGTATGCAACGCAACTCATACGCTCGGAATTTTTGGTGAATCCGACCAAGCATTAACAAGGCTCGGATGTTGGAGAAATCCTTGGAGAAAATATGGCCGAGTGTATGCAACGCAACTCATACACTCGGACTTCTTGGCGAATCCGACCGAGCATTGACAAGGTACGGATTTTGGAGAAATCCTTGGAGAAAATATGGTCGAGCGTATGCAACGCAGCTCATACGCTTGAACTTTTAGGCGAATCTAACCATGCATTGACAGGGCTCAGATTTTGGAGAAATCCTTAGAGAAAATATTGCCGAGTGTATGCAACGCAGCTCATATGCTCGGAATTTTTGGCGAATCCAACCGAGAGTTGACAAGGCTCAGATTTTGGAGAAATTCTTATAGAAAATATGGCCGAGTGTATGCAACACAGCTCATACGCTTGGACTTTTTAGGGAATCCAACCGAGTGTTGACAAGGCTCGGATTTTAGAGAAATCCTTGGAGAAAATATGGCCGAATGTATGCAATGCAGCTCATACGCTCGAACTTTTTGGCGAATCCGACTGAGCGTTTGACAAGGCTCGGATGTTGGAGTAATCCTTGGAGAAAATATGGCCGAGCGTATGCAACACAACTCATACGCTCGGACATTTTGGTGAATCCGACCGAGCGTTGACAAGCCTCGGATTTTGGAGAAATCCTTGGAGAAAATATCGACGAGCGTATGCAACGCAGCTCATACGCTCAGACTTTTTGGTGAATCCGACCGAGCGTTGACAAGGCTCGGATTTTGGAGAAATCTTTAGAGAAAATATGGCCGAGTGTATGCCACGCAACTCATACACTCGGACTTTTGGGCGAATCCGACCGAGCGTTGACAAGGCTTGGATTTTGGAGAAATATTTGGAGAAAATATGGCCGAGCATGTGGAACGCAACTCAGTCGCTCGAACATTTTCGCGAATCCGACCGAGCGTTGACAAGGCTAAGATTTTGGAGAAATCCTTGGAGAATATATGGCCAAGGGTATGCAACGCAGCTTATACGCTCTGACTTTTTGGCGAATCCAACCGAGCGTTGACAAGGCTCGGATTTTGGAGTAATCCTTGGAGAAAATATGGCCACGCGTATGCAACGCAACTCATACGCTCAGATTTTTTGGCGAATCCGACCGAGCGTTGACAAGGCTCGGATTTTGGAGAAATTCTTGGAGAAAATAATGCTGAGCGTATGCAATGCAGCTCATACGTTTGGACTTTTTGGCGAATCCGACCGAGCGTTGACAAGGCTCGGATTTTGGTGAAATCCTTAGAGAAAATATGGCCGAGCGTATGCAATGCAGCTCATACGCTCGGACTTTTTGGTGAATCCGACCAAGTATTGACAAGGCTTGGATTTTGGAGAAATCCTTAGACAAAATATGTCCGAGTGTATGCAACACAGCTCATATGCTTGTACTTTTTGGCGAATCCGACCGAGCGTTGGCAAGGCACGGATTTTGGAGAAAATATGACCGAGTGTATGCAACGCAACTCATACGCTCGAACTTTTTGGCGAATCTGACCAAGTGTTGACAAGGCTCGGATTTTGGAGAAATCCTTTGAGAAAATATCGCCGAGAGGGTGCAACATAGCTCATACTCTCGGACATTTTGGAGAATAAAACTGAGTGTTGACAAGGCTCGGATTTTGGAGAAATCCTTGGAGAAACCATGGCCGAGCGTATGCAACGCAGCTCATACGCTCGAACTTTTTACCGAATCCGACCGAGCGTTGACGAGGCTCGGATCCTGGAGAAATCATTGAAGAAAATATGGCCGAGCGTATGCAACGCAGCTCGTATACTCGGATTTTTTGACGAATCCAACCGAGCATTGACACGGCTCGTATTTTGGAGAAATCCTTGGAGAAAATGTGGCCGAGCGTATGCAAGGCAGCTCATACGTTCGGACTTTTTGGCGAATCCGACCGAGCGTTGACAAGGCTCGGATGTTGGAGAAATCCTTGGAGAAAATATGGCCGAGTGTATGCAACGCAGCTCATACACTCGGACTTTTTGACGAATCCGACCGAGCATTGACAAGGCTCAGATTTTGGAGAAATCCTTGGAGAAAATATGGCCGAGTGTATCCAACGCAGCTCATACACTCGTTCTTTTTTGTGAATCGGACCGAGTGTTGACAAGGTTAGGATTTTAGAGAAATCCTTGGAGAAAATATGGACGAGCATATGCAATGCCGCTCATACTCTCAAAATTTTTTGCGAATTCGACCGAGCGTTGTCAAGACTCGAATTTTGGAAAAATCTTTGGAGAAAATATGGCCCAGCGTATGCAACTCAGCTCATATGCTCGGATTTTTTGGTGAATCCGACCGAGCATTGACAAGGCCCAGATTTTGGAGAAATCCTTGGAGAAAATATGGCCGAGCGTATCCAACGCAGCTCATACGCTCGGACTTTTTGGCGAATCCGACCGAGCGTTGACAAGGCTCTGATTTTTGAGAAATCCTTGGAGAAAATATGGCCGAGCGTATGCAACGCAATTCATACACTCGAACTTTTTGACGAATCCGACCGAGCTTTGACAAGGTTTGGATTTTGGAGAAATATTTGGAGAAAATATAGTCGAGCATGTGGAACTCAGCTCATTCGCTCGGACATTTTCGCGAATCGGACCTAGCAGTGACAAGGCTCAGATTTTGGAGAAATCCTTGGAGAATATATGGCCGAGTGTATGCAACGCAGCTCATACGCTTGAAATTTTTGGCGAATCCGACCGAGCGTTGACATGGCTTGGATGTTGGAGTAATCATTGGAGAAAATATGGCCGAGCATATGCAACGCAACTCATACGCTCAGACTTTTTGGCGAATCCGACCGAGCGTTGACAAGGCTCGGATTTTGGAGAAATTCTTAGAGAAAATAATGCCGAGCATATGCAATGCAGCTCATATTCTCGAACTTTTTGGTGAATCCGACCGAGCGTTGACAAGGCTCGAGTTTTGAAGAAATCCTTGGAGAAAATATGGCCGAGCGTATGCAACACAGCTCATACGCTCGGACTTTTTGGTGAATCTGACCAAGTATTGACAAGGCTCGGATGTTGGAGAAATCATTGGAGAAAATATGGCCGAGTGTATGCAATGCAACTCATACACTCGGACTTTTTGGCGAATCCGACCGAGCATTGACAAGGCTTGGATTTTGGAGAAAATTTGGCCGAGCATGTGGAACGCAGCTCATTCGCTCGGACATTTTCTCGAATCCGACCGAGTGTTGACAAGGCTCAGATTTTGTAGAAATCCTTGGAGAATATATGGCCGAGTGTATGCAACGCAGCTCATACGCTCGGACTTTTTGGCGAATCCGACCGAGTGTTGACAAGGCTTTGATTTTGTAGAAATCATTGGAGAAAATATGGCCGAGCGTATGCAACGCAGCTCATACGCTAGAATTTTTTGGCGAATCCGACCGAGTGTTGACAAGGCTCGAATTTTGCAGAAATCCTTGGAGAAAATATGGCCGAGCATAGGCAACGCAGCTCTTTTGCTCGGGCTTTTTCTCGAATCCGACCGAGCGTTGACAAGGCTCAAATTTTGGAGAAATCCTTGGAGAATATATGGCCGAGTGTATGCAACGCAGCTCATATGCTCGGACTTTTTTGCTAATCCGACCGAGCTTTGACAAGGCTCTGATTTTGGATAAATCCTTGGAGAAAATATGGCCGAGCGTATGCAACGCAGCTCATACGCTCGGACTTTTTATCGAATCCGACCGAGCGTTGACAAGGATTGAATTTTGGAGAAATCCTTAGAGAAAATATGGCCTAGTGTATGCAGCACAGCTCATACGCTCGGACTTTTTGGCGAATACGACCGAGCGTTGACAAAGCTCGGATTTTGGAGAAATCCTTGGAGAAAATATGGCCGAGCGTATGCAGCATAGCTCATACGCTCGGACTTTTTGGCGAATCCAACCATGCATTGGCAGGTCTCGGATGTTGGAGTAATCCTTGGAGAAAATATTGGCGAGTGTATGCAACGCAACTTATACACTCGGACTTTTTGGCGAATCCGACCGAGCGTTGACAAGCCTCGGATTTTGGAGAAATCCTTAGAGAAAATATGGCCGAGCGTATGCAACGCAGCTCATACGCTCGGACTTTTTGGTGAATCCGACCGAGCGTTGACAAGGCTCGGATTTTGGAGAAATCCTTGGAGAAAATATGGTCGAGCGTATGCAACGCAGCTCATAGTCTCGGACTTTTTGGCGAATCCGACCGAGCGTTGACAAGGCTCGGATTTTGGAGAAATCTTTGGAGAAAATATGGCCGAGTGTATGCAACGTAGCTCATACAATCAGACTTTTTGGCGAATCCGACCGAGCGTTGACAAGGCTCGGATGTTGGAGTAATCTTTGGAGAAAATATAGCCGAGCGTATGCAACGCAACTCATACGCTCGGACTTCTTAGCGAATCCAACCGAGCGTTGACAAAGCTCAGATTTTGGAGAAATTCTTAGAGGAAATATGGCCGAGCGTATACAACGCAGCTCATACGCACTGACTTTTTGTCGAATCCGACTGTGCGTTGACAAGGCTTGGATGTTGAATAAATCCTATGAGAAAATATAGCTGAGCGTATGCAATGCAGCTAATACGCTCGGACTTTTTGGCGAATCCGACCGAGCGTTGACAAGGCTCCGATTTTGGAGAAATCCTTGGAGAAAATATGACCAAGCGTATCCAACGTAGCTCATACGTTCGTACTTTTTGGGGAATCCGACCGAGCGTTGACAAGGCTCGGATTTTGGAGAAATCCTTGGAGAAAATATGGTTGAGCGTATGCAATGCAGCTCATACTCTCGGACTTTTTGGCGAATCCGACCGAGCGTTGACAAGGCTCGGATTTTGGAGAAATCCTTGGAGAAAATAATGCCGAGCGTATGCAATGCAGCTCATACGCTTGGACTTTTTGACGAATCCCACCGAGCATTGACAAGCCTCGGATTTTGGAGAAATCCTTGGAGAAAATATGGCCCAGCGTATGCAACACAACTCATACGCTCGGACTTTTTGGCGAATCTGACCGAGCGTTGACATGCCTCGGATTTTGGATAAATCCTTGGAGAAAATATGGCCGAACGTATGCAACGCAGCTCATACGCTCAGAATTTTTGGTGAATCCGACCGAGCGTTGACAAGCCTCGGATTTTGGAGAAATCCTTGGAGAAAATATGGCCGAACGTATGCAACGCAGCTCATACGCTTGGACTGTTTGGTGAATCTGACCGAGCGTTGACAAGGCTCAGATTTTGGAGAAATCCTTGGAGAAAATAGCGCCGAGTGTATGCGACGCATCTCATACGCTTGGACTTTTTGATGAATCCGACCAAGCATTGACAATTCTCAGATGTTGGAGAAATCCTTGGAGAAAATGTGTCCGAGTGTATGCAACACAACTCATACACTCGGACTTTTTGGCGCTTCCGACCGAGCGTTGACAAGGCTTGGATTTTGGAGAAATATTTGGAGAAAATATGGCCTAGCATGTTGAACGCAGCTCATTCGCTCGGACATTTTCACGAATCCGACCGAGCGTTGACAAGGCTCAGATTTTGGAGAAATCCTTGGAGAATATATGGCCGAGCATATGCACTGCAGCTCATACGCTTGGACTTTTTGGTGAATCCGACCGAGCGTTGACAAGGCTCGGATTTTGGAGAAATCCTTGGAGAAAATATTGACGAGCATATGCAACGCAGCTCATTCGCTCGGACTTTTTCGCGAATCCGACCGAGTGTTGACAAGGCTAAGATTTTGGAGAAATCCTTGGAGAATAAATGACCGAGCATATGCAACGCAGCTCATATGCTCGGACTTTTTGGCAAATCCGACCGAGCGTTGACAAGGCTCGGATTTTGGATAAATCCTTGGAGAAAATATGGTGGAGCGTATGCAACGCAGCTCATACGCTCGGACTTTTTGGCGAATCCGACCAAGCATTGACAAGGCTTGAATTTTGGAAAAATACTTGGAGAAAATATGGCCGAGCGTATGCAACGCAACTCATACGCTCGGACTTTTTGGCGAATCCGACCGAGCGTTGACAAGGCTCGGATTTTGGAGAGAATATGGCCGAGCGTATGCAACGCAGCTCACACGCTTGGACTTTTTGGCAAATCTGACCGAGCGTTGACAAGGCTCGGATTTTAGAGAAATCCTTGGAAAAATATGGCCGCGCATATGCAACGCAGCTTATATGCTTGGACTTTTTCGCGAATTCAACCGAGCTTTGACAAGGCTCGGATTTTGGAGAAATCCATGGAGAAAATATGGTTGAGCGTATGCAACGCAGCTCATACACTCGGACTTCTTGGCTAATCCGACCGAGCATTGACAAGGTACGGATTTTGGAGAAATCCTTAGAGAAAATATGGTCGAGTATATGCAACGCAGCTCATACGCTTGAACTTTTAGGCGAATCCAGCCATTCATAGACAGGGCTCAGATTTTGGAGAAATCCTTAGAGAAAATATGGCCGAGTGTATGCAACGCAGCTCATATGCTCGGACTTTTTGGCGAATCCAACCGAGCATTGACAAGGCTCGGATTTTGGAGAAATTCTTATAGAAAATATGGCCGAGTGTATGCAACGCAGCTCATACGCTTGGACTTTTTGGGGAATCCGACCGAGTGTTGACAAGGCTCGGATTTTAGAGAAATCCTTGGAGAAAATATGGCCGAATGTATGCAATGCAGCTCATACACTCGAACTTTTTGGCGAATCCGACCGAGTGTTTGACAAGGCTCGGATGTTGGAGTAATCCTTGGAGAAAATATGGCCGAGTGTATGCAACGCAACTCATGCGCTCGGACATTTTGGCGAATCCGACCGAGCGTTGACAAGCCTCGGATTTTGGAGAAATCCTTGGAGAAAATATGACCGAGCGTATGCAACGCAGCTTATACGCTCAAACTTTTTGGTGAATCCGACCGAGCGTTGACAAGGCTCAGATTTTGGAGAAATCCTTGGAGAATATATGGCCGAGCGTATGCACTGCAGCTCATACGCTTGGACTTTTTGGCGAATCCGACCGAGCGTTGACAAGGCTCGGATTTTGGAGAAATCCTTGGAGAAAATATTGACGAGCATATGCAACGCAGCTCATTCGCTCGGACTTTTTCGCGAATCCGACCGAGCGTTGACAAGGCTAAGATTTTGGAGAAATCCTTGGAGAATAAATGACCGAGCATATGCAATGCAGCTCATATGCTCGGACTTTTTGGCAAATCCGACCGAGCGTTGACAAGGCTCGGATTTTGGATAAATCCTTGGAGAAAATATGGTGGAGCGTATGCAACGCAGCTCATACGCTCGGACTTTTTGGCGAATCCGACCAAGCATTGACAAGGCTTGAATTTTGGAAAAAGACTTGGAGAAAATATGGCCGAGCGTATGCAACGCAACTCATACGCTCGGACTTTTTGGCGAATCCGACCGAGCATTGACAAGGCTCGGATTTTGGAGAAATCCGAGCCGAAAATATGGCCGAGCGTATGCAACGCAGCTCATACGCTTGGACTTTTTGGCAAATCTGACCGAGCGTTGACAAGGCTCGGATTTTAGAGAAATCCTTGGAAAAATATAGCCGCGCATATGCAACGCAGCTTATATGCTTGGACTTTTTCGCGAATTCAACCGAGCTTTGACAAGGCTCGGATTTTGGAGAAATCCATGGAGAAAATATGGTTGAGCGTATGCAACGCAGCTCATACACTCGGACTTCTTGGCTAATCCGACCGAGCATTGACAAGGTACGGATTTTGGAGAAATCCTTAGAGAAAATATGGTCGAGCATATGCAACGCAGCTCATACGCTTGAACTTTTAGGCGAATCCAGCCATTCATAGACAGGGCTCAGATTTTGGAGAAATCCCTAGAGAAAATATGGCCGAGTGTATGCAACGCAGCTCATATGCTCGGACTTTTTGGCGAATCCAACCGAGCGTTGACAAGGCTCGGATTTTGGAGAAATTATTATAGAAAATATGGCCGAGTGTATGCAACGCAGCTCATACGCTTGGACTTTTTGGGGAATCCGACCGAGTGTTGACAAGGCTCGGATTTTAGAGAAATCCTTGGAGAAAATATGGCCGAATGTATGCAATGCAGCTCATACGCTCGAACTTTTTGGCGAATCCGACCGAGTGTTTGACAAGGCTCGGATGTTGGAGTAATCCTTGGAGAAAATATGGCCGAGTGTATGCAACGCAACTCATGCGCTCGGACATTTTGGCGAATCCGACCGAGCGTTGACAAGCCTCGGATTTTGGAGAAATCCTTGGAGAAAATATGACCGAGCGTATGCAACGCAGCTCATACGCTCAAACTTTTTGGTGAATCCGACCGAGCGTTGACACGGCTCAGATTTTGAAGAAATCCTTGGAGAATATATGGCCGAGCGTATGCAACGCAGCTCATACGCTCGGACTTTTTGGTGAATCCGACCGAGCGTTGACAATGCTCGGATTTTGGAGTAATCCATGGAGAAAATATGGCCAAGCGTATGCAACGCAACTCATACGCTCAGGCTTTTTGGTGAATCCGACCGAGGGTTGACAAGGCTCGGATTTTGGAGAAATTCTTGGAGAAAATAATGCTGAGCGTATGCAATGCAGCTCATACGCTCGGACTTTTTGGTGAATCCGACCGAGCGTTGAGAAGGCTCGGATTTTGGAGAAATCCTCTGAGAAAATATGGCCGAGCGTATGCAACGCAGCTCATACGCTCGAACTTTTTGGTGAATTCGACCAAGTATTGACAAGGCTTGGATTTTGGAGAAATCTTTGGACAAAATATGTCCGAGCGTATGCAACGCAGCTCATATGCTCGTACTTTTTGGCGAATCCGACCGAGCGTTGGCAAGGCTCGGATTTTGGAGAAAATATGACCGAGTATATGCAACGCAGCTCATACGCTCGAACTTTTTGGCGAATCTGACCAAGTGTTGACAAGGCTTGGATTTTGGAGAAATCCTTTGAGAAAATATCGCCGAGAGGGTGCAACATAGCTCATACTCTCGGACATTTTGGAGAATAAAACTGAGTGTTGACAAGGCTCGGATTTTGGAGAAATCCTTGGAGAAACCATGGCCGAGCGTATGCAACGCAGCTCATACGCTCGAACTTTTTGCCGAATCCGACAGAGCGTTGATGAGGCTCGGATCCTGGAGAAATCTTTGAAGAAAATATGGCCGAGTGTATGCAACACAGCTCGTATACACGGATTTTTTGACGAATCCAACCGAGCATTGACAAGGCTCGTATTTTGGAGAAATCCTTGGAGAAAATGTGGCCGAGCGTATGCAAGGCAGCTCATACGCTTGGACTTTCTGGCGAATCCGACCGAGCGTTGACAAGGCTCGGATGTTGGAGAAATCCTTGGAGAAAATATGGTCGAGTGTATGCAACGCAGCTCATACGCTCGGAATTTTTGACGAATCCAACCGAGCATTGACAAGGCTCGGATGTTGAATAAATCCTATGAGAAAATATGGCCGAGCGTATGCAGTGCAGCTCATACGCTCGGACTTTTTGGCTAATCCGACCGAGCGTTGACAAGGCTCGGATTATGGAAAAATCCTTGGAGAAAATATGGCCCAGCATATGCAACGCAGCTCATACGCTCGGGATTTTTTGGCGAATCCGACCGAGCATTGACAAGGCTCAGATTTTGGAGAAATCCTTGGAGAAAATATGGCCGAGCGTATGCAACGCAGCTCATACGCTCGGACTGTTTAGTGAATCCAACCGTGCATTGACAGGGTTCAGATTTTGGAGAATTCCTAGGAGAAAATATGGCCGAGCGTATGCAACTGAACTCATACGCTCGGACTTTTTGTCGAATCCGACAGAGCATTGACGAGGCTCGGATCCTTGAGAAATCCTTGAAGAAAATATGGCCGAGCGTATGCAACGCAGCTCGTACACTCAGATTTTTTGACGAATCCGACCGAGCATTGACAAGGCTCGGATTTTGGAGAAATCCTTGGAGAAAATATGGCCGAGTGTATCCAACGCAGCTCATAGGCTCGTTCTTTTTGGCGAATCTGACTGAGTGTTGACAAGGTTCGGATTTTAGAGAAATTCTTGGAGAAAATATGGCCGAGCATATGCAATGCCGTTCATACTCTCGGAATTTTTTGCGAATTCGACCGAGCGTTGACAAGACTCGAATTTTGGAAAAATCCTTGGAGAAAATATGGCCCAGCGTATGCAACTCAGCTCATACGCTCCGGATTTTTTGGCAAATCCAACCGAGCATTGACAAGGCCCAGATTTTGGAGAAATCCTTGGAGAAAATATGGCCGAGCGTATCCAACGCAGCTCATACGCTCGGACCTTTTGGCGAATCTGACCGAGCGTTGACAAGGCTCTGATTTTGGAGAAATCCTTGGAGAAAATATGGCCGAGCGTATGCAACGCACTTCATACACTCGAACTTTTTGGCGAATTCGACCGAGCTTTGACAAGGCTTGGATTTTGGAGAAAATATAGCCGAGCATGTGGAACGCAGCTCATTCGCTCGGACATTTTCGCGAATCGGACCTAGCAGTGACAAGGCTCAGATTTTGGAGAAATCCTTGGAGAATATATGGCCGAGTGTATGCAACGCAGCTCATACGCTTGAAATTTTTGGCGAATCCGACCGAGCGTTGACATGGCTCGGATGTTGGAGTAATCCTTGGAGAAAATATGGCCGAGCATATGCAACGCAATTCATACGCTCAGACTTTTTGGCGAATCCGACAGAGTGTTGACAAGGCTCGGATTTTGGAGAAATTCTTAG
The DNA here is from genome assembly GCA_023935145.1 of Bretschneidera sinensis. Lineage (NCBI taxonomy): Eukaryota > Viridiplantae > Streptophyta > Magnoliopsida > Brassicales > Akaniaceae > Bretschneidera > Bretschneidera sinensis. The sequence goes on along the minus strand of CM043702.1, from coordinate 64,181,396 downwards.
AGAAAATAATGCCGAGCGTATGCAATGCAGCTCATATTCTCGGACTTTTTGGTGAATCCGACTGAGCGTTGACAAGGCTCGAATTTTGGAGAAATCCTTGGAGAAAATATGGCCGAGCGTATGCAACGCAACTCATACACTCGGACTTTTTGGCGAATCCGACCGAGCGTTGACAAGGCTTGGATTTTGGAGAAATATTTGGAGAAAAGATGGCCGAGCATGTGCAACGCAGCTCATTCGCTCAGACATTTTCGCAAATCCAACCGAGCGTTGACAAGGCTCAGATTTTGGAGAAATCCTTAGAGAATATATGGCCGAGTGTATGCAACGCAGCTCATACGCTCGGACTTTTTGGCGAATCCGACCGAGCGTTGACAAGGCTCGGATGTTGAATAAATCCTATGAGAAATTATGGCCGAGCATATGCAATGCAGCTCATACGCTCGGACTTTTTGGCGAATCCGACCGAGCGTTGACAAGGCTCAGATTTTGGAGAAAACCTTGGAGAAAATATGGCCGAGCGTATGCAACGCAGCTCATACGCTCAGATTTTTTGTGGAATCCGACCGAGCGATGATAAGGCTCGAATTTTGGAGAAATCCCTGGAGAAAATATGGCCGAGAATATGCAACGCAGCTCATTCGCTCGGACTTTTTTTCTAGCGAATCCGACCGAGCGTTGACAAGGCTCAGATTTTTGAGAAATCCTTGGAGAAAATATGGCCGAGTGTATGCAATGCAGCTCATACGCTTGAAATTTTTGGCGAATCCGACCGAGCGTTGACAATGCTCGAATGTTGGAGTAATCCTTGGAGAAAATATGGCCGAGCGTATGCAACGCAACTCATACACTCAGACTTTTTGGCGAATCCGACCGAGCGTTGACAAAGCTCGGATTTTGGAGAAATTCTTGGAGAAAATAATGCCGAGCGTATCCAATGCAGCTTATACGCTCGGAATTTTTGGTGAATCCGACCGAGCGTTGACAAGGCTCGAATTTTGGAGAAATCCTTGGAGAAAATATGGCCGAGTGTATGCAACGCAGCTCATACGCTCGGACTTTTTGGTGAATCCGACCAAGTATTGACAAGGCTCGGATGTTGGAGAAATCATTGGAGAAAATATGGCCGAGCGTATGCAATGCAACTCATACACTCGGACTTTTTGGCGAATCCGATCGAGCGTTGACAAGGCTTGGATTTTGGAGAAAATATGGCTGAGCATGTGCAACGCAACTCATTCGCTCGGACATTTTCTCGAATCCAACCGAGCGTTGACAAGGCTCAGATTTTGTAGAAATCCTTGGAGAATATATGGGCCGAGCGTATGCAACGCAGCTCATACGCTCGGACTTTTTGGCGAATCCGACCGAGTGTCGACAACGCTAAGATTTTGGAGAAATCCATCGGAGAAAAATATGGCCGAGCTTATGCAACGCAGCTCATACGCAAGGATTTTTTTGCGAATCCGATTGAGTGTGTACAAGGCTCGAATTTTGGAGAAATCCTTGGAGAAAATATGGCCGAGCATAGGCAACGCTGCTCTTTCGCTCGGACTTTTTCGCGAATCCGACCGAGCATTGACAAGTCTTAAATTTTGGAGAAATCCTTGGAGAATATATGGCCGAGTGTATGCAACGCAGCTCATACGCTCGGACTTTTTTGCTAATCCGACAGAGAGTTGACAAGGCTCGGATTTTGGATAAATCCTTGGAGAAAATATGGCTGAGCGTATGCAATGCAGCTCATACGCTCGAACTTTTTATCGAATCCGACCGAGCGCTAACAAGGCTTGAATTTTGGAGAAATCCTTAGAGAAAATATGGCCCAGTGTATGCAGCGCAGCTCATACACGCTCGGAATTTTTGGCGAATCCGACCGAGCATTGACAAGGTACGAATTTTGGAGAAATCCTTGGAAAAAATATGGCCGAGCATATGCAACGCAGCTCATACGCTTGGACTTTTTGGCGAATACGACTGAGCATTGACAAGGCTCGGATTTTGGAGAAATCCTTGGAGAAAATATGGCCGAGCGTATGCAGCACAGCTCATACACTCGGACTTTTTGGCGAATCCAACCGTGCATTGGAAGGCTCGGATTTTGGAGAAATCCTTGGAGAAAAATGGCCAAGCATTTGCAACGCGACTCATACGCTCGGACTTTTTGGCGAATCTGACCGAGTGTTGACAAGACTCGGATTTTGGAGAAATCTTTGGAGAAAATATGGACGAGTGTATGCAACGCAACTTATACGCTCGAACTTTTTGGCGAATCCAACCGAGTGTTGACAAGGCTCGGAATTTGGAGAAATCCTTGGACAAAATATGTACGAGCGTATGCAACGCAGCTCATATGCTCGTACTTTTTGGCGAATCCGACCGAGCATTGACAAGGCTCGGATTTTGGAGAAATCCTTGGATAAAATATGGCCGAGTGTATGCAACGCAGCTCATATGCTCGAACTTTTTGGCGAATCTGACCGAGCGGTGACAAGGCTCGGATTTTGGTGAAATCCTTGGAGAAAATATGGCCGAGGATATGCAACGCAGCTCATTCGCTCGGACTTTTTCACGAATCCGACCGAGCGTTAACAAGGCTCAGATTTTGGAGAAATCCTTAGAGAAAATATGGCCGAGCGTATGCAACGCAACTCATACACTCGAACTTTTTGGCGAATCCAACCGAGCGTTGACAAGGCTCGGATTTTAGAGAAATCCTTGGAGAAAATATGGCCGAGCATATGCAGCGCAGCTCATACACTTGGACTTTTTAGCGAATCCAACCGAGTGTTGACAAGGCTCGGATTTTGGAGAAATCCTTGGACAAAATATGTCCGAGTGTATGCAACGCAGCTCATATACTCGTACTTTTTGGCGAATCCGACCGAGCGTTGACAAGGCTCAGATTTTGGAGAAATCCTTGGAGAAAATATGGCCGAGTGTATGCAACGCAGCTCATACGCTCGAAACTTTTTTTTGAATCCGACAGAGCGTTGACGAGGCTCGGATCCTGGAGAAGTCCTTGAAGAAAATATGGCCGAGCTTATGCAACGCAGCTCGTACACTCTGATTTTTTGACGAATCCGACCGAGCATTGACAAGGCTCGGATTTTGGAGAAATCCTTGGAGAAATGTGGCCGAGCGTATGCAATGCAGCTTCATACGCTCTGACTTTTTGGCGAATCCGACCGACGCGTTGACAAGGCTCGGATGTTGGAGAAATCCTTGGAGAAAATATAGCCGAGTGTATACAACGCAGCTCATACGCTCGGACTTTTTGACGAATCCAACCAAGCATTGACAAGGCTCGAATTTTGGAGAAATCCTAGGAGAAAATATGGCCGAGTGTACGCAACGCAGCTCATACGCTCGGACTTTTTGGCGAATCCGAACGAGCGTTCGCAAGGCTCGGATTTTAGAGAAATCCTTGGAGAAAATATGGCCGAGTGTATGCAATGTAGCTCATACGCTCGGACTTTTTGTCGAATCTGACCGAGCGTTGACAAGGCTCGGATGTTGAATAAATCCTATGAGAAAATATGGCCGAGCGTATGCAATGCAGCTCATGCGCTCGGAATTTTTATCGAATTCGACCGAGCGTTGACAAGGCTCGGATGTTGAATAAATCCTATGAGAAAATATGGCCGAGCGTTTGCAATGCAGCTCATACGCTCGGACTTTTTGGCGAATCCGACCGAGCGTTGACAAGGCCTGTATTTCGGAAAAATCGTTGGAGAAAAATATGGCCCAGCGCATGCAACGCAGCTCATACGCTTGGATTTTTTGGCGAATTCGACCGAGCATTGACAAGGCTCGGATTTTGAGAAATCTTTAGAGAAAATATGGCCGAGCGTATGCAACGCAGCTCATACGCTCGGACTGTTTAGCGAATCCAACCGTGCATTGATAGGGCTCGGATTTTGGAGAATTTCTTGGAGAAAATATGGCCGAGCATATGCAACGCAACTCATATGCTCGGACTTTTTGCCGAATGTGACAGAGCGTTGACGAGGCTCGGATCCTTGAGAAATCTTTGAAGAAAATATGGCCGAGCGTATGCAACACAGCTCGTACACTCGGATTTTTTGAAGAATCCGACCGAGCATTGACAAGGCTCGGATTTTGGAGAAATCCTTGGAGAAAATATGGCCAAGTGTATCCAACGCAACTCATACGCTCGTTCTTTTTGGCCAATCTGACCGATTCGTTGACAAGGTTCAGATTTTAGAGAAATCCTTGGAGAAAATATGGCCGAGCATATGCAATGCAGCTCATACTCTCGGACTTTTTGGCAAATTCGACCGAACGTTGACAAGACTCGGATTTTGGAAAAATCCTTGGAGAAAATATGGCCCAGCATATGCAACTCAGCTCATACGCTCGGATTTTTTGGGGAATCCGACCGAGCATTGACAAGGCCCATATTTTGGAGAAATCCTTGGAGAAAATATGGCAGAATGTATCCAACACAGCTCATACACTCAGGCTTTTTGGCGAATCCGATCGAGCGTTGACAAAGCTCTGATTTTGGAGAAATCCTTGGAGAAAATATGACCGAGCGTATGCAACGCAGCTCATACACTCAGAGTTTTTGGCGAATCCTGTCGAGCATTGACAAGGCTTAGATTTTGGAGAAATATTTAGAGAAAATATGGCCAAGCATGTGGAACGCAGCTCATTCGCTCGGACATTTTCGCGAATCCGACCGAGCGTTGACAAGGCTCAGATTTTGGAGAAATCCTTGGAGAATATATGGCCGAGCGTATGCAACGCAGCTCATACACTTGAACTTTTTCGCGAATCCGACTGAGCGTTGACAAGGCTCGGATTTTGGAGAAATCCTTGGAGAAAATATGGCTGCGTATGCAACGCAACTCATACACTCGGACTTTTTGGAGAATTCGACCGAGCGTTGACAAGGCTAGGATTTTGGAGAAATATTTGGAAAAAATATGGCCGAGCATTTGGAACGCAGCTCATTCCCTCGGACATTTTCGCGAATCCGACAGAGCGTTGACAAGGCTCAGATTTTGGAGAAATCCTTGGAGAATATATGGCCGAGCGTACGCAACGCAGCTCATACACTCGGACTTTTTGGCGAATCCGACCGAGCGTTGGCAAGGCTCAGATTTTGAAGAAATCCTTGGAGAAAATATGGCCGAGCGTATGCAACGCAGCTCATACGCTCGGATTTTTTGGTGAATCCGACTGAGCGATGACAAGGCTCGAATTTTGGAGAATTCCTTGGAGAAAATATGGCCGAGTGTATGCAATACAGCTCATACGCTTGAAATTTTTGGCGAATCCGACCGAGCGTTGACAAGGCTCGGATGTTGGAGTAATCCTTGGAGAAAATATAGCCGAGCGTATGCAACGCAACTCATACGCTCAGACTTTTTGGCGAATCCGACCGAGTGTTAACAAGGCTTGGATTTTGGAGAAATTCTTGGAGAAAATAATGCCGAGCGTATGCAATGCAGTTCATATGCTCAGACTTTTTGGCGAATCCGACTGAGCGTTGACAAGGGTCGGATTTTGGAGAAATCCTTGGAGAAAATATGGCCGAGCGTATGCAACACAGCTCATACGCTCGGATTTTTTAGTGAATCCGACCAAGTATTGACAAGGCTCGGATGTTGGAGAGATCCTTGGAGAAAATATGGCTGAGCGTATGCAACGTAACTCATACACTCGGACTTTTTAGCGAATCCGACCGAGCGTTGACAAGGCTTGGATTTTGGAGAAATATTTGGAGAAAATATGGCCGAGTGTATGCAACGCAGCTTATACGCTCGAACTTTTTGGCAAATCCAACCGAGCGTTGGCAAGGCTCGGATTTTAGAGAAATCTTTGGAGAAAATATGGCCGAGCATATGCAACGCAGCTCATAGACTTGGACTTTTTAGCGAATCCAACCGAGTGTTGACAAGGCTCAGATTTTGTAGAAATCCTTAAAGAATATATGGCCGAGCGTATGCAACGCAGCTCATACGCTCGGACTTTTTGGCGAATCCGACCGAGCGTTGACAAGGCTCGGATGTTGAATAAATCCTATGAGAAAATATGGCCGAGCCTATGCAATGCAGCTCATACGCTCGGATTTTTTGGCGAATCCGACCGAGCGATGACAAGGCTCGAATTTTGGAGAAATCCCTGAAGAAAATATGGCCGAGAATATGCAACGCAGCTCATTCGCTCGGACATTTTTTGCGAATCCGACCGAGCATTGGCAAGGCTCAGATTTTTGAGAAATCCTTGGCGAAAATATGGCCGAGTGTATGCAATGCAGCTCATACGCTTGAAATTTTTGGCGAATCCGACCGAGCGTTGATAATGCTCGAATGTTGGAGTAATCCTTGGAGAAAATATGGCCGAGCGTATGCAACGCAGCTCATACGCTCAGACTTTTTGGCGAATCCGACCGAGCGTTGACAAAGCTCGGATTTTGGAGAAATTCTTGGAAAAAATAATACCGAGCGTATCCAGTGCAGCTTATACGCTCGGACTTTTTGGTGAATCCGACCGAGTGTTGACAAGGCTCGAATTTTGGAGAAATCCTTGGAGAAAATATGGCCGAACGTATGCAACGCAGCTCATACGCTCGGACTTTTTGGTGAATCCGACCAAGTATTGACAAGGCTCGGATGTTGGAGAAATCATTGGAGAAAATATGGCCGAGCGTATGCAATGCAACTCATACACTCGGAATTTTTGGCGAATCCGACCGAGCATTGATAAGGCTTAGATTTTGGAGAAATATTTGGAGAAAATATGACCGAGCATGTGGAACGCAGCTCATTCGCTCGGACATTTTCTCGAATCCGACCGAGCGTTGACAAGGCTCAGATTTTGTAGAAATCCTTGGAGAATATATGGCCGAGCGTATGCAACGCAGCTCATACGCTCGGACTTTTTGGCGAATCCGACCGAGTGTTGACAAGGCTCAGATTTTGGAGAAATCCTTGGAGAAAATATGGCCGAGCGTATGCAACGCAGCTCATACGCTAGGTTTTTTTGGCGAATCCGATCGAGTGTTGACAAGGCTCGAATTTTGGAGAAATCCTTGGAGAAAATATGGCTGAGCATAGGCAACGCAGCTCTTTCGCTCAGACTTTTTCGCGAATCCGATCGAGCGTTGACAAGGCTCAAATTTTGGAGAAATCCTTGGAGAATATATGGCCGAGTGTATGCAACGCAGCTTATACGCTCGGACTTTTTTGCTAATCCGATCGAGCGTTGACAAGGCTCGGATTTTGGATAAATCCTTGGAGAAAATATGGCCCAGCGTATGCAACGCAGCTCATACGCTCGGACTTTTTATCGAATCCGACCGAGCATTGACAAGGCTTGAATTTTGGAGAAATCATTAGAGAAAATATGGCCTAGTGTATGCAGCGCAGCTCATACGCTCGGATGTTTTGGCGAATCCGACCGAGCATTGACAAGGTACGAATTTTGGAGAAATCCTTGGTAAAAATATGGCCGAGCATATGCAACGCAACTCATACGCTTGGACTTTTTGGCAAATACGACTGAGCGTTGACAAGGCTCGGATTTTGGAGAAATCCTTGGAGAAAATATGGCTGAGCGTTTGCAGCACAGCTCATACGCTCGGACTTTTTGGCGAATCCAACCGTGCATTGGCAGGGCTCAGATTTTGGAGAAATCCTTGGAGAGAAATGGCCGAGCATATGCAACGCGACTCATACGCTCGGACTTTTTGGTGAATCTGACCGAGTGTTGACAAGACTCGGATTTTGGAGAAATCTTTGGAGAAAATATGGACGAGTGTATGCAACGCAACTTATACGCTCGAAATTTTTGGCGGATCCAACCGAGCGTTGACAAGGCTCGGATTTTGGAGAAATCCTTGGACAAAATATGTCCGAGCGTATGCAACGCAGCTCATATGCTCGTACTTTTTGGCGAATCCGACCGAGCATTGACAAGACTCGGATTTTGGAGAAATCCTTGGAGAAAATATGGCCGAGTGTATGCAACGCAGCTCATACACTCGAACTTTTTGGCGAATCTGACCGAGCGTTGACAAGGCTCGGATTTTGGAGAAATCCTTGGAGAAAATATGGCCGAGGATATGCAACGCAGCTAATTCGCTCGGACTTTTTCGCGAATCCGACCGAGTGTTAATAAGGCTAAGATTTTGGAGAAATCCTTAGAGAAAATATGGCCGAGCGTATGCAACGCAACTCATATACTCGGACTTTTTGGCGAATCCAACCGAGTGTTGACAAGGCTCGGATTTTAGAGAAATCCTTGGAGAAAATATGGCCGAGCATATGCAACGCAGCTCATACACTTGGACTTTTTAGTGAATCCAACCGAGTGTTGACAAGGCTCAGATGTTGGAGAAATCCTTGGACAAAATATATCCTTGGACAAAATCCTCGTACTTTTTGGAACAAAACGTAGGAAAGTGACACCAAGCAGTTCAATGGAAAAAGGAAAGAAATGTGTTTCCTCCACCCCCAACCTAAACATTGCATTGACCTCAATGTGAAAGAAAAAGGAAAAGAAACTCCCTTTGTTAGCCAAAAATGCACAGAAGCTAAAAATTGTGCACCACCATTTGAATTGCTTCGCATATTTGTCCCTGAAAAAGAAACACGAAAGTAAAACTGGAAAACAGCAAAAAGAATTATGAAAAGAAAAGAAAAATAAATAAATAAATAAAAAGGATATGCTTTGGGGTGCCTCCCATGAGCGCTAAGTTTTACGTCTTCAGCCAGACGATGCACCACTCTCACTGATGGCCTCATTGTGGTGCTGAAAATGAGGCTCCAAACTCAATGGCCTCAGTGTTAATCTTTTGGCAAGGAATACTTAAAGTCCACCACATATGGCTCAAGTGTTCTTGGTGTTGCCCATTTACAATCAGCAGTAGGGTATTTGATTCCCGCATCCATGTGACTTCTCTCAAGCAACTTCTCAAAGTATGGTTGCCCAGATTTCTTAATAAATCCCTGTGACTTATCACAAATATCAATAACGTTAACAACATGGGGATAAATTGAAGAATCATTGAACTCGAAATTATTAGGAAGGAATTCCAAAGAGTTAGAATTATCTTCAATGTTCTCATCCTCTAAATTAAGCTTATCAATCATATAAGTGTTGAAACACTCATCCTCATCAATTGGCTGCCTTGAGATTCGGAAAACATTTACCTCTAAAGTCCTGTTTCCAAATGATAATGTCATTAGGCCATTCCTACAATTAATGAGGGCATTAGCAGTGGCAAGGAATGGTCTTCCAAGTATCAAAGGAATTTTGGACTCTGTATTTACCATAGAAACAGTATCTAAAACCAAGAAGTCAACAGGATAATAGAAATTATCAATTTGTAACAAAATATCTTCTACAATACCTCTTGGTTTTCTTACCGATCTATCCGCTAATTGAAGTACCATGGAGGTTGGTTTAATCTCACCTAAACCGAGTTGCAAGTACATGGAGTATGGCATGAGGTTCACGCTAGCTCCCAAATCTAGCAATGCTTGGCCACAAGATTTGTTTCCAATTTGGCAAGCCACTGTTGGACAGCTCGGATCTTTATATTTGGCCGGTGTCGTGCTATCAATTACCGCACTTGCTTGCTCCGTTAAGAATGCAGTCTTCTTAACATTGTGCCTCCTCTTGAGTGTGCATAGATCCTTGATGACTTTAGCATAATTGGGAATCTGTTTTATAACATGAAGAAGAGGGAGGTTAATCTTAACATGCTGAAGTTGTTCAAGAATCTCGCCTTTTAGTGATGAATTTCTCTCCTTAGGTTTAAGGAGAGCTTGAGGGAAAGGCACGGTGGAGAATAATCATCATGGGCCTCTTGTTCCTTGGGCGCTTTATCCTTGTTGTTCACAGTATTAGGAATCAAGTGTGGTGGTAGCGTGGGGTCCATCAATTTTCTTACCGCTGCGGGTGATTATGGCGTTAACCTCTTTAATATTTTGATTTTTCGGATCAGAGGTTTGTGCCATATGTTGTTCCCCTTGGATTTTGTTGCGGTTGCGAAGGGAACCGACCTTGCTCTTGAATTGTCAAGAAACTAGTTAACTTGGTGAGTTGAACTTTTTATCTCTTTTTGCTCATCTTTGATCCCTTTTTGCTCTTCTAGCACCCGTTGATTTATCTTGCCTTGTTCTTCCACACTCTTGGCATGTACTTGCAGAAATGACTTAAACATATCTTCCAAAGGTAAAGATTGTTGTGGTGCATTAGATGAGGTTGCTTCCGGTTGCCATTGGGTACTAGAGTGGGGATGAGGTTGTATATCGGATCTCCAACGGGTGCTAGTTTGGGCTGGGGGGTTGTGTATCGGGTCTCCAATTAAAATTTGGGTGATTCTTCCAACCGGGATTATAGGTGTTAGAATAGGGTGAGTATGGTTTGCTAGAGGATATACCTAAAGCATTACACTCTCCTTTCATCTCAAAATAGATTGGACAATCCCTAGGCACATGATCTACCCCATTACACATGAAACAAGGCTCACAGGACTCTACCCTAGCAACTGGTTTGGGGGCTCTAGCATCTTTGGCTCTTAAGACTTCAATTTTCTTAGTTAGGGCCTCTAAACGGGCTTTAAGGCTGTCCTCTTCCTTAAGTTGGTAGATTCCAGCAGGTTGATTTCTCCTAGTACTTTCCCATGGCACTCGGTCCTGTCCAAGTGTGGGCTTTTTCTGATAGGTCATCTAGGAAATCTATGGCTTGATCGGGATCTTTTTGAAGAAAATCCCCATTACACATCATTTCTATGAATTGCCTCTCCCTACTTAGGAGTCCATCATAGAAATAGCTGACTACCCGCCAACTTTCATAGCCATGGTGTGGACAAGAATTTAAAAGGTCCTTGAAACGTTCCCAAACTTGATATAAGGTTTCACTCTCCTTTTGTGCAAAGTTTGAGATTTGTCTCTTAAGGTTGTTGGTCTTATGGGTTGGGAAGTGTTTTTGGAAGAAAACTCGGGTCATCTCATCCCAACTACCAATAGACCTAGGCCTTAATGAGTACAACCAAGTCTTGGCTTTTTCCTTAAGTGAAAAAGGAAAAAACCGGAGTCTGACAGTGTCCACCATATCAGCCCTATTTTGGAAGGTTGCTACTACTTCCTCGAATTCCCTAATGTGGATGTAGGGGCTTTCATTCTCAAACCCATGGAAAGTTGGTAGCAATTGTATCATGTCCGGCTTAAACTCAGCTTGTGGGGCATTAGGGGGGGAACATGATACAAGAGGGTGTGGCCATTCGGCTAGGGTGCAAATAGTCTTTAAGTGTCCTAGCAACATTTTCATTGTGATTGCCGGCCATGTTATCAAAATTCTCTAAATTCTCGGATGGGGGTGCACTATGGTATGATCTAGGCGAGGTTTCACTAACGGACGTGGAAGGAGAGAGTGACTCTAATTCGGGGTCCTCTAATGAATCTGCCTCGCGAATCTCTCGGTTTAAGCATGCACCAATTAATTTAGAGGGGAAATAAAATATGTAAAACAGAATAATAAATAATTAAATAAATAAATAAATAAAACAGAATAATAAAGAAATAAATAAAACAGAATAATAAACAGATAAATAAAACAGAATAATAAACAAATAAATAAAACAGAATAATAAAAAAAATTTTAAAAAAATAAAAGTAAAGGAACAATATTACGGTATTTACAAAGTGCTGAAAAGAAAAATATTTACGATTTTTTTTCTTAATATTTTTTTTTTACTTAAAGTTGACAAGCTTCCTTTGTACTTAAGCGCGTTTCCCCGGCAACGGCGCCAAAATTTGATTACGCCCAAAGTATAACACGGTTATTGTAGTATAGTTTTAGGGTGTCGATTCCACAGGGAAACAAGTTAATTACAAAAGAAGGTATAAACTTTAACACTAACGACAATGATTTAGGTGAGAGAATATGAGTTTTGATAATGCAATATTGTGTAAAAGAGTTGTGCGAAAATAACGAAGAATATAAATAAGAAATAACAAGGTTCCAGGAATCCTCCTTAGGTTCGTTCCCTATTTCCACTCTTGATTCAAATTTTTATCTCGATTGCAAGTTTCACATCCTAAACAGGCAATCGGAAATTATTCAATCAAGCACATTTATATCTCTAATATAATTGCTACAAATTACTCTTTGATTTCAATTCAAGCACACATGATTTATCTTATAGATTAGCAAGAAACGACAATATATTGCAATAATGATATCACAGTAATGGCCGATCTATAAGATAAATATACCGAAATCAATTACATCCAAACAACTTGACATAAGAAAAGCTTGACTAAACTTATGTGGAGTAGAAGGATGCAATCACCGGATTGAGAGAAACTAAAAGAAGAAGAATATAGAATACAGCTATCACATGAACTCAAATCCTTCTTAATTAATCAAAAAGTAAATCACAGACAATGTTTTTAACAAAAAGTCCATACAAATGAATCAAGAACAGGAAATAAGGAACAATAAAACCCTAAAGATTCATCCTTTTCCCTTGTTTGATGATTAGTTAGCCATGAAACTCAAGGTGGAAAAACAATATAGATGTTCTCCCCTTGATTTCTTGGCCATGGAGCTCAAGGTGGAAGAACAATGTGGATGTTCTCTCCTTGATTTCCAACTCACGAAAACTTAAACAGAATGCTAAAAACTTCTCTAATTTTTATCTATCAAAAACTGTCTTTGTTTTTTCTCCCCGAGCTCTCTCCCCCGGCTTGCAAACCTTAAGCATATATTTATAGCCCACGAGGGAGAGCTGTCTTTGCACAGCCTTAATTTGAGTCTGAATTGGAGTCCATGTGCGCACTGCTGGAAAGTGAAGGCTGGAACGTGAAGGTGGTCCAGCAGCATGTGCGCGCTGCTGGCTTTGTCTGAGCGTGCGCCTGGGCGCTGGAAAGTGAAGGCTGGAATGTGAAGGTGGGTCCAGCAGCATGTGTGCGTGTCCAAGTGTGCGCCTGGGCGCTGGAAAGTAAAGGTGCAGCGTTAGTTGGCGAGGGGCGCGGCGCTGATGGCTGAGGGGCGCAGCGCTGGTTCATGGGCCCCTAGGCACTCACTCTTGTTTGCCTGGGCGCTGGGGCGCTGGTTCATGGGCGCCTAGGCGCTCTCTTGTTTGCCTGGGCGCTGGGGCGCTGGTTCATGGGCGCCTAGGCGCTCACTCTTGTTTTCCTGGGCGCTGGGGCGCTGGACAGTGAGAGGTGAGGCGCTGGGCTTTGTTTTGGAGGCCTGAACTGTTTCCGCTAAAACTGCCATAACTTTCACTAGAAAAATCCTTTTTTCAAACTGTAAAATTCTCCAGAAAATAGACTTCCGGATCTTTCTAAGCATATATGGCTCATCTCTTGGTTCTTCCTACATCAATACAGTTTAATCTACAAAGATGATTGATCTGTACGGGAAATTCTGGAAATTTAGTGAAACTCGCACACACTAGTGTGCCTACCCTTAACTTGTTCCAAAGTGATGCACACACTTGTGTGCAGTCCTTTTAACTCAATGTACTTTATTTCTCCAACCTTGGTTAGACTTTTAATCATCTTTAAATCATTTTTGGAAATGTCTAAACCTTGGACAAAAACGAGCACCGACACCCAAGATCTTTTGGCGCTTTAAACATGGATCGCTTTATCATCTCTTTTGTACTCAAGGCACCTGAAAATGCATCGAATTAAGTCAATGATTTATGAATAACACTTTAGAGTTATCAACATGTAAACGTGCGATTACGACCGAGATTAACCCTAAAGAGTTAACAATTAAGTATTGTTTAGATGCATTTTATGACTCTCATCAAGCATATGCAATGCAGCTCATACTCTCGGACTTTTTGGCGAATTCGACCGAACGTTGACAAGACTCGGATTTTGGAAAAATCCTTGGAGAAAATATGGCCCAGCGTATGCAACTCAGCTCATACACTCGGATTTTTTGGCGAATCCGACCGAGCATTGACAAGGCCCAGATTTTGGAGAAATCCTTGGAGAAAATATGGCCGAGTGTATCCAACACAGCTCATACTCTCGGACTTTTTGGCAAATCCGACCGAGCGTTGACAAGGCTATGCTTTTGGAGAAATCCTTGGAGAAAATATGACTGAGCGTATGCAACGCAACTCATACAGTCGGAGTTTTTGGCGAATCCTACCGAGCGTTGACAAGGCTTAGATTTTGGAGAAATATTTGGAGAAAATATGGCCAAGCATGTGGAACGCAGCTCATTCGCTCGGACATTTTCGCGAATCCAACCTAGCGTTGACCAGGCTCAGATTTTGGAGAAATCCTTGGAGAATATATGGCCGAGCGTATGCAACGCAGCTCATACGGTCGGACTTTTTGGCGAATCCGACTGAGCGTTGACAAGGCTCGGATTTTGGAGAAATCCTTGGAGAAAATATGGCCGAGCGTATGCAACGCAACTCATACACTCGAACTTTTTGGCGAATCCGACCGAGTGTTGACAAGGCTAGGATTTTGGAGAAATATTTGGAGAAAATATGGCCGAGCATGTGGAACACAGCTCATTCGCTCGGACATTTTTGCGAATCCGACCGAGCGTTGACAAGGCTCAGATTTTCAAGAAATCCTTGGAGAATATATGGCCGAGCGTATGCAACGCAGCTCATACGCTCGGACTTTTTGGTGAATCCGACCGAGTGTTGACAAGGCTCAGATTTTGGAGAAATCCTTGGAGAAAATATGGCCGAGCATATGCAACGCAGCTCATACGCTCTGATTTTTTGGCGAATCCGACCGAGCGATGACAAGGCTCGAATTTTGGAGAATTCCTTGGAGAAAAAATGGCCGAGCATATGCAACGCAGCTCATTCGCTCGAACTTTTTCGCGAATCCGACCGAGCATTGACAAGGCTCAGATTTTGGAGAAATCCTTGAAGAAAATATGGCCGAATGTATGCAATGCAGCTCATACGCTTGAAATTTTTGACGAATCCGACCGAGCGTTGACAAGGCTCGGATGTTGGAGTAATCCTTGGAGAAAATATGGCCGAGTGTATGCAACGTAACTCATACGCTCAGACATTTTGGCGAATCCGACCGAGCGTTAACAAGGCTCGGATTTTGGAGAAATTCTTGGAGAAAATAATGCCGAGCGTATGCAATGCAGTTCATACGCTCAGACTTTTTGGCGAATCCGACTGAGCGTTGACAAGGCTCGAATTTTGGAGAAATCCTTGGAGAAAATATGGCCGAGCGTATGCAACGCAGCTCATACGCTCGGACTTTTTGGTGAATCCGACCAAGTATTGACAAGGCTCGGTTGTTGGAGAAATCCTTGGAGAAAATATGGCCGAGCGTATGCAACGCAACTCATACACTCGGTCTTTTTGGCGAATCCGACCGAGCGTTGACAAGGCTTGGATTTTGGAGAAATATTTTGAGAAAATATGGCCGAGCATGTGGAATACAGCTCATTCGCTCAGACATTTTCTCGAATCCGACCGAGCATTGACAAAGCTCAGATTTTGTAGAAATCCTTGGAGAATATATGGCCGAGCGTATGCAACGCAGCTCATACGCTCGGACTTTTTGGCGAATCTGATCGAGTGTTGACAAGGCTCGGATTTTGGAGAAATCCTTGGAGAAAATATGGCCGAGCGTATGCAACGCAGCTCATAAGCTAGGATTTTTTGGCGAATTCGACCGAGCGTTGACGAGGCTCGAATTTTGGAGAAATCCTTGGAGAAAATGTGGCCGAGCGTATGCAATGCAGCTCATACGCTCGGACTTTTTGGTGAATTCGACCGAGCGTTGACAAGGCTTGAATTTTGGAGAAATCCTTGGAGAAAATATGGCCTAGTGTATGCAGCGCAGCTCATACGCTCGGATTTTTTGGCAAATCCGACCGAGTGTTGACGAGGCTCGAATTTTGGAGAAATCCTTGGAGAAAATATGGTCGAGCGTATGCAGCACAGCTCATACGCTCGGACTTTTTGGCGAATCCAACCGTGCATTGGCAGGGCTCAGATTTTGGAGAAATCCTTGGAGAAAAATGGCCGAGCATATGCAACGTAACTCATACGCTCGGACTTTTTTGGCGAATCTAACCTAGTGTTTTGACAAGACTCGGATTTTGGAGAAATCTTTGGAGAAAATATGGCCGAGTGTATGCAATGCAGCTTATACGCTCGAACTTTTTGGCGAATCTAACCGAGCGTTGGCAAGGCTCAGATTTTAGAGAAATCTTTGGAGAAAATATGGCCGAGCATATGCAATGCAGCTCATACACTTGGACTTTTTAGCGAATCCAACCGAGTGTTGACAAGGCTCGGATTTTGGAGAAATCCTTGGACAAAATATGTCCGAGCATATGCAACGCAGCTCATATGTTCGTACTTTTTGGCGAATCCGACCGAGCGTTGACAAGGCTCGGATTTTGGAGAAATCCTTAGAGAAAATATGGCCGAGTGTATGGAACGCAGCTCATACGCTCGAACTTTTTGGCGAATCTGACCGAGTGTTGACAAGGCTTGGATTTTGGAGAAATCCTTGGAGAAAATATGACCGAGAGGGTGCAACACAGCTCATACTCTCGGACATTTTGGAGAATAAAACTGACTGTTGACAAGGCACGGATTTTGGAGAAATCCTTGGAGAAACCATGGCCGAGCGTATACAACGCAGCTCATACGCTCGAACTTTTTGCCGAATCCGACAGAGCGTTGACGAGTCTCAGATCCTGGAGAAATCCTTGAAAAAAATATGGCCGAGCGTATGCAACGCAGCTCGTACACTCAGATTTTTTTGACGAATCCGACCGAGCATTAACAAGGCTCGGATTTTGGAGAAATCCTTGGAGAAAATGTGGCCGAGTGTATGCAACGCAACTCATACGCTCGGACTTTTTGGAGAATCCGACCGAGTGTTGACAAGGCTTGGATTTTGGAGAAATTCTTGGAGAAAATATGGCCGAGAGGGTGCAACACTGCTCATACTCTCGGACATTTTGGAGAATAAAACTGAGTGTTGACAAGGCTCAGATCTTGGAGAAATCCTTTGAGAAACCATGGTCGAGTGTATGCAACGCAACTCATACACTTGAACTTTTTGCCGAATCCGACAGAACGTTGATGAAGCTCGGATCCTGGAGTAATCCTTGGAGAAAATATGGCCGAGCATATGCAACGCAGCTCGTACACTCTGACTTTTTGACGAATCCGACCAAGCATTGACCATGCTCGGATTTTGGAGAAATTCTTGGAGAAAAATATGGCTGAACGTGTGCAATACAGCTCATAAGCTCGGACTTTTTGGCGAATCCGACCGAGCGTTGACAAGGCTCGGATGTTGGAGAAATCCTTGGAGAAAATATGGCCGAGTGTATGCAACGCAGCTTATATGCTCGAACTTTTTAACGAATCCAACTGAGCGTTGACAAGGCTCGGATTTTGGAGTAATCCTTGGAGAAAATATTGACGAGCGTATGCAACGCATATTATACGCTCGGACTTTTTGCGAATCCGAACGAGTGTTGACAAGGCTCGAATTTTGGAGAAATCCCTGGAGAAAATATGGCCGAACGTATGCATCGCAGTTCATACACTCGGACTTTTTGGCGAATTCGACCGAGCTTTGATAAGACTCGGATTTTGAAATCCTTGGAGAAAATATAGCCGAGCATATGCAACGTAGCTCAAACGCTCGGACTTTTTGGTGAATCCGACCGAGTGTTGATAAGGCTCGTATGTTGAATAAATCCTATGAGAAAATATGGCCGAGCGTATGCAATGCAGCTCATACGCTCAAACTTTTTGATGAATCCGACCGAGCGTTGACAACGCTCGGATTGTGGAAAAAATCCTTGGAGAAAATATGGCCCAGTGTATGCAACGCAGCTCATACTCTCGGATTTTTTGGGGAATAGCGTTGACAGGGCTCGGATTTTGGAGAAATCTTTGGAGAAAATATGGCCGAGTGTATGCAACGCAGCTCATACGCTCGTACTATTTTGGCGAATCCGACCGAGCGTTGACAAGGTTCGGATTTTGGAGAAATCCTGGGAGAAAATATGGCCGAGTGTATGCAACGCAGCTCATACTCTCGGACTTTTTGGCGAATCCGACTGAGCGTTGACAAGACTCGGATTTTGGAAAAATCCTTGGAGAAAATATGGCCCAACGTATGCAACGCAGCTCATATGCTCGGATTTTTTAGCGAATCCGACCGAGCATTGACAAGGCTCAGATTTTGGAGAAATCCTTGGAGAAAATATGGTCGAGCATATCCAACGCAGCTCATACGCTCGTACTAGTTGGCGAATCCGACCGAGCGTTGACAAAGTTCGGATTTTGGAGAAATCCTTGGAGAAAATATGGCCGAGCGTATGCAACGCAGCTCATACGCACGGACTTTTTGGCGAATCCGACCGAGCGTTGACAAGGCTCGGATGTTTGAGAAATCCTTGGAGAAAATATGGCCCATCGTATGCAACGCAGCTCATATGCTCGGACTGTTTGGCGAATCCAACCGTTCATTGACAGGGCTCAGATTTTGGAGAAATCCTTGGAGAAAATATGGACGAACGTATGTAACGCAGTTCATACGCTCGGACTTTTTGGCAAATCTGACCGAGCGTTTAGAAGGCTTGGATGTTGGAGAAATCCTATGAGAAAATATGGCCGAACGTATGCAATACAGCTCATACGCTCGAACTTTTTGGCCAATCCGACCGAGCGTTGACAAGGCTCGGATTTTGGAAAAATCCTTGGAGAAAATATGGCCCAGCGTATGCAACGCAGCTCATATGCTCGGACTGTTTGGCGAATCCAACCGTTCATTGACAGGGCTCAGATTTTGGAGAAATCTTTGGAGAAAATATGGCCGAGTGTATGCAACGCAGCTCATACGCTTGAACTTTTTGGCGAATCCGACCGAGCGTTGACAAGGCTCGGATGTTTGAGAAATCCTTGGAGAAAATATGGCCGAGCGTATGCAACGCAGCTCATACGCTCAGACTGTTTGGGGAATCCAACGGTGCGTTGATCGGGCTCGGATTTTGGAGAAATCTTTGGAGAAAATATGACCGAGTGTATGCAACGCAGCTCATACGCACGGACTTTTTTCGCAAATCTGACCGAGAGTTGACAAGGCTCGGATGTTGGAGAAATCCTTGGAGAAAATATGGTCGAGTGTATGCAACACAGCTCATACGCTCGGACTTTTTGGCAAATCCGACCAAGCGTTGGTGAGGCTCGGATTTTGGAGAAATCCTTGGAGAAAATATGGCTGAGTGTATGCAACACAGTTCATACGCTCGGACTGTTTGGTGATTCCAACCGTGCATTGACAAGGCTCGAATTTTGGAGAAAATATGGCCGAGTATATGCAACGCAGCTCATACGCTCGGACTTTTTGGCGAATCCAACTGAGCGTTGACAAGGCTCGGATTTTGGAGATATCCTCGGAGAAAATATAGTCGAATGTATGCAAGGCAGCTCATACGCTCAGACTTTCTGGCGGTAATCCGACCGAGTGTTGACAAGGCTCGGATTTTGGAGAAATCCCTGGAGAAAATATGGCCGAGCGTATGCAACGCAGCTCATACGCTCGGACTTTTAGGCGAATCAGACTGAGCATTGACAAGGCTCTGATTTTGGAGAAATTCTTGGAGAAAATATGGCTAAGTGTATGCAACGCAGCTCATACGCTCAGACTTTTTGGTGAATCCAACCGTGCATTGATAGGGCTCAGATTTTGGAGAAATGCTTGGAGAAAATATGGCCGAGCGTATGCAACGCAGCTCATACGCTCGGACTTTTTGGCGAATACGACCTAGCGTTGAAAAGACTCAGATTTTGGAGAAATCTTTAGAGAAAATATGACCGAGCGTATGCAACGCAGCTCATACGCACAGACTTTTTAGAGAATCCGACCGAGCGTTGACAAGGCTCAGATGTTGAAGAAATCCTTAGAGAAAATATGGCCGAGCATATGCAATGCAACTTATACGCTCGGACTTTTTGGCGAATCCGACAGAGCGTTGACGAGGCTCGGATCATTGAGAAATCCTTGAAGAAAATATGGCCGAGCGTATGCAATGCAGCTCGTACACTCGGATTTTTTGACGAATCCGACCGAGCATTGCCAAGGCTCGGATTTTGGAGAAATCCTTGGAGAAAATATGGCCGAGTGTATCCAACGCAGCTCATACGCTCGTTCTTTTTGGCGAATCTGATCGAGTGTTGACAAGGTTCGGATTTTAGAGAAATCCTTGGAGAAAATATGGCCGAGCATATGCAATGCAGCTCATACTCTCGGACTTTTTGGCGAATTCGACCGAGCATTGTCAAGACTCGGATTTTGGCAAAATCCTTGGAGAAAATATGGCCCAGCGTATGCAACTTAGCTCATACGCTTGGATTTTTTGGCGAATCCGACCGAGCATTGACAAGGCCCAGATTTTGGAGAAATCCTTGGAGAAAATATGGCCGAGCGTATCCAACGCGGCTCATACGCTTGGACTTTTTGGCAAATCCGACCGAGTGTTGACAAGGCTCTGATTTTGGAGAATTCCTTAGAGAAAATATGGCTGAGTGTATGTAACGGAGCTCATACGCTCGGACTTTTAGGCTACTCCGACCGAGCGTTGACAAGGCTCCGATTTTGGAGAAATCTTTGTAGAAAATATGGCCGAGCATATACAACGCAGCTCATATGCTCGAACTTTTTGGCGAATCCGACTGAGTGTTGACAAGGCTCGGATTTTGGAGAAATCCTTGGAGAAAATATGGCCGAGCGTATGCAACGCAGATCATACGCTCGAACTTTTTGATGAATACGACCGAGCGTTGACAAGGCTCGGATTTTGGAGAAAAGATGGCCGAGCGAATGCAACACAACTTATACGCTCGGATTTTTTGGCGAATCCGACCGAGCGTTGACAAGGCTCGGATTTTGAAAAAATCTTTGGAGAAAATTTGGCAGAGTGTATGCAACGCAGCTCATATGTTCGGACTTTTTGGTGAATCTGACCGAGCATTATCAAGGGTCGGATTTTGGAGAAATCCTTGGAGAAAAAATGGCCGAGCGTATGCAGCACAGCTCATACGCTCGGACTTTTTAGCGAATCCAACTGTGCATTGACAGGGCTCGGATTTTGGAGAAATCCTTGGCCAAAATATGGCCGAGTGTATGCAACGCAGCTCATACACTTGGACTTTTTAGTGAATCCGATCGAGTGTTTACAAGGCTAGGATATTGGAGAAATGCTTGGAGAAAATATGGCCGAGCGTATGCAACGCAGCTCATACGCTCAAACTTTTTCGCGAATCTGACCGAGTGTTGACAAGACTCGGATTTTGGAGAAATCCTTGGAGAAAATATGGCCGAGTGTGTGGAACGCAGCTCATTCGCTCGGACTTTTTCGCAAATCCGACCGAGAGTTGACAAGGCTCGGATTTTGGAGAAATCCTTGGAGAAAATATGGCCGAGCGTATGCAACGCAGCTCATACGCTCGGACTTTTTGGCAAATCCGACCGAGAGTTGACAAGGCTCGGATTTTCGAGAAATCCTTGGAGAAAATATGGCCGAGCGTATGCAACGCAGCTCATATGCTTGGACTTTAGGAGGAATCCGACCGAGTGTTGACAAGGCTAAGATTTTAGAGAAATCCTTGGAGAAAATATGGCCGAGCATATGCAATGCAGCTCATACGCTTGGACATTTTGGCGAATCCGACCGAGCGTTGACATGGCTCGGATTTTGGGGAAATCCATGGAGAAAATATGGCCGAGTATATGCAACGCAGCTCATACCCTCAGACTTTTTGGCGAATCCGACTGAGAGTTGACAAGGCTCGGATTTTGGAGAAATCCTTGGAGAAAATATGGCCGAGTGTATGCAACGCAGCTCATACACTCGAACTTTTTGGCAAATCTGACCGAGCGTTGACAAGACTCAGATTGTGGAGAAATCCTTGGAGAAAATGCGGCCGAGCGTATGCAACACAGCTCATACGCTCGGACTTTTTGGTGAATCCGACCGAGTGTTGACAAGGCTCGGATTTTGGAGAAATTCCTGGAGAAAATATGGCCGAGAGGGTTCAACACAGCTCATACTCTCGGACATTTTGGAGAATTAAATTGAGTGTTGACAAGGCTCAGATCTTGGAGAAATCCTTAGAGAAACCATGGCCGACTGTATGCAACGCAACTCATACACTTGAACTTTTTGCCGAATCTGACAGAACGTTGATGAAGCTCAGATCCTGGAGTAATCCTTGGAGAAAATATGGCCGAGCATATGCAACACAGCTCGTACACTCTGACTTTTTGACGAATCCGACCGAGAATTGACCATGCTCCGATTTTGGAGAAATTCTTGGAGAAAATATGGCTGAACGTATGCAATACAGCTCATACACTCGGACTTTTTGGCGAATCCGACCGAGCGTTGACAAGGCTCGGATGTTGGAGAAATCCTTGGAGAAAATATGGCCGAGTGTATGCAACGCAGCTTATATGCTCGGACTTTTTGACGAATCCAACTGAGCGTTGACAAGGCTCGGATTTTGGAGAAATCCTTGGAGAAAATATTGACGAGTGTATACAACGCATATTATACGCTCGGACTTTTTGCGAATCCGAACGAGTGTTGACAAGGCTCGAATTTTGGAGAAATCCCTGGAGAAAATATGGCCGAACGTATGCATCGCAGCACATACACTCGGAATTTTTTGCGAATTCGACCGAGCTTTGATAAGGCTCGGATTTTGAAATCCTTGGAGAAGTTATAGCCGAGCATATCCAACGCAGCTCATACACTCGGACTTTTTGGCGAATCCGACCGAGTGTTGACAAGGCTCGTATGTTGAATAAATCCTATGAGAAAATATGCCGAGCGTATGCAATGCAGCTCATACGCTCAGACTTTTTGGCGAATCCGACCGAGTGTTGACAACGCTCGGATTTTGAAAAAATCCTTGGAGAAAATATAGCCCAGTGTATGCAACGCAGCTCATACTCTCGGATTTTTTATGGAATCCAACGGTGCGTTGACAGGGCTCGGATTTTGGAGAAATCTTTGGAGAAAATATGGCTGAGTGTATGCAACGCAGCTCATACGCTCGTACTATTTGGCTAATCCGACCGAGCGTTGACAAGGTTCAGATTTTGGAGAAATCCTGGGAGAAAATATGGCCGAGCTTATGCAACGCAGCTCATACTCTCGGACTTTTTGGCGAATCCGACCGAGCGTTGACAAGACTCGGATTTTGGAAAAATCCTTGGAGAAAATATGGCCCAACGTATGCAACGCAGCTCATATGCTCGGATTTTTTAGCGAATCCGACCAAGCATTGACAAGGCTAAGATTTTGGAGAAATCCATGGAGAAAATATGGTCGAGCATATCCAACGCAGCTCATACGCTCGTACTATTTGGCGAATCCGACTGAGCGTGGACAAAGTTCAGATTTTGGAGAAATTCTTGGAGAAAATATGGCCGAGCGTATGCAACGCAGCTCATACGCATGGACTTTTTGGCGAATCCGACCGAGCGTTGACAAGACTCGGATTTTGGAAATATCCTTGGAGAAAATATGGCCCAACGTATGCAACGCAGCTCATATGCTCGGATTTTTTAGCGAATCCGACCGAGCATTGACAAGGCTCAGATTTTGGAGAAATTCTTGGAGAAAATATGGTCGAGCATATCCAACGCAGCTCATACGCTCATACTTTTTGGCGAATCCGACCGAGTGTTGACAAAGTTCGAATTTTGGAGAAATCCTTGGAGAAAATAAGGTCGAGCATATGCAACGCAGCTCATACGCTCGGACTTTTTGGTGAATCCAACCGAGCGTTGACAAGGCTAGGATTTTGGAGAAAACCTTAGAGAAAATATGGCCGAACGTATGCATCGCAGCTCATACGCTCGGACTTTTTGGCAAATCCGACCGAGCTTTGACAAGGCTCAGATTTTAGAGAAATTGTTGGAGAAAATATGGCGGAGTGTATGCAACGCAACTCATACGCTCGGACTGTTTAGCGAATCCAACCGTGCATTGACAGGGCTCGGATTTTGAGAATTCCTTGGAGAAAATATGGCTGAGTGTATACAACGCAGCTCATACGCTCGGAATTTTTGGCGAATCCAACCGAGCATTTACAAGGCTCGAATTTTGGAGAAAATATGGCCGAACATATGCATCGTAGCTCATACGCTCGGACTTTTTGGCGAATCTGACAGAGCGTTGACAAGGCTCGAATTTTGGAGAAAACCTTGGAGAAAATATGGTCGAACATATGCATCGCAGCTCATACGCTCAGACTTTTTGGCGAATCCGACCGAGCTTTGACAAGGCTCAGATTTTAGAGAAATCCTTGGAGAAAATATGGCCGAGCGTATGCAACGCAGTTCATACGCTCGGACTTTTTGGCGAATCCGACCGAGCATTTAGCAGGCTTGGATGTTGGAGAAATCCTGTGAGAAAATATGGCCGAGAGTATGCAATGCGGCTCATACGCTCGGACTTTTTGGCGAATTCGACCGAGCATTGACAAGGCTCGGATGTTGGAGAAATCTTTGGAGAAAATATGGCCGAGCGTATGCAATGCAGCTCATACACTCGAACTTTTTGGTAAATCCGACCGAGCATTGACAAGGCTCGGATGTTGGAGAAATCCTTGAAGAAAATAAGGCCGAGTGTATGCAACGCAGCTCATACGCTCAGACTTTTTGGTGAATAAAATCGAGTGTTGACAAGGCTCGGATTTTGGAGAAATCCTTAGAGAAAATATGGCCGAGTCTATGCAACGCAGCTCATACGCTCGGACTTTTTGGCGAATCTGACCGAGCGTTGACAAGGCTCGAATTTTGGAAAAATCCTTGGAGAAAATATGGCCCAGCGTATGCAACGCACCTCATACGCTCAGATTTTTTGGCGAATCCGACCGAGCGTTGAAAAGACTTAGATTTTGGAGAAATCTTTGGTGAAAATATGGCTGAATGTATGCATCGCAGCTCATACGCACGGACTTTTGGCGAATCCGACCGAGCTTTGACAAACCTCGGATTTTAAAGAAATCCTTGGAGAAAATATGGCCGAGCGTATGCAACGCAGCTCATACGCTTGGACTTTTTGGCGAATCCGACGGAGCTTTGACAAGGCTCGGATTTTAGAGAAATCCTTGGAGAAAATATGGCCGAGCGTATGCAACACAGCTCATATGCTCGGAATTTTTGGCGAATCCGACGGAGCTTTGACAAGGCTCGAATTTTAGAGAAATCCTTGGAGAAAATATGGCCGAGCGTAGCAGCTCATACTCTCGGAATTTTTGGCGAATCCGACCAAGCTTTGACAAGACTCGGATTTTGGAAAAATTCTTGGAAAAATTATGGCCCAGCGTATGCAACGCAGCTCATAAGCTCGGATTTTTTGGTGAATCCGGCCGAGCATTGACAAGGCTCAGATCTTGGAGAAATCCTTGGAGAAAATATGGTCGAACGTATCCAACGCAGCTCATACGCTCGTACTTTTTGGCGAATCCGACCGAGTGTTGACAAGGTTCGGATTTTGGAGAAATTCTTGGAGAAAATATGGTCGAGCGTATGCAACGCAGCTCATATGCTCGGACTTTTTGGTGAACCCAACCGAGCGTTGACAAGGCTCAGATTTTGAAGAAAACCTTGGAGAAAATATGGCTGAACGTATGCATCGCAGCTCATACGCTCGGATTTTTTGGCAAATCTGACCGAGCTTTGACAAGGCTCGGATTTTAGAGAAATCATTGGACAAAATTTAGCCGAGTTTATGCAACGCAGCTCATACGCTCGGACTGTTTAGCGAATCTAACCGTGCACTGACAGGGCTCGGATTTTGGAGAATTCCTTGGAGAAAATATGGCCGAGTGTATGCAACGCAGCTCTTACGCTCGGACTTTTTGGTGAATCCAACCGAGCGTTGACAAGGCTCAGATTTTGGAGAAAACCTTGGAGAAAATATGGCCGAGCATATGCATCGCAACTCATACGCTCGGACTTTTTGGCGAATCCGACAGAGCGTTGACAAGGCTCGGATTTTGGAGAAAACCTTGGAGAAAATATGGCCGAACGTATGCATCGCAGCTCATACGCTCGGACTTTTTGGCGAATCCGACCAAGCTTTGACAAGGCTCGGATTTTAGAGAAATCCTTGGAGAAAATATGGCCGAGTGTATGCAACGCAGCTCATACGCTCGGACTGTTTGGCGAATCAAACCGTGCATTGAGAGGGCTCGGATTTTGGAGAATTTCTTGGAGAAAATATGACCGAGTGTATGCAACGCAGCTCCTACGCTTCGACTTTTTGGCAGATTCGACCGAGCGTTGACAAGGCTCCGATGTTGGAGAAATCCTTGGAGAAAATATGGCTGAGTGTATACAACGCAGCTCATATATTCGGACTTTTTGGCGATTCCAACCGAGTGTTGACAAGGCGCAAATTTTGGAGAATTCCTTGGAGAAAATATGGCCGAGTGTATGCAACGCAGCTCATACGCTCGGACTTTTTGGCGAATCCGAATGAGCGTTGACAAGGCTCGGAATTTGGAGAAATTCTTAGAGAAAATATGGCCGAATGTATGCATCGCAGTTCATACGCGCGGACTTTTTGGCGAATCCGACCGAGCTTTGACAAGGCTCGGATTTTAGAGAAATCCTTGAACAAAATATGGTCGAGCGTGTGCAACGCAGCTCATAAGCTCAGACTTTTTGGCGAATCCTGACCGAGCGTTGACAAGGTTCGGATTTTGGAGAATTCCTTGGAGAAAATATGGGCCGAGTGTATGCAACGCAGCTCTTACGCTCGGACTTTTTGGTGAATCCAACCGAGCGTTGACAAGGCTCGAGAGTTTGGAGAAAACCTTGGAGAAAATATGGCCCAACGTATGCATCGCAGCTCATACACTCGGACTTTTTGGGGAATCCGACAGAGCGTTGACAAGGCTCGGATTTTGGAGAAATCCTTCGAGAAAATATGGCCAAACGTATGCATCGCAGCTCATACGCTCGGATTTTTTGGCGAATCTGACCGAGCTTTGACAAGGCTCGGATTTTAGAGAAATCCTTGGAGAAAATATGGCCGAGCATATGCAACGCAGCTCATACGCTCGGACTTTTTGGCGAATTTGACCGAGCGATGACAAGGCTCGGATGTTGGAGAAATCCTATGAGAAAATATGGGCCGAGCGTATGCAATGCAGCTCATACGCTCGGACATTTGGTGAATCCGACCGAGCATTGACAAGGCTCAGATTTTGGAGAAATCCTTGGAGAAAATATGGCGAGCGTATGCAACGCAACTCATACGTTCGAACTTTTTTGGCGAATCCAACCGAGTGTTGACAAGGCTCAGATTTTGGAGAAATCCTTGGAGAAAATATGGCCGAGTGTATGCAACGCAGCTCATACGCTCGGACTTTTTGGCGAATCCGAACGAGCGTTGACAAGGCTCGGAATTTGGAGAAATCCTTAGAGAAAATATGGCCGAACGTATGCATCGCAGCTCATACGCGCGGACTTTTTGGCGAATCCGACCGAGCTTTGACAAGGCTCGGATTTTAGAGAAGTCCTTGGACAAAATATGGCCGAGCGTGTGCAACGCAGCTCACACGCTCGGACTTTTTGGTGAATTCGACCGAGCTTTGACAAGGCTCGGATTTTAGAGAAATCCTTGGAGAAAATATGGCTGAGCGTATGCAACACAGCTCATACGCTCGGACTTTTTGGCGAATCTGACCGAGCTTTGACAAGACTCGGATTTTAGAAAAATCCTTGGAGAAAATATGGCCCAACGTATACAACGCAGCTCATACGCTCGGATTTTTTGGCGAATACGACCGAGCACTGACAAGGCTAAGATTTTGGAGAAATCCTTGGAGAAAATATGGCCGAGCGTATCCAAAGCAGCTCACACACTCGTACTTTTTGGTGAATCCAACCGAGTGTTGACAAGGTTCGGATTTTGGAGAAATCCTTAGAGAAAAATATGGGCCGAGCGTATGCAACGCAGCTCATACGCTCAGACTTTTTGGTGAATCCAATCGAGCGTTGACAAGGCTCGGATTTTGGAGAAAACCTTGGAGAAAATATGGCCGAACGTATGCATCGCAGCTCATACGCTCGGAATTTTTGGCGAATCCAACCGAGCTTTGACAAGGCTCGGATTTTAGAGAAGTCCTTGGAGAAAATATGGCCGAGTGTATGCAACGCAGCTCATACGCTCGGACTTTTTGGTGAATCCAACCGAGCGTTGACAAGGCTCGGATTTTGGAGAAAACCTTGGAGAAAATATGGCCGAACATATGCATCGCAACTCATACGCTTGGACTTTTTGGCGAATCCGACCGAGCTTTGACAAGGCTCGGATTTTTGAGAAATCATTAGAGAAAATATGGCCGAGCGTATGCAACGCAGTTCATATGCTCGGACTTTTTGGCGAATCCGACCGAGCGTTTACAAGGCTCGGATTTTGGAGAAATCCTTGGGAAAAATATGGCCGAGCGTATGCAACGCTGCTCATACACTCAGACTTTTAGGTGAATTCGACCGAGCGTTGACAAGGCTCGAATTTTGGAGAAATCCTTGGAGAAAATATGGCCGAGTGTATGCACCGCAGCTCATACACTCGGACTTTTTGGCGAATCCGACCGAGCATTGACAAGGCTCGGATTTTGGAGAAATCCCTGGAGAAAATATGATCGAGCTAATGCAACACAGCTCATACGCTCGAACTTTTTGGTGAATCTAATTGTTCATTGACAGGGCACGGATTTGGGAGAAATCCTTGGAGAAAATATGGCCGAGCGTATGCAACACAACTCATACGCTCGCACTTTTTGGCGAATCCGATCGAGCATTGACATGGCTTGGATTTTGGAGAAATCTTTGGAGAAAATATGGGCGAGTGGTGCAACACAGCTCATACGCTCAGACATTTTGGAGAATAAAATCAAGTGTTGACAAGGCTTGTATTTTGGGGAAATCCTTGGAGAAACCATGGCCGAGCGTATGCAACGCAGCTCATACCGCTCGAACTTTTTGCTGGATTCGACTGAGCGTTGTCCAGGCTCGGATCCTGGAGAAATCCTTGGAGAAAATATGGCCGAGTGTATGCAACGCAGCTCATACACTCGGACTTTTTGGTGAATCCAACCGTGCATTGACAGGGCTCGGATTTTGGAGAAATCCTTGGAGAAAATATGGCCGAGCGTATGCAACGCAGCTTATACGCTCGAACTTTTTGGCGAATCCGACCGAGCGTTGACAAGGCTCGGATTTTGGAGAAATCCTTGGAGAAAATATGGCTGAGCGTATGCAACGCAGCTCATACGCATGGACTTTTTGGCAAATCCGACCGAGCGTTGACAAAGCTCGGATATTGAAGAAATTATTGGAGAAAATATGGCCGAGCGTATGCAACACAGCGCATATGCTCGGACTTTTTAGCGAATCAGGCCGATCGTTGACAAAGCTAGGAATTTGGAGAAATCTTTTTAGAAAATATGGCCGAGCGAATGCAATGCAGCTCATATGCTCGGACTTTTTGGCGAATCCGACCGAGCGTTGAGAAGGCTCGGATGTTAGAGAAATCTTTGGAAAAAATATGGCCGAGTTTATGCAACGCAACTCATACGCTCGGACTTTTTGGCGAATCCGATCGAGCGTTTACGAGGCTCGGATTTTGGAGAAATCCTTGGAGAAAATATGACCGAGTGTATGCAACGCAGCTCATACGCTCGGACTTTTTGGCGAATCCAACCGTTCATTGACAGGGCTTGGATTTGGGAGAAATCCTTGGAGAAAATATGACCGAGCGTATGCAACGCAACTCATATGTTCGGAATTTTTGGCGAATCCGATCGAGTGTTGAAATTATGGTCGAGCAGGTGCAACACAGCTCATACACTCGAACATTTTTGGAGAATAAACCGAGTGTTGACAAGGCTCGGATTTTGAAGAAATCCTTGGAGAAACCATGGCCGAGCGTATGCAACGCAGCTCATACGCTCGAACTTTTTGCTGAATTCGACCGAGCGTTGACCAAGCTCGGATCCTGGAGAAATCCTTGGAGAAAATATGGCCGAGCGTTATGCAACGCAGCTCATACGCTCTGACTTTTTGGTGAATCTGATCGAGCGTTGAAAAGGCTTGGATTTTGGAGAAATCCTTTTAGAAAATATGACCGAGCGTATGCAATGCAGCTTATAAGCTCGATCTTTTTGGCGAATCCGACTGAGCGTTGACAAGGCTCGGATGTTGGAGAAATCTCTGGAGAAAATATGGCCGAGCGTATGCAACACAACTCATACGCTCGGACTTTTTGCCAAATCCGACCGTGCGTTGACAAGGCTCAGATTTTGGAGAAATCCTTGGAGAAACCATGGCCGAGCGTATGCAACGCAGCTCATACGCTCGAAATTTTTGCTGAATTCGACCGAGCGTTGACCAAGCTCGGATCCTGGAGAAATGATTGGAGAAAATATGGCCGAGCGTATGCAACGCAGCCATACGCTCTGACTTTTTGGCGAATCCAACCGAGCGTTGACAAGGCTCGGATTTTGGAGAAATTCTTTTAGAAAATATGACCGAGCGTGTGCAATGTAGCTCATACACTCGGACTTTTTGGCGAATCCGACCGAGCGTTGACATGGCTGGGATGTTGGAGAAATCTTTGGAGAAAATATGGCCGAGTGTATGCAACGCAACTCATATGCTCGAACTTTTTGACGAATCCGACCGAGCGTTGACAAGGCTTAGATTTTAGAGAAATCCTTGGAGAAAATATGGCCGAGTGTATGCAACGCAGCTCATACGCTCGGACTTTTTGGCAAATCCGACCGAGCGGTGACAAGGCTCGTATTTTGGAGAAATCATTGGAGAAAATATGGCCGAGGGTATGCAACACAGCTCATACACTCAGACTGTTTGGCGAATCCAACCGTGCATTGACAGGGCTTGGATTTTGGAGAAATCCTTGGGCGAAACATGGCCGAGTGTATGCAACAAAGCTTATACGCTCGGACTTTTTGGCGAATCCAACCGAGCATAGACAAGGCTCGGATTTTGGAGAAAACCTTGGAGAAAATATGGCCGAACGTATGCATCGCAGCTCATACGCTCGGAATTTTTGGCGAATCCGACCGAGAGTTTACAAGACTCGTATTTTGGAGAAATCCTTGGAGAAAATATGGCCGAGCGTATGCAACGTAGGTCATATGCTCGGACTTTTAGGCGAATCCGACCGAGTGTTGACAAGGCTCGGATTTTGGAGAAATCCTTGGAGAAAATATGGCCGAGTGTATGCAACGCAGCTTATACGCTCCGACTTTTTGGCGAATCCAACCGTTCATTGACAGGACTCGGATTTTGGAGAAATCTTTGGGGAAAATATGGCCGAGTGTTTGCAACGCGGCTCATACGCTCGAAATTTTTGGTGAATCCAACCATGCGTTGACAAGGCTCAGATTTTGGAGAAATCCATGGAGAAAATATGGCCGAACGTATGCAACGCAGCTCATATGCTCAGAATTTTTGGCGTATCCAACTCTGCATTGACAGGGCTCAGATTTTGGAGAAATCCTTGGAGAAAATATGGCCGAGCGTATGCAACGCAGCTCATACGCTCAGACATTTTGGCGAATCCGACCGAGCGTTGAAAAGACTCGGATGTTGGAAAAATCCTTGGAGAAAATATGGTCGAGCGTATAAAACGCAACTCAAACGCTCGAACTTTTTGCGAATCCGATCGAGCGTTGACAAGGCTCAGATTTTGGAGAAATTCTTGGAGAAAATATGGCCGAGCGTATGCAATGCAGCTCATACGCTCGGACTTTTTGGTGAATCCAACCGAGCGTTGACAAGGCTCGGATTTTGGAGAAATCCTTGGTGAAAATATGGCTGAGCGTATGCAACGCAACTCATACGCTCTGACTTTTTGGCGAATTCGACCGTGCATTGACAGGGCTCAGATTTTGGTGAAATCCATGGAGAAAATATGGCCGAGTGTATGCAACGCAGCTCATACGCTTGGACTTTATGGCGAATCCAACCGAGCGTTGACAAGGCTCGAATTTTGTGAAATCCTTGGAGAAAATATGGCCGAGCGTATGCAACGCAACTCATATGCTTGGACTTTTTGGCGAATCCGACCGAGCGTTGACATGGTGCCGATTTTGGATAAATCTTTGGAGAAAATATGGCCGAGCGTATGCAACGCAGCTCATACGCTCGGACTTTTTAATGAATAAGACCGAGTGTTGACAAGGCTCGGATTTTGGAGAAAATATGGCCGAGCGTATGCAACGCAACTCATATGCTCGGAATTTTTGGCGAATCCGACCGAGCGGTGACAAGGCTCAGATGTTGGAGAAATCTTTGGAGAAAATATGGCCGAGTGTATGCCACGCAACTCATACGCTCGGACTTTTTGGCGAATCCAACCGTGCATTGACAGGGCTCAGATTTTGGAGAAATCCTTGGAGAAAATATGGCCGAGTGTATACAACGCAGCTCATACGCTCGATCTTTTTGGCGAATCCAACCGAGCGTTGACAAGGCTCGGATTTTGAGAAATCTTTGGAGAAAATATGGCCGAGCGTATGAAACGCAGCTCATATACTTGGACTTTTTGGCGAATCCGACCGAGCGTTGACAAGGCTCGGATTTTGGAGAATTCCTTGGAGAAAATATGGCCGAGTGTATGCAACGCAGCTTATACGCTCAGACTTTTAGGGGAATCTGACCGAGCGTTGACAAGGCTTGGATTTTTGAGAAATCCTTGGAGAAAATATGGTCGAGCGTATGCAACGCAGCTAATTGATTACGCCTAAAACATAACACGGTTATTATAGTATAGTTTTGGGGTGTCGATTCCACAGGGAAACAAGTTAATTACGAAAGAAGGTGTAAACTTTAACACTAACGATAATGATTAGATGAGAGAATATGAGTTTTGATAATGCAATATTGTGTAAAAGAATTGTGCGAATATAACGAAGAATATAAATAAGAAATAACAAGGTTCCGGGAATCCTCCTTAGGTTCGTTCCCTATTTCCACTCCTGATAAGAGTCATAAAATGCATCTAAACAATACTTAATTGTTAACACTTTAGGGTTAATCTCGGTCGTAATCGCACTTTTAAATGTTGATAACTCTAAAGTGTTATTAATAAATCATTGACTTAATTCGATGCATTTTCAGGTTCGTTGAGTACAAAAGAGATGATAAAGCGATCCATGTTTAAAGCACCAAAAGATCTTGGGTGTCGGTGCTCGTTTTTGTCCAAGGTTTAGACATTTCCAAAAATGATTTAAAGATAATTAACAGTCTAAACCAAGGTTGGAGCAATAAATTACATTGAGTTGAAAGACTGCACACAAGTGTGTGCATCACTTTGGAACAAGTTAAGGGTAGGCACACTAGTGTGTGCACTTCTGCATACAAGCTGAAGGTGTTTCACTAAATTGCCAGAATTTCCCGTACAGATCAATCAACTTTGCAGATTAAACTGTATTGATGTAGGAAGAACCAGGAGATGAGCTATATATGCTTAGAAAGATCCGGAAGTCTATTTTCTGGAGAATTTTACGGTTCGGAAAAAGGATTTTTCTAGTGAAAGTTATGGCAGTTTTAGCGGAAACAGTTCAGGGCCTCTAGAACAATGCCCAGTTTCATGGCTAACTAATCATCAAACAAGGGAAATGGATGAATCCTTAGGGTTTTATTGTTCCTTATTTCCTGTTCTTGATTCATTTGTATGGACTTATTGTTAAAACGTTGTCTATGATTTATTCTTTGATTAATTAAGAAGGATTTGAGTTCATGTGATAGCTGTATTCTATATTCTTCTTCTTTTAGTTTCTCTCAATCCGGTGATTGCATCATTCTACTCCACATAAGTCTAGTCAAGCTTTTCTTATGTCAAGTTGTTTGGATGTAATTGATTTCGGTATATTTATCTTATAGATAGGCCATTACTGTGATATCATTATTGCAATATATTGTCGTTTCTTGCTAATCTATAAGATAAATCATGTGTGCTTGAATTGAAATCAAAGAGTAATTTGTAGCAATTATATTAGAGATATAAATATGCTTGATTGAATACTTTCCGATTGCCTGTTTAGGAAGTGAAACTTGCAATCGAGATAAAAATTTGAATCAAGAGTGGAAATAGGGAACGAACCTAAGGAGGATTCCCAGAACCTTGTTATTTCTTATTTATAGTCTTCGTTATATTCGCACAACTCTTTTACACAATATTGCATTATCAAAACTCATATTCTCTCACCCAATCATTATCATTAGTGTTAAAGTTTATACCTTCTTTCGTAATTAACTTGTTTCCCTGTGGAATCGACACCCCAAAACTATACTACAATAACCGCGTTATGTTTTGGGCGTAATCAACTCCTGATTCAAATTTTTATCTCGATTGCAAGTTTAACATCCTAAACAGGCAATCGGAAAGTATTCAATCAAGCACATTTATATCTCTAATATAATTGCTACAAATTACTCTTTTATTTCAATTCAAGCACACATGATTTGTCTTATACATTAGCAAGAAACGACAATATATTGCAATAATGATATCACAGTAATGGGCGATCTATAAGATAAATATACCGAAATCAATTACATCCAAACAACTTGACATAAGAAAAGCTTGACTAGACTTATATAGAGTAGAAGGATGCAATCACCGGATTGAGAGAAACTAAAAGAAGAAGAATATAGAATACAGCTATCACATGAACTCAAATCCTTCTTAATTAATCAAAAAGTAAATCACAGACAATGTTTTAACAATAAGTCCATACAAATGAATCAAAAATAGGAAATAAGGAATAATAAAACCCTAACGATTCATCCCTTTCCCTTGTTTGATGATTAGTTAGCCATGAAACTCAAGGTGGAAAAACAATATAGATGTTCTCCCCTTGATTTCTTGGCCATAGAGCTCAAGTTAGAAGAACAATGTGAATGTTCTCTCCTTGATTTCCAACTAACGAAAACTTAAACAGAATGCTAAAAACTTCTCTAATTTGTATCTACCAAAAAACTGTCTTTTTTTCTCTTCGAGCTAGCCCCCGGCTGCAAACCTTAAGCATATATTTATAGCCCACGAGGGAGAGTTGTCTTTTCACAGCCTTAATTTGAGTCTAAATTAGAGTCTAGAAGCATGTGCGCACTGCTGGCTTTGTCTGAGCGTGCGCCTTGGCGCTGGAAAGTGATGGCTTGAACGTGCAGGTGGGTCCAACAGCATGTGAGAGCTGCTGTCCAGGTGTGCGCCTAGGCGCTGGAAAGTGAAGGCTGCAGCGCTGTTGGGCGAGGGGCGCAGCGTTGGTTGGTGAGAGGCGCAGCGCTGATGGGCCAGGGGTGCAGTGCTGGGCTTTGAGCGGTGAGGCGCTGGGCTTCCAGGGGTGAGGCGCTGGGCTTCCAGAGGTAAGGCTCTGGGCTTCCAGGGGTGAGGCGCTGGGCTTTGAGGGGTGAGGCGCTGGGCTTCCAGAGGTGAGGCATTGGGCTTCTAGGGGCGAGGCGCTGAGCTTTGTTCTGGAGGCCTGAACTGTTTTCGCTAAAACTGCCATAACTTTCACTAGAAAAATCCTTTTTCCGAACCGTAAAATTCTCCAGAAAATAGACTTCCAGATCTTTCTAAGAATATATGGCTTATCTCATGGTTCTTCCTACATCAATACAGTTTAATCTGCAAAGATGATTGATCTGTACGGGAAATTCTGGCAATTTAGTGAAACTCCTTCAGCTTGTATGCAGAAGTGCACACACTAGTGTGCCTACCCTTAACTTGTTCCAAAGTGATGCACACACTTGTGTGCAGTTTTTTTAACTCAATTTATTTTATTTTTCTAACCTTGGTTTAGACTTTTAATCATATTTAAATCATTTTTGGAAATGTCTAAACCTTGGACAAAAACGAGCACCGACACCCAAGATCTTTTGGCGCTTTAAACATGGATCGCTTTATCATCTCTTTTGTACTCAAAGCACCTGAAAATGCATCGAATTAAGTCAATGATTTATGAATAACAATTTAAAGTTATCAACATGTAAAAGTGCGATTACGACCGAGATTAACCCTAAAGTGTTAACAATTAAGTATTGTTTAGATGCATTTTATGACTCTCATCACTAATACGCTTGGACTTTTTGGTGAATCCTATCGAGCATTGACAAGGCCTGAATTTTGGAGAAATCCTTGGAGAAAATATGGCCGAGCGTATCCAACGCAGCTCATACACTTGGACTTTTTGGCGAATCCGACTGAGCGTTGACAAGGCTCGGATTTTGGAGAATTCATTAGAGAAAATATGGCCGAGCTTATGTAACGGAGCTCATACGCTCGGACTTTTAGGCGACTCCGACCGAGCGTTGACAAGGCTCCGATTTTGGAGAAATCCTTGGAGAAAATATGGCCGAGTGTACGCAACGCAACTCATACGCTCGGACTTTTTGTCGAATCCAACCGTTCATAAACAGGGCTCGGATTTTGGAGAAATCCTTGGAGAAAATATGGTCGAGCGTATGCAACGCAGCTCATACGCTCGAAATTTTTGGCGAATCCAACTGTTCATTGACAGGGCTCGGATTTTGGAGAAATCCTTGGGTAAAATATGGCCGAGCCTATGCAAAGTAGCTCATATGCTTGGACTTTTTGGCGAATCCAACCGAGTGTTGACAAGGCTTGGATTTTGGAGAAATCCTTGGAGAAAATATGGCCGAACATATACAACGCAGCTCATACGCTCGGACTTTTTGGCGAATCCGACTGAGTGTTGACAAGGCTCGGATGTTGGAAAAAGCCTTGGAGAAAATATGACCGAGTGTATGCAACGCAGCTCATACGCTTGGACATTTTGGCGAATCTAACCGAGCGTTGACAAGGCTCGGATTTTGGAGAAATCCTTGGAGAAAATATGGCCGAGCGTATGCAACGCAACTCATATGCTCTGACTTTTTGGCGAATTCGACCGAGCGTTGACAAGGCTCGGATTTTGGAGAAATCCTTAGAGAAAAAATGGCCGAGCATATGCAACGCAGCTCATACGCTCGAACTTTTTGGCGAATCCAACCGTGCATTGACAGGGCTCCGATTTTGGAGAAATCCTTGGAGAAAATATGGCCGAGTGTATGCAACGCAGCTCATACGCTTGGACTTTTTGACGAATCCGACCGAGCGTTGACAAGGCTCTGATTTTGGAGAATTCCTTGGAGAAAATATGGCCGAGCGTATGTAACGCAGCTCATACGCTCGGACTTTTTGGCGAATCCGACCGAGCATTAACAAGGCTCGGATTTTGGAGAAACCTTTGGAGAAAATATGGCCGAGTGTATGCAACGCAGCTCATACGTTTCGAATTTTTGGCGAATTCGACCGTGCGTTTACAAGGCTCGGATTTTGGAGAAATCATTGGAGAAAAAATGGCCGAGCATATGCAACGCAGCTCATATGCTCGGACTTTTTGGCGAATCCAACCGTGCATTGACAGGGCCCAGATTTGGAGAAATCCAAGGAGAAAATATGGTCGAGTGTATGCAACGCAGCTCATACGCTCGGACTTTTTGGCGAATCCAACCGAGTGTTGACAAGGCTCGGATTTTTGGTGAAATCCCTTGTAGAAAATATGGCCGAGCGTATGCAACGCAGCTCAAACGCTCGGACTTTTTGGCGAATCCGACTGAGTGTTGACAAGGCTCAGATTTTGGAGAAATCCTCGGAGAAAAATATGGCCGAGCGTATGCAACGCAGCTCATTACGCTCGGACTTTTTGATGAATAAGACCAAGCATTGACATGGCTCGGATTTTGGAGAAAATATGGCCGAGTGTATGCAACGTAACTCATACGCTCGGACTTTTTGGCGAGTCCGACCGAGCATTGACAAGGCTCCAATTTTGGAGAAATACTTGGAGAAAATATGGCCGACCGTATGCAATGCAGCTCATACGCTCGGACTTTTAGGCGAATCCAATCCTGCATTGACAGGGCTCGAATTTTGGAGAAATCCTTGGAGAAAATATGACCAAGTGTATGCAACGCAGCTCATACGCTCGGACTTTTTGGCAAATCCAACCGAGTGTTGACAAGGCTCGGATTTTGGAGAAATCCTTGAAGAAAATATGACCGAGCGTATGCAACGCAGCTCATACGCTCGGACTTTTTGTGAATCCGACTGATCATTGTCAAGGCACGGATTTTGGAGAAATCCTTGGAGAAAATATGGCCGAGTGTATGCAGCATAGCTCATACGCTCGGACTTTTTAGCGAATCCAAACGTGCATTGACCGGGCTCGGATTTTGGAGAAATCCTTGGAGAAAATATGGCCGAGTGTATGCAACGTAGCTCATACACTCGGACTGTTTGGCGAATCCAATCGAGCGTTGACAAGGCTCGGATTTTGGAGAAATCCTTGGAGAAAATATGGGTCGAGCGTATGCAATGTAGCTCATACGCTCGTGTTTTTAGCGAATCCGACCGAGTATTGACAAGGCTCGGATTTTGGAGAAATCCTTGGAGTAAATATGGCCGATCGTGTGGAACGCAGCTCATTCGCTCGGACTTTTTGGCGAATCCGGACCGAGCGTTGACAAGGCTCAGATTTTGGAGAAATCCTTGGAGAAAATATGGCCGAGTGTATGCAACGCAACTCATACGCTCGGACTTTTTGATGAATAAGACCAAGCATTGACAAGGCTCGGATTTTGGAGAAAATTTGGCCGAGTGTATGCAACGCAACTCATACGCTCGGACTTTGTGGTGAATCCGACCGAGCGTTGACAAGGCTCCAATTTTGGAGAAATACTTGGAGAAAATATGGCCGACCGTATGCAATGCAGCTCATACGCTCGGACTTTTAGGCGAATCCAGCCGTGCATTGACAGGGCTCGGATTTTGGAGAAATCCTTGGAGAAAACATGGGCCGAGTGTATGCAATGCAGCTCTTACGCTCGGACTTTTTGGCGAATCCAACCGAGCGTTGACAAGGCTCGGATTTTTGGAGAAAATATGGACGAACGTATGCATCGCAGCTCATACGCTCGGACTTTTTGGCCAATCCGACCGAATGTTGACAAGGATCGGATTTTAGAGAAATCTTTGGAGAAAATATGGCCGAGCGTATGCAACGCAACTCATACGCTCAGACTTTTTGGAAAATCCGACTGAGTGTTGACAAGACTCGGATTTTCGAGAAATCCTTGGAGAAAATATGGCCGAGTGTATGCAAAGCAACTCATATGCTCTGACTTTTTGGAGAATTCGACCGAGCGTTGACAAGGCTCGGATTTTGAAGAAATCCTTGGAGAAAAAATGGTCGAGCGTATGCAATGCAGCTCATACGCTCGGAATTTTTGGCGAATTCAACCGTGCATTGACACAGCTCAGATTTTGGAGAAATCTATGGAGAAAATATGGCCGAGTGTATGCAATGCAGCTCATACACTCGAAAATTTTTGGCGAAACCAACCGTGTATTGACAGGGCTCAGATTTTGGAGAAATCCATGGAGAAAATATGGTCGACTGTATGCAACACAAACTCATACGCTCGAACTTTTTGGCGAATCCGACCGAGCGTTGACAAGGCTCGGATGTTGGAGAAATCTTATGAGAAAAATATGGCTGAGCGTATGCAACGCATCTTATACAATCGGAATTTTTGGGGAATCTGACCGAGCGTTGACAAGACTCGGATTTTGGAGAAATCCTTGGAGAAAAATATGGCCAAGCGTATGCAATACAGCTCATAACGCTTCGACTTTTTGGTGAATCCGACTGAGCATTGACAAGACTCGAATTTTGGAAAAATCCTTGGAGAAAATATGACCGAGCGTATGCAACGCAGCTCATACGCCCAGACTTTTTGGTGAACCCGATAAAGCATTGACAAGGCTCGGATTTTGGAGAAATCCTTGGAGAAAATATGGCCGAGCCTATCCAATGCAGCTCATACGCTAGGACTTTTTGGCGAATCCGACCGAGCGTTTACAAGGCTCGGATTTTGGAGAAATCCTTGGAGAAAATATGGCCGAGCATATGCAACGCAGCTCATACGCTCGAACTTTTTGGTGAATCCAACCGTGCATTGACAGGGCTCAGATTTTGGAGAAATCCTTGGAGAAAATATGGCCGAGTGTATGCAACGCAGCTCATACTCTCAGAGTTTTTGAAGAATCGGACCAAGCGTTGATAAGGCTCGGATTTTGGAGAAATCCTTGGAGAAAAATATGACCGAGCGTATGCAACACAGCTCACCACGCTCCGACTTTTTGGCGAATTCGACCGAGCGTTGACAAGGCTCGGATTTTGGAGAAATCCTTGGAGAAAAAAATGGTCGAGCATATGCAACGCAGCTCATATGCTCAAAACTTTTTGGCGAATCCAACCGTGCATTGACAGGGCTCAGATTTTGGAGAAATCCTTGGAGAAAATATGGTCGAGTGTATGCAACGCGGCTCATACCGCTCGGGACTTTTTTGGCGAATCCAACCGAGTGTTGACAAGGCTCGGATTTTGGTGAAATCCTTATAGAAAATATGGCCGAGCGTATGCAACGCAGCTCATACGCTCGGACTTTTTGGTGAATCCAACTGAGTGTTGACAAGGCTCGGATTTTGGAGAAAACCTCGGAGAAAATATGGGCCGAGCATATGTAACGCAGCTCATACGCTCGGACTTTTTGATGAATAAGACCGAGCATTGACAAGGCTCGGATTTTGGAGAAAATATTGCTGAGTGTATGCAACGCAACTCATACGCTCGGACTTTTTGGCGAATCCGACCCGAGCGTTGACAAGGCTCCAATTTTGGAGAAATACTTGGAGAAAATA
Organism: Bretschneidera sinensis; assembly: GCA_023935145.1. NCBI lineage: Eukaryota > Viridiplantae > Streptophyta > Magnoliopsida > Brassicales > Akaniaceae > Bretschneidera > Bretschneidera sinensis. Next base: position 64,140,539 of record CM043702.1, on the reverse strand, counting down.
TAGCCGACCGTATGCAATGCAGCTCGTACGCTCGGACTTTTAGGCAAATCCAATCGTGCATTGACAGGGCTCAGATTTTGGAGAAATCCTTGGAGAAAATATGGCCGAGCGTATGCAACGCGGCTCATACGCTCGGACCTTTTGGCGAATCCAACCGAGTGTTGACAAGGCTCGGATTTTTGGTGAAATCCTTATAGAAAAATATGGCCGAGCGTATGCAATGCAGCTCATACGCTTGGACTTTTTGGCTAATCCGACTGAGTGTTGACAAGGCTCAGATTTTGGAGAAATTCTTAGAGAAAATATAGCCGAGTGTTGGCAACACAAATTATACGCTCGGACTTTTTGATGAATAAGACCGAGCGTTGACAAGGCTTGGATTTTGGAGAAAATATGGACGATCGTATGCAACACAACTCATAAGCTCGGACTTTTTGGCGAATCCGACCGAGCGTTGATAAGGCTCGGATTTTGGAGAGATCTTTGTAGAAAATATGGCCGAGCGTATGCAACGCAGCTCATACGCTCGGACTTTTTGGCGAATCCGATCGAGTGTTGACAAGGCTCGAATTTTGGAGAAATTCTTAGAGAAAATATGGCCGAGTGTTTGCAACACAGATTATACGCTCGGATGTTTTGATGAATAAGACCGAGCGTTGACAAGGCTTGGATTTTGGAGAAAATATGGCCGATCGTTTGCAACACAACTCATAAGCGCGGACTTTTTGGCGAATCCGACCGAGCGTTGATAAGGCTCGGATTTTGGAGAAATCCTTGGAGAAAATATGGCCGACCGTATGCAATGCAGCTCGTACTCTCGGACTTTTTGTGAATACGACCGAGCTTTGCCAAAGCTCGAATTTTGGAGAAATCCTTGGAGAAAATATGGCCGAGTGTATGCTGCACAGCTCATACGCTGGGAGTTTTTGGCGAATCCAAATGTGCATTGACAGGGCTCGGATTTTGGAGAAATCCTTGGAGAAAATATGGCCGAGTGTATGCAACGCAGCTCATACACTCGGACTGTTTGGCGAATCCAATCGAGCGTTGACAAGGCTCGGATTTTGGAGAAATCTTTGGAGAAAAATATGGCCGAGCGTATGCAATACAACTCATACGCTCGGACTTTTTTGGTGAATCCGACCGAGTGTTGACAAGGCTCAGATTTTGGAGAAATCTTTGGAGTAAATATGGCCGATCGTGTGGAACGCAGCTCATTCGCTTGGACTTTTTGCCGAATCCGACCAAGCGTTGACAAGGCTCAGATTTTGAAGAAATCCTTGCAGAAAATATGGCCGAGTGTATGCAACGCAGCTCATACGCTCGGACTTTTTGGCGAATCCAACCGAGCGTTGACAAGGCACGTATTTTGGAGAAATCCTTGGAGAAAAAATGGCCGAGCATATGCAACGCAGCTCACAACGCTCGGACTTTTTGGGGAATCCAACCGTGTATTGACAGGGCTCAGATTTTGGAGAAATCCTTGGAGAAAATATGGCCGAGTGTATGCAACACAGCTCATACGCTCGAACTTTTTGGCGAATCCAACAGAGCGTTGACAAGGCTCGGATTTTGGAGAAATCCTTGGAGAAAAATGGCCGAGGGTATGCAACGCAACTCATACACTCAAACTTTTTGGCGAATCCGATCGAGTGTTGACAAGGCTCGGATTTTGGAGAAATCCTTGGAGAAAACATGGCCGAGCGGGTGCATCACAGATCATACGATCGAAAATTTTGGAGAATAAAACCTAGTGCGGACAAGGCTCAGATTTTGGAGAAATCTTTGGAGAAACCATGGCCGAGTGTATGCAACGCAGCTCATACGCTCGAAGTTTTTGCTGAATCCGACCGAGCGTTGACCAGGCTCGGATCCTAGAGAAATCTTTGGAGAAAATATGGCCGAGCGTATGCAACGCAGCTCATATGCTCTGACTTTTTGGTGAATCTGACCGAGCGTTGACAAGGCTCGGATTTTGGAGAAATCCTTTTAGAAAATATGGCCGAGCGTATGCAATGTAGCTCATACACTCAGACTTTTTGGCAAATCTGACTGAGCGTTGACAAGGCTCGGATGTTGGAGAAAATCTTTGCAAAAAATTATGGCCGAGTGTATGCAATGCAGCTCATACGCTCGGACTTTTTGGCAAATCCGACCGAGCGTTCAAAAGGCTCGGATTTTGGAGAAATCCTTGGAGAAAAAATGGCCAAGTATATGCAACGCAGCTCATACGCTCGGATTTATTGGCGAATCCAACCGTGCATTGACAAGGCTCAGATTTTGGAGAAAATCTTTGGAGAAAATATGGCCGAGTGTATGCAACGCAGCTCATACGCTCGGGCTTTTTGGCGAATCCAACCGTTCATTGACAGGACTCGGATTTTGGAGAAATCCTTGGAGAAAATATGGTCGAGAGTATGCAACGCAGCTCATACGCTCGGACTTTTTGGCGAATCCAACCGTTCATTGACAGGGCTCGGATTTCTGAGAAATCCTTGGGGAAAATATGGTCGAGCGTATGCAAAGTAGCTCATATGCTTGGACTTTTTGGCGAATCCAACTGAGCGTTGACAAGGCTTAGAGTTTGGACAAATCCTTGTAGAAAATATGGCCAAGTGTATGCAACGCAGCTTATACGCTCGGACTTTTTGGCGAATCCGACCGAGTGTTGATAAGGCTCGGATGTTGGAAAAAATCTTTGAAGAAAATATGACCGAGTGTATGCAACGCAGCTCATACGCTTGGACTTTTTGGCGAATCCAACCGAGCGTTGACAAGGGCTCGGATTTTGGAGAAAATCCTTAAAGAAAATATGGTCGAGCATATGCAACACAGCTCATACGCTCCGAATTTTTGGTGAATTCGACCGAGCGTTGACAAGGCTCGGATTTTGGAGAAATCCTTGGAGAAAATATGGCCGAGGGTATACAACGTAACTCATACAGTCAAACTTTTTGGCGAATCCGATCGAGCGTTGACAAGGCTCGGATTTTGGAGAAATCCTTGGAGAAACCATGGCCGAGCGTTATGTAACACAGCTCATACGCTCGAAGTTTTTGCTCGGATCCGACCGAGCGTTGACCAGGCTCGGATCCTAGAGAAATCCTTGGAGAAAATATGGCCGAGCATATGCAACGCAGCTCATACACTCTGACTTTTTGACGAATTTGACTGAGCGTTGACAAGGCTCGGATTTTGGAGAAATCCTTTTAGAAAATATGGCCCGAGCGTATGCAATGTAGCTCATACACTCGAACTTTTTGGCGAATCTGACCGAAACGTTGACAAGGCTCGGGTGTTGGAGAAATCTTTGCAAAAATTATGGCCGAGTGTATGCAATGCAGCTCATACGCTCTGACTTTTTTGTAAAATCTGACCGATCGAGCGTTGAAAAAGGCTCGGATTTTGGAGAAATCCTTGGAGAAAAAATGGCCAAGCATATGCAACGCAGCTCATTACGCTCGAATTTATTGGCGAATCCAACCGTGCATTGACAGGGCTCATATTTTGGAGAAATCTTTGGAGAAAATATGGCCGAGCGTATGCAACGCAGCTCATACGCTCTAACTTTTTGGCGGTTCTGACCGAGCGTTGACAAGGCTCGGATTTTGGAGAAATCCTTTTAGAAAATATGGCCGAGCGTATGCAATGTAGCTCATACACTCGGACTTTTTGGCGAATCTGACCGAGCGTTGACAAGGCTCGGATGTTGGAGAAATCTTTGCAAAAAATTTTGGCCGAGTGTATGCAAAGCAGCTCATACGCTCGGACTTTTTGGCAAATCCGACCGACGCGTTGAAAAGGCTCGGATTTTGGAGAAATCCTTGGAGAAAAAATGGCCAAGCATATGCAACGCAGCTCATACGCTCGGATTTATTGGCGAATCCAACCGTTCATTTACAGGGCTTAGATTTTGGAGAAATCTTTGGAGAAAAATATGGCCGAGCATATGCAATGTAGCTCATACACTCAGACTTTTTGACGAGTCTGACCGAGCGTTGACAAGGCTCGGATGTTGGAGAAATCTTTGCAAAAATTATGGCTGAGTGTATGCAATGCAGCTCATTACACTCGGACTTTTTGGCGAATCCGACCGAGCGTTGAAAAGGCTCGGATTTTGGAGAAATCCTTGGAGAAAAAATGGCCAAGCATATGCAAGGCAGTTTCATACGCTCGGATTTATTGGCGAATCCAGCCGTGCAGTGACAGGGCTCAAATTTTGGAGAAATCTTAGGGGAAAATATAGCCGAGTGTATGCAACGCAGCTCATACGCTTGAACTTTTTGGCGAATCCAAACCGAGCGTTGACAAGGCTCGGATTTTGGTGAAATCCTTTGAGAAAATATGGCCGAGTGTATGCAACGCAGCTCATACGCTCGAACTTTTTGATGAATAAGACCTAGCTTTGACAAGGCTCGGATTTCGGAGAAAAATATGGCCAAGTGTATGCAACGCAACTCATACGCTCAAACTTTTTGCTGAATCCGACCGAGCGTTGACCAAGCTCGGATCCTGGAGAAATCCTTAGAGAAAATATGGTCGAGCGTATGCAACGCAGCTCCTACGCTCTGACTTTTTGGCGAATCCAACCGAGTGTTGACAAGGCTCGGATTTTGGAGAAATCCTTTTATAAAATATGGACGAGTGTATGCAATGTAGCTCATACGCTCGGACTTTTTGGCAAATCTGACCGAGCGTTGACAAGGCTCGGATGTTGGAGAAATCTTTGCAGAAAATATGGCCGAGCGTATGTAATGCAGCTCATACGCTCGGACTTTTTTGGCGAATCCGACCGATGCGTTGACAAGGCTCGGATTTTGGAGAAATCCTTGGTGAAAAAAATGGCCGACCATATGCAACGCAGCTCATACGCTCGGAATTTTTGGCGAATCCAACCGTGCATTGACAGGGCTCAGATTTTGCAGAAATCCTTGGATAAAATATAGCCGAGTGTATGCAACGCAGCTCATACGCTCGGACTTTTTGACGAATCCAACCGAGCATTGACAAGGCTCGGATTTTTGGAGAAATCCTTGGAGAAAATATGGCCGAGTGTATGCAATGCAGCTCATACGCTCGCACTTTTTGGTGAATCCAATCGAGCGTTGACAAGGCTCGGATTTTGGAGAAAAACCTTGGAGAAAATATGGCCGAACG